>JAJTUV010001315.1:600000-1097639 GCA_021653895.1 Mastomys natalensis | reverse complement strand
GGAGATAAATGGACATGAACCTTCATATTTGGCTTTGAACAAAGCGGGCTGTCCTATTTCTCTGGAGTTGCCCTTTTTGTTTGAGACAGTAGTAGGAAGCTCGTGAATTTATGCTGCTGTTCACCATATGCAAGGTATAAGCTCAGCAGGAGACTCGTAGCTGCACTTTGGAAGATAGTTCATGAGATAGGCACGTGATTCCTCTGCTTTAAGGTGAAGAGAAATGATGGGAGGAGAAGGATCTGCACTTTTGTCTGCCCTAACTCGTCTGGTCCAAATAATATCCGGCAGTAGGAAGTGTTCAGGGCAGCGCCTTTTGTCACTGAAAGACTTAACAGCTCCTGATGACTCTTGGAGACCATATTCTGGACTCTGTGGTGCCTTCCCTGGAATACAGTGTGAATGTGGGGTGTTGGAAGGTTCCTTTGGTGTGGAGACAACACATACATGTATCCTCAAAATGAACAAACAAACAAACTCTGAGGCTCTGAGGATGTCAACTAGTAGTAGGTCTCCTGTCTAGCTTGTGTGGGGTCCTAGGTTTGGTCCTCAACACTATACCTCCCCTACCTAAAAGGAGAGGCAGGGAAGAACAAGAAGACAAGGAGGAAGAAGAGGAGGAAGAAGAAGAGAAGGAGGAAGAGGAGGAGGATAAGAAGGAAGAGGAGGAAGAAGGACTAGCAGCAGCAGCAGCAGCAATGACAATGGTTATACACATACACACACACACACACACACATACACACACACAATCTTTAATTATGTATGTGTGTACTGGCCTGTGTACATGTGAATGTGCATATATAAGCACTCAAGGCGAGTCCCAGACAGAAACCAGAAGATGCTAACCGATCCCCTGAGCTGAAGTCACAGGTGATTTTGAGGCACCTGACATGAGTGCTGGGAACAGAATCTGGGCCAGCGAGTGCTCAGCAAGTTCAGCAAGTGTTCCTAACTTCTGAGCATCTCTCCAGACCCCTTGAGGAAACACCTCCACCGGGTAGAGCAGAGTACTTTGTGATATGAAAAAGGAAATCTGGTCGCAGCCACCAAGGCTGGCTTTGCTCTAGCTTCATATCTATAAAAGATTGACTGCAGGGTGGGAATGTGGCTCCGTGGTGAAGAACATGCTGAACATGTGATGTCCTCAGGTTGGTCCCCACTCCAAGGAGAGCAGGAGGAGGAGGAAGACTATAGGCAGTTGGACACTCTCCCTTGGGACCCAGGCTACCACTGCAGCCTCTGCTGAGAGATTGCTGGTTATCCAGCAAATGGAAAAATCACACATAGGTTCTGTGCACCTAGCTGGGCATTTCTGGTAACATTTCACTATCCAAAGTAGCACATATTGCCACTATGGAGATCTGTTAAGTGGGCAAATACGCATCCCCCAAATAAGATTAGTGGATACTTGTAGACATTAAAACCATCAGTAATGATAGATCAAATGCTTTCACCACTATTTTAAAGCACTGGCTGTCCTGGAACTCTCTTTATAGACCAGGCTGGCCTCGAAATTATGGAGATACACTTACCTCTACCTCATAAGTGCTGGGATTAAAGGCGTGTGTCACCATACCATGCTGCTTTAGTCACTTTTTATTTGTCTCTTTTGGACAATATCTATGTATACTTAGTTTTCATTTGCTCTTAATTTATAAATGATACATACATTGCATTTTTCTTGTTGCAAAATAGTCAGACAACAAATACATAATGAGCTCTCAAAGAATTAAAAATAGAACTAACCTATAACCTAGCTATGCCATTGCCCAGTAGTAGTCAAAAGCATTAAAGCAACATCTGTGGGCTTGTGTTTACAACAGCAGCTATCCTCAGGAGCAGAAGGAAGGTTGCTGCATCCTGCATGGCTTGGTCCTGGGAACCTTGATTAGGGCAGTGAGAGGAATGAAAGACATTGAAGAAATGACAGATGCGAATGCAGAAAAGCTGGTATCAGGTGGGCCGTGCTGGCGCTGGTGGAGGCTATGCAACTTGGAGACTTGGTGTGTTTGCTACCTAAAGCACAGAGAAGATGGGTTAGCGGGGCTCAGTGATTGTCTCTTTAGAGGAGCAGTCTCAGGCTGTCAGTAATGAGGGGAGGAAGCTGTGGTTGATACTCTCTGTGCATACTGTCAACATTCATACTTGGACCAGGGGAAGGCCTTGCTATTTCCATGGGTCTGAAACATTAGGAGTCCTTGACATGGCTGTTCTTAATGATAATACACATTTACTCAGAACTTCATCCATTGCTTGCATATCCACTCAGGGCATGCTCTGCTTCCGGCAACCCAAGTGTCTAGATTCGTGAGTAAACAGACTGTGATGTCAGCACCTGACGCACACTCCTCGATAGCACATGCCACTATACAGGTGAACCTCTGTTAAGAGCAACATAGGCCAGATGTTAAGTCCACGGCTGCTGAGTGAATCTGCTTGCACGGGCATTCAGAGAGTCATGTGACCGGTGGTCACCAGGGCACAGGACGCTGGGAAATTAGTTGCTTAATGGCTCCAGAGTTACTGCTTTAGAACATTAAAAAGATTTGGTAGCCGGGCGGTGGTGGCGCACGCCTTTAATCCCAGCACTTGAGAGGCAGAGGCAGGCGGATTTCTGAGTTCGAGGCCAGCCTGGTCTACAGAGTGAGTTCCAGGACAGCCAGGGCTACACAGAGAAACCCTGTCTCGAAAAACCAAAATAAATTAAAAAAAAAAAAAAAAAAGATCTGGTAATAGGTGCCAGGAGTGAGCACCAGCGAACGCCAGGTCCAACAGAGGAGTTAAGGAGGCATTGAAGGAGGAGTGAGTCAGACATGGTGTTGGAGGAAACTTGTAGTCTGCCTGATTAACAGTCGGGGCGTGTCTTAGTTAGGGTCTTCATTGCTGTGAAGAGATACCATGACCCAGGCAACTCTTATAAAGGACAACATTTAATTGGGGCTGGCTTACAGTACAGGGGCTGACTCCAGAGGTTCAGTCCATTATCATCATGGCAGGAAGCATGACAGTGTGCATGACAGTGTGCTGGAGGAGCTGACAGTTCTACATCTTGATCCACAGGCAGCTAGAAGACTGGAATTCTACACTGGGTACAGAGTGAGCATAGGAGACCTCAAAGCCCATCCTCATAGAGACACACTTCCTCCAACAAGGCCACACCTCCTAATAGTGCCACTCCCTGTGGGCCAAGCATTCAAATACTACATGAGTCTATGAGGGCCTCATTTCTATTCAAACTATCACAGGTTTATTTGTTTATTCTTTATTCATACAGAACTCAGTAGGCAGGGCTAGATTCCTGTTGTTCCAAAACATTGATCATACCATTTTTTGTCTCTGGACACGTGTTTTAACTTCCTCTTGGTCATAAGTTTAGTCTTCATTGACAAACCACGACAGAATAGAGTTATCTTTTATGATTGTTTTCCCTCATCTACCTCATAACCCAACTTTTAAGAATCTTGTAGTTTCAATGGCACTAGATAGGAAGAAAACTTCCAAACCAGCCTGAGCAGATTGCCATGTCCCGAGTAGTATATTATCAACTTTTAATGCTCAAGGTGTTAATTATCATTGGGCTCAAGAAAAACCTTTAGGCCAATTTCTGCCATAATATAATTTTTATACCTTTGTAGAAATATTTATGTGTCTGATCTTAGTATTCTTTTATTCCTTGGTCATAGAACACCACAGTGGCCCTGCACAGGCTCGTTTTTCTAAGGAAGGCCCTGATGCCTCATTATTTTATCATCTCCCCACCATTCTTTGTCCATCCATGTGTAGCCCTGTGTAGGACAGAGATACTTTGTTCCCGTATCTTTTCCTCAAGGGGCCTACTACATACGGCCTCCAGCCTTATATGCCACAGAATGGCCTGAACGTAGAGTAGACAGAGGACTTTTAGTCTGATCTGCTGCCAACTCCTCTAGACCTCTGAATCTTGTTTACCTTTTTAAAGTTCACTTTGTTCTGATTTTCTGGTTCCTGAGTAAGTACAGGGGCAGATGTTCCAAGAGTATCTTGGAGCCAGAGCCTCCTAAGATCTCTGGCGTCTTTATGTGAGTCACAACCCTCAGGGCACAAGGAAGGCCTTCAGGTAGGGCCAGATAAAGATACTTCCCTAAAAGCTGGAAAGGGTAAGTACGCTCAGGACTTTCCTGGTGACGCTCAGAAGCAGCGCTCCTGGGAGAAGGCATAAATAATTCATAAGAAATTTCCCATCAATCCAGTAGCTCCAAGTTGTACCCGAGGAGATCAAGATCGAAAGCGAAAGATGGTGCAACAGCGATTGCGACGTGCAGCTCAGCTTTGCTGGATCCTTGTCAAGGAGCTTAGGACTTTCGTTGTTCCCATTAGATGCGGCTGTGTCAGAAAGGTTACACATAAAGTGAAGATTTAACTGGTGTATGCCTGACAAGACAATGACAATGACTGCATTTATCTTTTTTTCACCCATGTGACAAAGTATTTGAGGAGAGGAATTTTGTCTGCCTTCAAAGAGTTCAGGCTCCATTGCCTCTGGGGCAGTGAGGAGGCAGGTATCATGGTGGAGCACAGTTGCTCGCTTCAGGCTGGCCAAAGGTAGAGTGAACCGAGGGGAAGGGGACTGGGGACAAAATGTATCTTTCCAGAGGCACAGTCTTAGCATGCTGCTCCATCCATTCTTTCCAGCATGTCATCAGATCAGGACTCCATCAGTGGATGAATCTATTGACTAAGCTGGGGCTCTCATGGTCCAGAAACCTTATGGTCCAATTTCATCAGCTGGGGACCCTTAGGATATGATTGACCATATACTAAATTTAGGTTAATGGTTTTGTGGTATTTCTTTAGAATACATCATTCTGAGGCTGGAAGTGTAGCCCAATATAAATCAAAAGGATAGTATCCTATGTGAGGCCCTGAGTTTGATCAGCAGCATCTCCCATAAAATAAAAATAAAAATTGTCATGACACAATGTTTTCTACAGGAATCTGGAAATACTTTTTTAAAAAAAAAATGAGTGTTTGCATGTATGTGTACCTTGTGCATACAGTGCCCATGGAGACCAGAAGAGAGCACCTGATTCCCCTAGAACTGGGGTTACAGTGGTTGTGAGCCACCATGTGAGTGCTGAGAACCAAACTCAAGTCCTCTGCAAGAGCAGCCAGTGCTCTTAACCACTCAGCCACCTCTCCAGCCCTAGAACACCTACTTAATGTAGTTTTCCCCTGTAATGTCTGGGTTTTTTTCTTCCCTGGCTGCTTTTATATTTTTTTCTTTTGATTTACTGCAGTCTGACCATTGTGTGGTTTGGGTGTTTTTCTTCCTATTTGTCTCGTTTCTGATTTTCTGAGTGTCTGGATCTGTATGTAGATCTTTATGCAGGTCTTTCTCATCAACCTTAGGAAGTTTGGCCATTACTTCTGCAGATGTCTTTTCTGCAGTGTGTGGCTTTTGGACAGCAAGTTTATCTTCCAGGAGCACATTGCCCTGGAGGACCTGGGCTGCGGTGCCTTCTACGGGTTGATAATGCCCTTCGGACAAATCCTTTAAGCATTCACACTTTCCATGTACAGTTCTACATGAGGAGAAATCATGATGCTCATCCTATGGGACTCCACTGACAATGAGTAACATGGTGCTTACAGAGGATTTTGAACACATAAATACATGGTGGGCATTGTTTTATTTAAAACATTTCCCCAAGCTGGGCGGTGGTGGCACACGCCTTTAATCCCAGCTCTTGGGAGGCAGAGGCAGGCAGATTTCTGAGTTCGAGGCCAGCCTGGTCTACAGAGTGAACTCCAGGACAGCCCGGACTAACAGAGAAACCCTGTCTCGAAAAACCAAAAAAAAAAAAAAAAAAAAACATTTCCCCAGGAAGCTTCTGTTAAATGTACCTCCAAGCACTGCAAGCACTGATTTACCATTGAGGGCACTAAAAACTCATTTATCTTGTTATATGGCAAAGAGCAAAGTCCCAAAGGAAGATGGATAGATAAGTGACTAGAATAGGTGGATGGATGGATAGATAGATAGATAGATAGATAGATAGATAGATAGATAGATAGATAGATGATGGATAGATGTTAGATAGATAGTAGATAGATAGTAGATGGATAGATATAGATGATAATGTTAGATGATAGATGGATAGATAGATGATAGATGTTAGATAGATAAATAGGTGATAAATGATAGATGTTAGATAGATAGGTATATAGATAGATGATAGATGTTAGATGATAGATCAATAGATGATAGATAGATGTTAGATGCTAGATAGAAAGTAGGTAGATAGATGATAAATAGATAGATAGATAGATAGATAGATGATAGATGAAGATGATACATAGATAGATGATAGATAAGATGATAGATGTTGGATAGATGATAGATTAATAGGATAGATGATAGATGGACAGATAGATACATGGCTGCAAGGTAGGTAAGTAGTTTTGCTCCTGTTGTACTTAGAAGTGAAGAAAAAGAAGGAGGCAAACTCCTTTAGTTTGTTCTGGGTGGTGGGTGGGGGTACAAGACAGAATGGTGGCAAATCTGAGCCAACGTAGTTTTGGTAGCCAGTATTGATCAGTCGCATGCCTCTCCCAACTGGCAGACAGTGTTCGTCTCATTATCAAATGTGAATCATACACAATAGAAAGCAATGTTAGCAAGGCTGACACTACAGGATGCATCACTGCATGAAATCTCAAGAGTATCAGATCTCGATGTTAGAATCTTGACATACCAGTGGCATGCTCCACCACTGTGACTCTCCACTCTAGTCGGACAGCATTTTGTGTGTTTTCATACACACATATGCACCTTCAGGAAAATGGGGATTGAATCAAACCTGTTATCCTACACATCTAGGCAAACAGTCATTGTGAGACCCTGAGAGTATGGCTGGTTTTGGTAGAAGTGCTGGCTGGAAATAGCCTGGAGACCCAACAGGTGTCCATTGTCTGTGAAGGACAAGCATCTATTTCACCGTGCTCCCAGAATCCAGACTCCTGACAGGTGGCATAGATCTCCATTGACCTGCACTGTTCAGTCATGTAGGCAATGCAGCCCCTCCCAAAGAGCACAGGTAGAGGGCATGACTACAGGTCTCAGCCCCTAGAGAGATTTACATACTAATGAGATACCTGAAGACCAGAGGACAGAGCCAATTAAGCATTCTTCCCAACCCTCCTTCCTTCTCCCTCCCTATTTAACTCAGGTCTGCCCTGAGTTTCAGGGGGTGCATCCAGATCCATCTACCATCCGCCATGAAAATAAACCTTTTGGAACCATGGACTTTCTTGTGTCTTTGGGGCCCTCTGTGGGAAAACGAGGAAAGGCCTTTAATGAGCTGCTGTAGCCGCAGCCGCTGCACCTAACTTCCCGCCTGGAGGACCTCTCTGCATTCCAGCCATGGGGACAGCCTCTTCAAGCAAGCTAGACGGGCTGCTGAGTCTGCTAAGTGAATACAGTAACAGAGTCTCTTCTGCAGGGTGCTGCCGGGGCTTTTTTCTTCTCTCTCCCCCTCTGTGGGTTGGGCTGGTCACACGCCCACGTGCCCCCAGTCTTGGTCCTTCTGCAGCCTCTCAGTGGTGTTTGAGAGCCCAAGGGCTTGAGACCAGTCAGTCCCCGGCTACCTTCTGGCCTGGGATCCCCAATCCAAGAGCTCTGTGCCTCTGCAGAACTTCAGACTGAGTGAGAACTCCCCCCGCCGGCAGGGCCCATAGTGCCTGCCCAGTGCTGTACATGGCGTGAACTCTGTCAAGACTCCTGAGCTCCAGTCTCTTTGGAGCCCTGGGAATCACAACAGCCCAACAAGTTTCAAGAACCCATGCCCACATGTGAGTTAATCATTCCCCACAAGTCATCTGCCAAGCTATGTCTTCAGCCCTTTAAATACTTTTAGTTGGAAACAAGTGCTCTCTATGTAGCCCAGGTTGCCTTAAACTAATGTTCTGCCTGCCAAGATCTCTCTGTGTAGCCCAGGCTTGCCTTGAAGTCACATTCTGCCTGGCAAGATCTCCCTGTGTAGCCCAGGCTTGCCTTGACCTCACATTCTGCCTGGAAAGATCTCCCTGTGTAGCCCAGGCTTGCCTTGGACTCACATTCTGCCTGCCTCGGCTCTCAGTTTACAGAAACAGTGTTGAGATGGCTGGTAATAGCTTCACACCTGTGAGAGATAAATGAGGTTGTCAAATGACCTCTGTCCTTCCCTGTTTTGTTTAAGACACTGGCACTAGTCAAGGAGCTTCTGGCTCAAGACAGGGCTCTGGGTGGCTGTGTGAGTGATTTCAGGAGGTAAGGACGGGAAGGGCATGGGCATGAGCAAGATGGAGGAAAGATGCCCCGACAATGACTTGTGTGAGAGGCAATACAGGAGACTGCGGGTCAGCAGGGTTACCAGAGGGTAACCAGGTCAGGACAAGTGCCTACGTGCTCCTCACGGGTGAGCAAGGCCAGGCTGGGAAGCTGCCCATAGTTAACAGCCCACAGGTTGTTGCTTTTGATTGGTGATGCATCCCAAGTATGGGAAAAATTTGAGGCACAAGCGGTCAGGCAACACTCAATGTTTAAGGTTCTAACTGTAGCCAATCAGCATGTCAGCAGATATACTCAATGTAACACTGACGGTTTATTTTAGGTTTTCAGAAGAAACCTGAAGATTTGTTTGCTTCTGTTTTTTTTTTTGTTTGTTTGTTTTTTTGTTTGTTTTGTTTTTTAATATTAGTTGGTATGTGTTAGGTCTCAGGCAGTCCAAATATCCAGAAATAAGCTCAAAGCCAGTATTCCTCAGGAATTTGTAAAACTGTTTCCTATTTTCCAAAAGGAATCATTTCCTTACCTCTGGGCAGAAAGGACATATGTCCCCATTGATATACACCTGTAGCTGGGATTAAAGCCCATGTGGGATCCCAGGTCCCCAGTCCCTGCTCATAACTGCCTGTCACACATCTTCCTCCCAGATACCCATTGCCTCCTGCCCCTCCCTGTGCAGGCATGAATTCCCTTCCCCCCTCCTTCTCTCTCTCTTCCCTCTCCTTTCTTCTCTCTCCCATCTCTTTTATCCCCTCTTTCCCTCTTTCTCCCCTCTCTCTACCCGTTCTCCCTCCATTTCTGTCTCCCCCTCACTCACTCCTCTCTCCCCATCTCTCCCCTTTTCTCCCTCCTCTTTTTCTCCCCTTTCTCCCCTCTTTCCCTCTCTTCCCCTTTCTCTCCCATCTCTTTCCCCTCCCTCCCTCTTTCCTGTTATGCACTATTTGCTCTACTCATGCTGCTCTCCCTTTCCTTGCAGATAGCCCTGACCATGTCCAGTCTGCTTTCTCGTTTTCTTTGCTCTAGACTCTTCCAGATGTCTCTGGATGTATCTTCTTGTTTATGTACAATGAAAAGCTTCCCCTTAACCATATCGCTGAGCGGTCTCATAGGCAGTTTCTTTACTGCACCCCTTGCATACAGTGTGGATGTGGGGATTCTTAGCCCCGGCCCACCTCCAGGGACTGAGTGACAGCAGCTGTGCCATCACCAGCCGCTAAGTATGAACGTGTGCCTTTTAAAAGGTCTCTGCCATCACGCCTGATCTCTTGCTCTCTCTGTCTCTGCTCCCCACCCCCATTGATTCTCTTGTGTGAGATCTGTTACGTGGTGTGATTCTGCAGCACTCCTTGGCTCTGATCCACCAATGTAGTCCACCGTTAAACCTTAACAGGGATGTTGTGATGTGTGTATGTGTGCTAACATGGCTGAGTGTATGTGTGGAGCTCATGGGTACACGTATGTATATCTCCGCAAAAGCCAAAGGTCAGTGTTAGGGCGTCTTTTCTCGATTGTTCCTACCTTTATTGTGTTAAAAAAAAACGTTTTTAAAAACACATTTATCTGTTTATTTATATGTGTGTGTATGTGTATGTGATGTACATGTGTATGTTGTGTGGGTAAAGTGCATGCTGACCATAGAGTGTATCTGGAAGTCACTCTCTCCTGCCACATGGGTGCTGGGGCTTAACCTCGGGTCATTAGGCTTGCCAGCAAGTGCCCTTCCACGAGCCTTATCTCAGCCCCTCCTCACATTATTTTGTTGAGACGGGCTCTCTCAATGACTTCGGCTAGTCTGGCTGAACAATGAGCTTCAGGGATATGCATCTCTGCCTGGCACCACCAGCCTTGATGTTATAGGTGTGTGCCCCTGGGTGTGTCTTTCGGCCTGTGGTGTCATCTTTGCACTGTTTGTACAGATGACCGAGGCAGGAAAAAAAAAATGAGATAGACCCTCTGGTTAACAAGCTTTCCTGGACAACTAACTGAGAACTGTAGCCAGTGAAAACTTAGCCAGGAACTGTAGCCAAGAATAAATTAATCCTCCTGAAAGCCACGCAGCAGTGAGTTCAGTCTGTATGCCAATGAGTTGTCTGGCCTGACCCGGGAGGAACATTTAAAGAGCATGGGGCTGGCCTTGTCTACAGTGTGGCCACACGAAAGACAAGGGATTTTCTTTTTTTCTTTTCTTCTTCTTCTTCTTCTTTTTTTTTTTTTTGTTTGTTTGTTTTTTTGAGACAGGGTTTTCTGTGTAGCCCAGGCTGTCCTGGAACTCACTCTGTAGACCAGGCTGGCTCGAACTCAGAAATCTGCCTGCCTCTGCCTCTCAAGTGCTGGGATTAAAGGCGTGTGCCACCACTGCCTGGTGGCTATCTTCAGAAGATAAATTCTTTTCTTCTGTCTGTGGATCAAAATGTGGAACTCTGAGCTGCATGCTGCCATGCTTCCCATCACGATGATAATGGACTGAACCTCTGAAACTGTAAGCCAGCTCCAATGTAATGTTTCCTTTATAAGAGTTGCCTTAGTCATGGTGTCTCTTCACAGCAAGAAAATACTAAGACATCTAGATACCAAGCAATCCAGACATATGGCCTATAGACAATGGTTTCATTAACCTGATGGCATCTCATGGGCTCAGCCCTGCCTGAATAGCTTACTTTTTTCTCTTATATCCAATGTTTATGACAAGACAACCAGGTACTCCTCTAGTCCAGTGGCTCTCCATTAGGGGTGACCTAGTTTGCTTCTCCATTGCTCTGATAAACACTGTGATCAAAAGCAGCTTGAAGGAGGAGGCGATTTCTTTGACCAATGAGTTACAGCCCATCACTGAGTGAAACCAAGGAACTCCAGGCAGGATCAGAAGCAGTGGCCATGAGGGAACACTGCTTACTGGCTTTCTCCCCATGGCTTCCTCAGCTTCTTCCTTACACAGCCCAGACCCCAACTGCCCAAGGGTGACACTGTCCAGTGCATTGGCCTCACCCAAATCAATAGCAATCAAGAAAATGCCTCGCAGACATGCCCACGGGCCAATCTGAGGAAGGTAATTCTTCAGTTGAGATTCTGTCTTCCTAGATACGTCTACATTTATGTCACGCTGGCAAAAAGTAACCAGAAGATAGAGGGAGGCATCCTTTCAAGGTGATATTGGCCACACCCCCTTTTTAGTTGCAGTGGGCGCAAGTGGTACCTGTGGATTGAGATTCAAAGTCCTGCAAAGGATCCTACGAAGCTCAGGGCAACTACCTCCAACAAGGTCTTCTCCGGCCCAAATGTGAATGCTGGCCAGGCTGAGGAATCCTGCTATAGGTGACCCTCTCGTCTAGGCCACAATAGCTGTGATGGCTATACTTGGTTGTCAACTTGACTACATCTGGAACTAAAACCCAAAACTGTAGGGCACACTTGTGAGGGATTTTTGCTCAACTTGAAGCAGGAAGATCCACTTCTAATTGGATCTTTAAGGTAGGAAGATCTTTAAAATCCAGATCTAATCTGATTCAGGCCTTCTGCTGGAAGCCTACGTAAGGACATGGAAGAAGGAGGCTTTTTGCTCTTTGCTTGCTCTTGCCTTGCTATTCTTCACTGGCATTAAAGCCTACTTCTTCAGGATTCCAGCATATACTGAAGACCAGCTGAGACAACCAGCCTTTTGTATTGAGCAACTACTAGATTCTTGGACTTTGCATTCATAGACTGCCATTGTAAGATTCGCTGAACCTCAGCCCAGAAGTCATTACACACACAAACCACACACAAACACACACACACAACACCAAAATAACACACACACACATACACACACACAAAATATATATATATATATATATATATATATATAGAGAGAGAGAGAGAGAGAGAGAGAGATTCATTCTATAAGTTCTGTTACTCTAGAAAACCCTGACTAACACAGTGGCCCATGCTTTGAAATTATAAGCAGCCATTTGTAGATGGTTGCTGTGGTCTGCTATTCAGTGCTGGACTAGCTGTTCGTTTACAATGAAAAGCTCGTTACAAAGTCCACCACCCCACGGTTGCTTTTGCACTAACACGAGCAGCCAAAGGATGAATAATCCCTGGCAGTTTACTGGTATTTGCTTTATAACAGGAGAGTATACGTTAGGAGAAAGTCTTTTTTTTTTTTTTTTATGACTGTGATAATAATAAACGGTAACTTTTATAGACTCATTATTATTCTGTCCGGGCAATGCACATGGCGCCTGCAGCCTTCACCTCAGTCCCGACAGCAGCTCATTAAATGTCACATGTGTATTGTAGACGAGGCTGAGAGGGGTGGTCACTTGTTGAGAGCCAACACTCGCCTGTCTCTACCATCCGTCTTCTCAGCCATGGCACTGCACTGTCCTGCTTGTCCACACTGGAAGCAGGATGTTTGATGTAAGATACAAGACAAAGGACTTCATCCAGGCTGAGACATGAGGCCAGCTTAGAGTGGAAACAGGCTGCCTAGGACTGGGCACAGACTGTAGAGACTGGCAATGCTTATTGCATTAAAGATTATATAGTTGAACTGAGTGTAATGCCGGAGGCAGGAGAATGCTGGGTTTGAAGTTAGCCTGAGCTGTATAGTAAGATCCTGCCAGAGAGAGAGGTGGGGGGGGGGGAGTGAGACAGTGAGAGAGAGAGAGAAAGAGATGGAGAAGGAAGAGGAAAATTAGGGGATTGGGATTGTTTTTTTTTTTTAACCAAATGGATCTGGAATTTTAAAAAGAACTGAAATATTTACTTATTTTATTTTATAATTATAGTATAAGTTGATTAGAATTTACGTTTGTTGTCATGATGTGTGTGTATATGTGTGCACAAGTAATACCTCTGTGTGTGTGTGTGTGTAAGATAACCATGTTGGTGGGAAAACAAAATAGAGGTCAGAGAACAGCTTTTGGGGGTGGTTTCTCTTCTTCCATGTGCATCCTAGCAGTCAGCCTCGACCCCAGGTTTGTTTATCTCCTGAGCTCTCTGAGCCCAGAGCTGAACTCCTTAATGTTTTGTCTGTCTTCAGGCAGCATTGTGGCTGAGTGTAGCTGCAGCTGGCACACTTTCTAGGGAGCCAAAGAAGAGAAAGGCTCCTGTCAAGGCACCCGCCTTCAGAAATTAACTAAGCCCCCCCACCCCACCCCCCAAAAATATTAGCAGGAGAGTTACTCCCAGGTGCCAAGCAGAAGGCTAAGAAGGGCCACGGGCCACAGGCACCCTTCCCTGGCTCAGTCATTTCAGTGGAGACGGGGATGGAGCTCAGGTCCTGCTACCTTGTCTTCTGGCAAAGGGGAAAGACCTCAGAAAGATGGGTCAGAGCTCCTAATGCTGACCCTGATTGTGCGCACTATCTAATCATCAAAAGAGTCAAACGTGAATACTGCTGTTTTCCTTTATGACTTAAGTAACTTGATCAAGGTTCACCATTTGATTAGTACTGACGTCCAGATTCACACCCACGCCTGCCTGATGCCAAAAGTTCCACTCCCCCCACTCTGCTGTTGAGGGGAGGCAACAGCCGCTAGGCTGATAGCATTGTGCTCCTGTCTGTCCCGGGCGGGCGAGAGCAGTGCTTGGCTTGGCAGCGCATCTCTGCAGTGACAAGTGATGCAGGCCAGGTGGGTAACTTCTCCGTGGCTTTCCCAGCTTTCCTGTTGAATATGCAGGCCAAGAAGGGAACTGTGACTGTAGGAAATTCCTGAAGATCCACTAACTGATTTGAAATAATAGTGAGCGGAGCTGGGCAGCAGTGGCGCTTACCTTTAATCTCGACAGGGAGGCAGAGTCAGGCGGATCTCTGAGTTTGAGACCAGCCTGGTCTACACAGTGAGTTCCAGGACAGCCACGGCTAGAGGTGGGGTGGGGGTGGGGCTTGTCTCCAAAAGCAACAACAAAATAATATAAATGAATGAATGAATGAATGAATGAGTAGAGGGACTAATTTTTCAGTTTGAGGACTTGGCTGTGTCTCTGTGATCTGTGACCTTGACTGCAGGTGTTCAGCCAAACTGTAAAGTCATGTTAAGTCCCCCACAGACAGGGGAAGGGAGGTAAATACAGACATTGGTGGTCTCAGGAGCCTAGAGGATGAGCATTCCAGGTCAAAGCGTCAGTGGGGTTGGCTTCTTTGGAGCCTTCTCTCATTAACATCAAAGCAGCTGCTCTCCCTCTGTTCTCTCATGTGGAAGGGAGACATCGACCCTGCCTCCTCTCCATATTATGCCCTAATTTATTTCTAAGGGTATCAGTGAGATTGGTTGGGGACTGCCATAACAGATGTCCTTATTTTGCTAAGTATTCCAGAATGTTCTCCTATGTCACTTAAAGATTTTTCCCCTCCATTTTAAATTATGTATATGTGTCTAGGTGTCTGAGTGTGGGACCCACTAAAGGTGGAGTTCCAACATGTGTGCTGAGAATGAGCTCGGGTCTTCCGAAAGGGCTCGCTCTTAACGGGTGGGCCATCTCTCCCGGGCCTTGTTTGTTTGCTTCCTTTATTGCTTTTCTCAAGACAGGGTCTCACTGTGTAGCCCAGGTTAGTCCCGAACTCACCAAAATTGGCCTTCCTCTGCTTCCAACTGCTGGGATTAAAGGCACGTGTCACTTATTATTATTTATTTATTAGAGAGAAGGTGGGGTGGGGCCCCACCAAGCCTGGCCAATTCTCCTTCTCTCAGATGTAAATGCCAACGGGCATAGCATTCATGTGTTGAAGAAGAAGACAACCAAAGGTATTGAAAAAATTAAAGATTTGTATAGGACGCAAAAGTCTTGTTGCATGCATCGTGAAATGACCTTCAAGTCAGAAGAGAGTTAAGCTGAGAACAGAGAGGAGGAGGAATCTTCTCCAGCTGTGACTTGGGCCAGGGTTCAGGTTCCGAATTATCACTCAGTGCCTAAGGCACTGTTTGAAAAAATAGACGGTTAAAGAGAAAAAAAAAACACCTAAAACAACAACAACAACACCCAAATGAAACCCAACCTAACCCCAAAGAGTACACAGACGGGAACCATGGAAGCTTGTGGAAGGAATACAAATCTCTCCCTTTCCTTGCCTACTTTAGTGTGTTTACTTTTAATTACTTCCTGGTAAGACAGAGAGGCGCCATCTTCTCCGCGCTCCTGGCTCTGGATAGCTGGTGCTGATTATCTTAAAGGAAGTGTCAGTTTCAGACCCCAGGTTAGAGATCTTTCCTGACAAACAAAGCTGACACCAGGAATTAGATGAAGACTCAGAACACATTCCTGCTCACTTCAAAATAGAAACACTGGGCATTGACATTTAAACCAAGGAGACAAACTGCTTGGTGTGGTGCTGCACACCTTTAATCCCAGCACTCCCAAGACCGGTAGATTTCTATGAGTTCGAGGACAGCCAGGGATACACACTGAGACCCTGTCTCCACCCTACTCCCTAAAGAATTAAGAATCACACATGAGTGTTCTAAAATATATGGTGTGCAGTGGGCTACACTATAGAACCCCCCCCCACACACACACACACATACACATACACCTTCCTGAAGATGTGGAATACAGATTTAGGGAGCAAGAAGAAGTTGACATAAGATCTAATATTTTAGGCAGCTCACAAAAGCCTCCTGTAACTCCAGTGCCACTAGCCTCTGAAGTCCACAGACACACACACACAATACTTTGAAATAATTAAAAATAAATTTTTTAAAAAAATAGAAAAAATCTAATATTTTGGTTCAATTCTGATTTTCTATAAGCTTTATTGAGTTTATTACAAATCTTCAGTGTAAAAAGTTGAAGGTAAGAATTAAAACTCAGGGGTGAAGAAAAGACTCAGCAGAGCTTAGACTGCTTCTCTACACAAACTGGGGGTGTCATTGCCTGCGCTCAGTTCCAGGATTATCCATCTCCCTCTACTGGCCACCACAGGTACTGCATGCATGTAGTGTACATAAATACATGCAGGCAAACACTCTTACACAGAAAAATAAATCTTTTTTTTCCTATATGTATAAAAAAGAATTATTGTTCCTTTTAGGGACAGCGCTGGCTGTCCTGGAACACACTCTGTAGACAAGGTTAGCCTTGAACTCAGAGATCTGTTGGCCTCTGCCTTCTATATGCTGGGATTGATACCATGTGTCATCACTGCTTGGGATAGCATTTAAAAAATATTTATATCCTGGCTACACACAACATTTATGTATATATAAACATAAATGAACATGTACATGTGGGTATGTGCGTGAGCATTTGGGTACACACAGTCATGTGTGGTGTAAGGACACTTGGGCTACATATATGACAGTGGTTCCAGGGTCTATTACCTGGTGAGTCTGTGAGTGGGCTCAGTCTGTGCGGTCTGCACAATGAAAGCTGAAGCACATCGTTCTGAGAAGGTAGTGATTCCTTTAGGTCAGCGATTCTCAACCTGTGGGTCTCGACCCCCTTGGGGAATGTTAAAGGACCCTTTCACAGGGGTCACCTAAGACCATTGGAAAACAGATATTTACATCACAATTCATAACAGCAGCAAAATTACAGCTATGAAGTAGCAATGAAAATAGTTTTATGGCTGGGGGGGTCACCACAACGTGATAAACTGCCTTAAAGGGTCGAAGTGTTAGGAAGGTTGAGAACCTCTGCTTTAGGTGAGTCATGATTTTATATATAAAAAAGTTGGCATTATAGTGCAAGGAAAACATTGTAATATTTTCATAATTTAGCCTGAGTACTTTCCATATCATATCAGGTTTTATTTTCCATGGTCAACATGATGGTTTGTATATGCTCGGCCCAGGGAGTGGCACTATTAGAATGTGTGGTCCTGTTAGAAGACGCCTTGTAGGATAGTGTGTCACTGTGGGTGTGGGCTATAAGACCCTCATCCTAGCTGCCTGGAAGCCAGTATCTGCTGGCAGCCTTCAGATGAAGTTGTAGAAACTCTCAGCTTTCCTGCACCATGCCTGCCTGGATGCTGCCATGCTCCTGCCTTGATGATAATGGACTGAACCTCTGAACCTGTAACCAGCCCCAATTAAATGTTGTTCTTATAAGATTTGTTTTGGTCATGGTGTCTATTTGCGGGGCAGTTAGCTCACACGCAGGCGCGGTCGTGGGTCCTGTTGGGCGGAGTTGTGGTTCCCGTGTGTCTTCCACCCTGGGAGCTCTAGGAAGCAGAAGCATGGAAATTTGACTTGTTCCCTCCACATGGCACTGGGCAGATGCTGGGCTGTGAGAAGCTGCTCAGGGCTCTGCCTGGGTGTGGGAGATCTCAGTCTGAAGTTCCCCGGGGACAGGACTCCTGAGTGGACCCAGAGGCCGGTGGTCTCCGTTCTTTTGCTCCCAGATGCCACTGAGGGCTGTGGAAGAACAGAGCTGCGAGAGGAACAAGGGGAGAGAAGGAAGCCCTGGCAGCACCTCACGGGAAGAAGACTCTTGGTTACTGCACTTGCTCAGCTGTGTTGGCTGGTTGGCTACCTTGCTTGAACCAGTGGCCTTCGTGGCTAGAATGCAGAGAAGTCCTTAGGTGGTGGTGGCTGCGGCAGCTCATTAGATAAAGGCCTTCTCCACGGTTTTCCACAACGGGGCTGCAAAGACACGAGGAAGTCGATGGTTTTAATGGGTTTATTGTCATGGTGGAAAGGTAGATAAATCTGGCTGTACCCCCACGACCTCAGGGTGGGCCTTTGGTTAAATACCATTTGTAAGGAGGAGGGTCTTGGAAGGAATACTTAATTGGCTACATCCACTGGCCTTCAGGTAACTCATTAATATGGAAATCTATTGAGGCTGAGGTCTGTAGTCACGCCCTCTACGTGTGGAGGGGCTGGTAGTGGTGTTGCCCTATGTGACAGAAATGATCAAATGGAGGTCTTAGACTGGTGTCAGGAGCCTGGAATCTAGGAGCATAGTGAAATATATGCTGTCCCTCACAGGCATGGACACCTGTTGGGTCTCTGGTTATCTCTAGCCAGTGCTCTACTAGAAACCAAGCCATCCTTTCACGGTCCCACATCTGTTCACAGCAGTAAAACCCTAACTAAGACAGTCATTTAGTATTGAATTTTAGAAATGTTTCAGAATGTATTTAAGCAGTAGTTTTAGATATGGC
Source organism: Mastomys natalensis (assembly GCA_021653895.1). Classification (NCBI taxonomy): domain Eukaryota; kingdom Metazoa; phylum Chordata; class Mammalia; order Rodentia; family Muridae; genus Mastomys; species Mastomys natalensis. The sequence goes on along the minus strand of JAJTUV010001315.1, from coordinate 1,079,241 downwards.
AAATGTCCTTTTGCTATGAAGATCAACAACACACATATAAACCTCTTTGAGCTTCCCTCTTGGTTTTTGCATATCTGAATTTTCTTTTGTGGGTTGTGAGAAAGATCCTTCCTCTTGAGAGTAGGTACACTACTTTTGTGGAGAGATAAGACCCTTACCAGGACACATGCTGGTAGCTGTTTGAAAAGTCTCTGGATCTGGGCAGCGGTGGTGCACACCTTTAATCCTAGCAGGCTTATCTCTGTGAGTTTGAGGGTAGCCTCATCTACATAGTGAGTTCCAGGACAGCCTGGGCTACAGGCTGCACACACACACACACACACACACACACAGAATATCTCTGTCTAGGCCCTTCATTTGACATCCAGCACCACAAGAAAGAAAGTCACCATCAAACACCCAAGTCACCTAGATTTTAGCCCATGTTGTCTCCCAGGAGTTAAAAGTTTTGTGTTTGATGGTTAGTGCCTTAGTTAATTTTCATTTCTTTCCTTTTTAATTTTTTAATTTTATGTTCATTGGTATTTTGCCTGCATGGATGTCTGTGTTGGGTGTCTGTGTGAGAGTGTTTTTGCATACCCTGGAATTGGAGGCACAGTCAGTTGTGAGTTGCCATGTGGGTCCTATGGAAGATCAGCCAAACTGCTGAGACAGCTCTCCAGCCCCCATTGGCTTCTCTCTCTCTCTCTCTCTCTCTCTCCTCTCTCTCTCTCTCTCTCTCTCTCTCTCTCTCTCTCTTCTTCTCTCCCTCTCTCTCCCCCACCTCTTTCTCTCTCTCCTTTCTTCTCTCTCCTCTTCTCCTCCTTTGTTGTTTTTAAAACAGGGTTTCGCTATGTAGCTCTGGTTGTCCTGGAACTCACTCTGTAGACCAGGCTGGCCTTGAACTCAGACATCTGCTTGCAGGGATCAAAGGTGTGTGCCACCACGCCACCCATCGTTACTTCTCTATTGCTGTGATGAAACACTGTGGCCAGAACAGATGTATAGAAATTATAAAAAGCCTATCTTAACTGACATACTTCCTCTTTCAAGGCCACATCTTCCAAATCTACACAAACAGTGAAACCACCTGGGGACCAAACATTAAACTGTCTGTGCCTACAGGAGATGCTCCCAATCAAACCATCTCAGCTTGTTTACATTTTTATGTAAGGTGGTTATGTTCTATTCCTTTCCCTAATTTTATTTATTTATTTTCCCACATGGAGATCCATTATGCTAACAGTACTTATTGAAGAGACTTTGCACTTAAAACATTATCTTCCTTTGGGCTGGAGAGATGTCTCGGCAGGAGGTAAGAACAGGTATTGCTTTTCCAGAGATCTGAGTTCAATTCCCAGTACCCATGTTGGGCAGCTGAAGTACCTCCAGCTACAACTCTAGGGGACCTGACATACTCCGTGGGTACCCATACACATGGCACCCACTCATATAGACACATACATGATTAAAAAATAAATGGATTTAAAAGCTGCCTGTGTATGGGTGCTCAGTCTGCATGAATGTCTGTGTACTAAGTACATGCCTGGTGCCAGAAGAAGCCAGAAGAGGGTCTCAGATCCCAAGAGACTGAAGTTACACATGGTTGTGAGCCCACGTGGGTGCTGGGAACTGAACCCAGGTCCTCTGGAAGTGCAGTCAGTCCTCTTAACCACTGAGCCATCTCTCCAGTCATATTTATACCTTTATTGAGGATCTGTAAACATGTGTGTAAGCCTGTTTATAGGTTGTCTAATCTGTTCATCTTTGTGTCTGTCTCTCATATTCACCATGAACTTTGTAACTTAGGCGACTAGCATGATTCCTACTGGAAACAAAGAAACCAAGGATTATAGTAAACCAGTACATTCTCCTCAGGCTTTTAGGGGCTGAGTCAGAGTTCCAGCCTACACCTGCCTTACAGATTCTAGGTCCTTTTAATGCCTGTGCTGCCTGATAATCCTACACTAGGTTGTGACTTACAACAGTCTAACTGTAGGACTGTGAAAGGCAGCCTGGTTTCTGGTCGAGCACAGGCTAGAAACCCCAGAACAACAGGTGGTCTTGAGGGGCCCTAGGTGGGGTCCAGGTGACCCTAAGGGACAGCAGGCATTTCACCATGCCCAATACTAGGCTCCTGACATGAGACCGCAGCCCTCCATAGATTTGTATCCTTCAGTCACGTAAGGCAAGCCCCTAACCCCTCCATTGGTAGAGGGTGTGACTACAGGCCACATAGCCTCAAGACAGATCTATTTTAGTGAGGTACCTAAAGGCCAGAAGGGCTTAGCCAATTAAGCTTTTGGAGAAGGCCTTTGCCTACAGAGTTGCCACCACTGTCTAATCTCCTGCAGAAGACCTCTCTGCGTTCCCAGCCATGGTAACCACCTGGTGGTTTGCCAGGTAACTGCTTTGACAAGCCAAGAACTCTTATCCCTGTTAGGTGCAGCTGGAGCAGTGCTCTCCCCCTCTCCCCTTTGCAGCAAGCCAATCCAACCCGTGGGCCCCCCTTCTTCGTTCTCAGCTATTCTATGGCTTCCAACAGTGTCTGGGTGCCCAAGAGCCTGAGAACCAGATGGTCCCTGGCTGCCCTGCAGGCCCAGGGGCATCCCCCAAACCCCCGGTCCCCCTCAGCCAGCTCTGGCTCCCCCAGGACCTCAGACTGCACTCCTCCCAGCGTGTCCCAGCAGCTTCTCTTAGCCTGATACTCCCTGGCATCAGGTGTGGAGTGGGTGCAGTCAAACTTCCTGTGCCTCCACCTCCCCGAGCAGCTCTAGTCCCATGGCAGGCAGACGCAGGACCCACATTTAACCCAACATCTAACCTTACAAGATGTCTGCCAGAGGCTTAGATCCAGCAACCCTTTTCTTGAGGAGTTTTAGAATCTTAGCTCTGCTAGCTATGATGGAGACCTTCCATCAGGGCTCCCTAGACCTTTGCCATTTGTTTTGGTATTGAGTCAGGGTCACCAGCATCCTCTGTGTGGCCTTGACCACAATGGATTTCTGTGCTTCAAATTGATGTTTTCCCCTCTGAAGTCACTTCATTTTAGTTAGAATTTTATTTCTGATACCATGACCATGGCAACTTTTTTTTGCCCAAGACAAGGATAGCTCTGGCTATCCTGAAACTAACCTTGTAGACCAGGCTGCCCTCAAATCATAGAGATTTACCCACCTCTGCCTCTCAAGTGCTGGGATTATATATGTGTGCCATCTTGCCTACCAAATAAGGAATTATTATAAAGAAAACATTGAATTGGGGGTAGCCAACACACAACACACGCTGCACACACACACACACACACCACACAAATTGTCAAATAACCAAACTACAGTTTAAAAATCATAATTCAAAGATCATAATTGTAGCCAAGCATAGTGGCGCACACCTTTAATCCCAGCACTGAAGGAGGCAGAGGCAGATGGATCTCAAGTTCAGAGGTTTAGTCCATTGTCATCATGGCAGGAAGCATGGTGGCCTGCAGGTATACATGTGCTGGAGAAGGAGCTGAGACTTCTACATCTGGATCAGTAGGATGCAGGAAAGAGAGAGAGAGAGAGAACACAGGGCCTGGTTTGAGCTCTGAAACCTCAAAGCCCACCCCCAGTGACACACTTCCTCCAACAAGGCCACACCTATTCCAAAAGGCCCTACCTTCTAATTGTGCCTCTCCCTAGGGAGACTATTTTCATTCAAAGCACCATACACTTCTCCTGGGCCCTGTCATTGATGGATTCCTCTTCTCAGTCTGAAGGCCAGCTGCTTAATGGGATCATTGAACTGAGAACTGTGCTAAAAAATCTCCTAGGAAAGATGAAATCTAGGTTGGCTCTTTATGTGGAATATCTTTAAGGTTTGCAAGCCAAAAGTCAGTTTGAAAATAAAAAACAAAACAGGGCCTAGAGATATGGCCCAGTGGTTAAGAGGCTGGTTGTTCTCCCTGGGTTAAGTCCCCAGCACCCACATGGTGGCTTACAATCAGCTGTAACTCTAGCTCCAGGGGATCGGATGCCCTTTCCAGCCTCCATGGCCTCCAGCACACACATAGTGCTCATAAATTCATTCAGCTCACACGTATACACATTTAACAAACCCACAATCATGCTTCAAACATTAAAGCCTTGTCCCTTTTCCTGAGACAGGATTTCCCTGTGTAGAATGGCTGTCCTGGAAATTTTTTCCATAAACCAGGCTGGCCTTGAACTCAGAAATCTGAGTGTTGGGATTAAAGGGATGTACCACCACTACCCAGCACCAGAGGGTTGTCTTTTGATCAAAATCACAGGGACTGGCAAGATGGTTCAGGGGGTAAGCGTTCATCCCATGAGGACCTGCTTAAATCTTACACCCACTTAAAAAGCTGAGAATGGTTTGCACAGGCCTTTAAACCCTCAAACTCGGGAGGCAGAAAGGAGGAGATTCCAAGCATTCACTGGCAGGTAGCCTTACCAAAAAATGATAAGTTTTGGGGTTCATTCAGAGATTCCCTTTAAGACAATAAGGCAGACAGTGATAGAGGAATATACTTAACATCATGCTTTGGCCTCTGCATGTCTGAACACTGACATGTGTGCAACACATACACACACACACACACAAATTGTCAAATAACAAACTACAGTTTAAAGTAGGGAAGCATAGTGGCACACACCTTTAATCCCAGCACTGAGGGAGGCAGAGGACAGAAGGATCTCTGAGTTTGAGGCCAGACTGGTCCATATAGAGTGAGTTCTAGAACAGCCAGGGCTGTATAGTGAGATCCTGTCTCAAAAAACCAAAGCCAAAACCAAAGCAGTAAAGCTGAAGTTGGTCTTATAGCCAGAAAAGAGTTGAAGAAAGCATGTAGAAGTTACTCTTCTATATGTGAGAGGAGGGAGAAGGGAAGATTGCTCTTTTTGTTTAAGGGTTATGCATAGAGAATCATTGCTCTGCCCTTTAAATTGGTCATCCCAATTTCTTGAGAGGTTAGTTTAGCTTCAGCTTGTTGGTATGGGATTTTACTACATGTAACTCCATTTTTGATATTCAGCTTGGCTCTGCGGGAGCCTAGCGTACCTACCAACTTAATCCCAGACAAGGATGGGGCAAGCAGTTTTTAAGAGAAGGTAAATTTTCATAAGCTGTGGTGTGCTAATTTGTGGAGGACACACAGTAAATGGCAATTGGTTTCCCGGAGTCAGATACTCATCTGATGCTGAAGGCAAAGCTGGTCGGTGCTGACAGATGGGAGGTTTCCCTCTGTGAGCATGGGGCACCTGGTAAAGGTTTCCAGAGACTCAGGAGACTCCCTACTAGATTGAACTAGATCACACTTCAGTTGTCTTTTGAAAACAAAGCACGTTTGATGCCTTATCATAATCCCAAACACTGTTGGAAGTGCTTTAATGCTATCCGCCTCCCTCTATGTATTCATTAAGACTTTTTTTTTTGCTGGGCAATATAAATTAATAAATCATTAGTTTAATTTTACAGGAGTATCAACCTCTGGCTGATCAATGAGCCCCTTTACTGATAAAGAACTCTCGAGAACACACACAGCATCCGCCATTTTTTCTACTGAGGGTAGTGTTAATGTGATACCTTTACTTCTCCCATGTCCCACGATTATTGGGTCTATATAGATTAATTCTTTTAAAAAACTTTATCTTATGCATATTGGTGGTTTGCCTGTGCATGTCTGTGCATCACACTCATGACTTAAAGACTAGTTGTGAGTTCCCATCTGGGGGCTGGGAGTTGGAACTGGGTCCTCTAGAGTAAGCGTATCAGTGCTCTTAACCGTCGAGCCTCAGCCCTCAGCCCCATAGATTGTAGTTCCTGATTGTGGAGCAGAGATCAGAAGGAACCCAGGAGGTGAAGACTAGATTTGGTACTAAATTTGGGGAGAGTCCCTCGGGTGTTAATTGCCTGAATTGTCCCATTGGCCATGTGGAGGAAGTACCTTGTATCAAAGAGAGGCTTGCCGATTCTGGGGCCCTTCCTGACCAAGGAGGAGGTTAAGGCGTTATCTAGGGCATAGCCATAAAGTAGTCCAATGTCAAATGAAGATTTACAACTAAGTCCTAAAAAAAAAAAAAAAAGAAAAGAAAAAAAAGAAAAAAAAACTCTTTAAAGTGTGTCTTACATCCAGTTTGGAGCAAGAAACCTGGTTCGTGAGCGTAAGGTCAGCTGTCCGTAGCTCCTCAGGAGGGGAGGGGGCTCGCACCGCTCAGCCTGTGTCACCAGCTCTGACCCAAGCTCGGTAGGGGTTGCTGAGGATCAAGGGCGCGCGCGGGAGGCGCCCAAGGCGGCGGGGAAGCCCAGTCTCGGGTGTCCCCGCCCACAGGGGCGCGGCCGCGCGGCACTGTCATTGGTGCCTGGGAAGCTGACGCGCAGCACTGGCCGTGGCCGTGGGGCCCGCGGAGGGCGGCGCGCGGCTGATGAAACCGGCTCGGATTCCGCCCGCGTGCACCATCTCCTCAGCTAGCAGGTGTGAGCGGCTTTCTACCTGCGTGTCCACAAAGCTCAGCATCCTGCCGCCTCCTCCGTGAGTACGCGATCCTTGGGATTGCCCAGGAAACTAAAAACCTGGGTCACCTCGGTTTGTGTGTGTGTGTGGCCTTGGGTGGCAGCTCAGGCAGGGCGAGGGTTCTTCTTATCCTCTCCATCTCCGGGGATGGGTGCGTGGGGCGGGCACCAGTGTTCCGGTCGCCTCCTCCGAGTCCATCTTGGTCCTTTGCAGGCGCGGCGTGGTGCATGATGCAACAGCGGGAGGGAGTAAGCACGGGCGACCGGGTGACGCCCGCCACGCGTGGCTGAATGGGCTCCACGTGGGCGCGGGGACTCGTTTACTGGCTGCCCCGGGTGACATCCGGAGCCACCGCTATCTGGGAGACCTTCCCTTACATGGCGCGGTGCGCGGCACCCCGCCCCGCCACGCGGTCCCGGGCAGTGTCGTCAGCCGAGCCGCGCGCAGGATGGACTCCGTCAGGTCTCGCAGGCAGGTCCCGTACGACGGGAGACCAGAGATTCCCGTCCTCCAGGTCTCCGCCATAGTCTCCAGAGGTCCCTTTGGAGGAACTCCCTCTTGGGTGGGCTTAACTTGTGACCTGATTCGGCCTGCACAGACTGTTCTTCCAGATGGTGTGGAGTGGAGGAACTTCTTCCGGCTCCGTAGACAACCTGTGCTCAGTGTGTTTCTCTCTGTCTAGTGGAAGACTTCCTGGGCACGTCAGGTCACCAGCCAAGGGTGTCCGCAGAGTAGCCCAGTGTCTCTCGCTCCAGTCCACTGCTCTGTGGACTTGTGTGTTAAGATCAGCCAGACATGTGCTGGAGATAGTCAAACATGTGCTGTCAGGAAAAACAAAACAAACTAAAAAACTACATTTCCCAGCACCCACAGTTACATTACACTCTCACATGCAGGAAGACAGGGTTTCAACCATAGGTATATTCTTCTAAAGGTGAGTAAACTTTCACTAGAACCCCAAACGTTATCTTCTGCATCATCGTTTTGGCTGAATATCTTAACTGTGATGGAGTCAGTTTGTAATTGGGATTTTTGTAACATTTCTTGCCTTTCATGTGTGGTTGAGATAATAGGAAACCAAGATACAGTCATCTCCCTGGTATTTTTAGTTGGTCTCAATGGAAATTATTATTTTTACTTGAGCATATCCTTCTGTCACTAAAACAAAGGGCTTGAGTCACGGGATTAGAATAGACATTTGGAGGGGAAAGTCACCTCGTGAATTGAAACAGCTTTGAAAAGTTTATCGTTTTGAGATTATGTTTTACTTAAGGGTGAAATTTAGAGGATATATAAGGGAAGGGGGTGAATAGACAAAAGGAACATTAAGTAGAGATAAGAGATCTCCCGGGGCTGGGGCAGAATCTCCCAGCCCGGGGCTCTTTCTTGGTCCATAATTAGAGAATTTAGATTTTTTTTTTTTTTTAAGGTATGAAGACAAGCTGGTTCCCTTAGGGATTTCTCCTCTAAGACACATGGTCATTATTATATTTGGTAAATCAGTTTCTCCCCACCCCCACCTCACCCTGTGCTCCACCCACAACGCCCCCTCCCCCCTGCCCTTCACGTAGGCCAGAATGGCTTCAAACTTGCTACTTAGCAAAAGATGACCTTGGTCCTTTTGTCTCCCTCTCCCTCCCAAATGCTGGGATTACAGGCATGTGCCACTGATCCCAGTTCATGCAGAGCTAGAGAATACACCCAGGCTCTCCCGCACACTCGGGTTGCAGGTTTGCACAGTAGGCGCATTACAGGCTAGGTTATTTTTTCGCAGACTCCAGATCACGTTTTGGATGTAATGAAATGTAGTGCTGCTTAAGTTTGTGTTCTTTTCACTAAGCCTGGCAAAAATAAGTAACTATATGGTTGCATTATGCTCAGGGAATTGAGGTCTTTTCTCCAGAGTTAGAGGTATTTATTGATCCTAGGGAGGAGTATGAAGAAGGAAGATGGTGTTAGGGGAAGTAACCTGCGGCTATCTGGATAGCTGTGCCGTGTTACCTACAGGCAACCCCTGAAATGTTTTGGTATTTCACCTGGTTCTTAGTCATCATTCCAGGCAAGACCCATAGCTAAGACCTTAGAGCAGCGGTTCTCAACCTTCCTAACACTGTGACCCTTTAATACAGTTCCTCATGCAGTGGTGACCCCAACCACAAAGTTATTTCGTTACTACTTCACAGCTGTAATTGTGAATGAATGTAATATCTGATATGCAGGGTATGTGATATGGGACCCCTGTGAAAGGGGTGTTCATCCCCCATCTGAGTGGAGAACTACTGCCCTAGTGTCTTCTTCATAGTCGGTCCCTTCAGGCTGGGGGGTGGGGCTGGGGAGGTAGGGAGTGGGTATTTGAGAGGGGTATGTGTGCTTGGGATGAATTCCAGGGCCTCAACATGATAAACATATGCTAGCTACTCTGTCACCCCTGGCCCACAGCCTGGATACATTTTAACGACAGATTCAGTAAGATTGGCTGGTGTTTTTCTGTGTGAGGAGAGAGCAGGATACTGTACTGAGGGAAATGGCTAAGCTGATCAAGAAGCATGTTGGGTGAATTTATTTATTTTTTTTCTAAAGATTTACTTTTGTTTAGTGTATGTGTCTCTGTGTGACTATTTGCCACGTGTGTGGGTACCCCTAGAAGCCAGAGAGTGTTGGATCCCTTGGAGCATGGGTTACAAGCAGTTGTTGATGTCTGATAGGGGTACTGCTCATGAACTTGGGTCCTCTAGAGGAACAATAGTGTCTCTTAAATGCTGAGCCAGCTATCCAGGCCTGGGAGAAAAAGATTTTGGCACTCACAAAATAAAATGGCTAGTGTATCCCCATTCATTCATTCATTCATTCATTCATTCATTCATTCATCATTCATAGTCTTGCTTTATAGGCTAAATAGTCCTCAAACATGAGATACTACTGACTCAGCCCCCAGAATTCTGGGACTATATGTACACACTACCATGCCTGTCCCTGCAAATAACTTTTACAAAATGTATTTGTTTATTTAGAGATCAAATCTCAGTATTTAGCTCTTAGCTGCCCCGGGACTCACTATCTAGGCCAGCTTGCCTGGAATCCACAGATTCACCTGCCTCCCAGGTACTGGGATTCAAGGTGTGCACCTCCTGGCTTCATGTTTATTTTAAAATTCTACATATGTGTGTTGTATGTATGTATGTATGTATGTATGTATGTATTCCTGTTTCTCTATATATGCACCATATGTGTCTGCCCCCAGAGACCAGAAGAGGGTGTCTGATCCCTTGGAACTGGAGTTACAGCTCGCTGTGAGCCCCATATGGGTGTTGGAAACCAAAGTCAGGTCTTCCATAAGTATTCTTTTTTTTTTTTTTTTCATGACAGGGGTTTCTCTGTATAGTCCTGACTGTCCTGGAACTCACTCTGTAGACCAGGCTGGCCTCAAACTCAGAAGCCACCTGCCTCTGCCTCCCAAGTGCTGGGATTAAAGGTGTGCGCCACCACTGCCGGCTTTCATAAGTATTCTTAACCACTGAGGATTTCTCCAAGTAACTTTTAGGATACCTTCACCACCAAAGGACAGGCTTGTACTGATGGATTCTCTCAGGGCCATTGAAGCTATCTGTACTGGAGTTTGTTCAGGCTACCCTAAAGCTGGGGTTCTTCTAGCTTGTGTGTTGCTCTTCACCCACCTTGGCTCACTTTCTCCTCCAGTTGTTAGTCTGGTGTTGAGGTTACCCTGTGGATTGCAGACCCTCTGAACTTAGAATTTTAATGCCTTAGGGTTCTCTGGACCTTGAGCCAGCAACATGAGATCCCAGGTGTGATGGCTGTTTCTGGTTGTCAACTTGACTACATATGGAATGAACTACACCCCAGAAATGGAAGGCACACCTGTGATCCAGATCTTGAGTCTGGAAGACACAGGCTTCTGACCTGGAACTTGACATGGGATAACACACACTTTTGATCCATAGTGGGTTTTGAGGCATAGTGGCCATGAAAAGCTTAGGCCCAGGCAAGGTGTACTCACGTTTAATCTCAGGAGACAGAGGCTAACAGATCTCTGAGTTCAAGGCCAGCCCAAACAAACAAGTTCAGAGCAAGTTTCAAGTAAAGCAAAGCTTGCATCCTGGCATGGTGGCACACACCTTTAATCTAAGCCACACCTTCTCCCAGAGGCCTACATAAGGGCGATTCACTCTTCTTGGCCTGCTTGCACTTACTCGCCGCACATCTGTTGGAACCTACTTCTTCAGGATCCCAGCTTATACAGAAGACCAGCTGAAACAACCAGGCTTGTGAGTCTGAGCAACTTCCTATTCATAGCTGCCCATTGTTGGGTTAGTTGGACTGCAGACCGTTAGTCATTCCAATAATTTCCCTTAATGTATAAAGACATCCCATCTGTTCTGTGACTCTAGAGAACCCTGACAAGTACACCAGGTCAAAGTGTAGGCTTTGTCCTTCTAGAGCATGGACTCTTCCCTCCCCCTTCCCCCCACCCTACTCCCTCCACCCACCCCACTTCGGCCTAAGACCGGGTTTCCCTGTGTAGCCCTGGCTGTCCTGGAACTCATTCTGTAGACCAGGCTGGTCTCAAACTTGAGATCTGCCTGCTTCTGCCTCCAAGTACTGGGATTAAAGGCATGTGCTGCCATCACCCGGCATCTTTTGTGGTATGCTTTCAGCCTTGTAAATCTCTTCTGTAAAAGGCTTCTTCTGTTCCTCTAACAATCCACATCCCCACCAAGTTCAAAGTAGCCTTGAGAATGATTGCATCCGAAGTTGTTCAGAGTGAGCCCCAGTTTGTCCAGGGCAGTTTAGAACATTTGCCCCTGGAATCGGCCAGGATGGGCACAGTCTGGAGAAATGATTCGCAGACTGCTGACTGTAGCATGTCTCCTTGTAGCAATGGCTAAGGGATGCCGCTTATGGATCACTGTGGGTAAAACTTCCACTCTCCCAAGAGAGACTTCAGAAGGGTTACTCCTCCTGCAACAACCCAGAGGTTGCTTTGGGCTCTTCCTCTCTGGTGGCTGTCATACACATTGGGGACCTGCAGATAGTTCATTGTGTAGTCCTACCATGATCATGAGCTCAATGCAGGCCATGATTAAGGAAAGGCTCTACCCTTCCAGAAGGGAGCTAGGAACAGGCCCTTCCCCATTCCCTACCCTCCAACTCCACCCCGGGCTTCTGAACTTTATACACTTTAGACTGGTGGGGAGACAAAGTCTCATAGCGTTTCTTCAGCAAATTAACACTGGCAATTCCAAGTCTTCCCTAAATCTTCTTTTTAATATCAGCAGACAGAAATCAAACTCAGAGAAGGAATACCTTTAAGAGTTGTGCCTTAAAGGCTTATCTTGGGATGAGGGAATGTCCTATCTCTTAGCAGGCTGTATCTTTGGGCATTCTCTCTCTTTTTCCTTGTTACCTTCCCCTTCCTTTCCTTCTGGCAAGGGTGGATTCATTTCCTTACCTTTCCCTATTTTCCTTACAGTGCTTTTTTTAGTTTGCTTCTGTCACTGTGTTAAACACCATGACCTAAAGCAACATGGGGGTGTGGGGGAAGATCTATTTCAGGTTACAGTCTATCACTGAGGAAAATCAAGGCAGAGACCGATAAGAGGAACTGCTTTCTGGTTTGCTGCTCTCCAAGGTTTGCTAAGTATCTTTCTTATACAACTAGGCCCATCTGCATAGGGATGGCATGGCCTGTGCTGGGCTGGGCCCTCCTACATCAATTAGCAAGCAATAAAGTGCCCAGCAGATTTGATCACAGGATATTCTTGATGGAGGCAATTCCATTTCTGCTCCTCTTCCTAGGTAGGTGTTGACAGACAAAATTAGTCGTCAAAGCTTGTGGAGGTCCTTGGCCTTAAAGAGAACCAGATGTTGTCTTCTGTGTGGAGGAGCTGCCCAAGTTTTGTATCATCGAGTCATTAGCGATAACCACTTCGGACATGGCCTCTTGGTTTTATTTTAATTTTATTTTATGTGTATGGTTGCTTTTGCCTGAGTGTATGTCTGTTTATCATGTGTACCGGGTGTCTGTGGAGGTCAGAAAAGGTCATCAGATTCCTTGGAACTGGAGTTACAGATGGTTATGAGCCGATCATGTGGGTGCTGACGGTTAAACCTGGGTCCTCTGGAAGACCTGACAGTCAGTGCTCTTAACTGCTGAGCCATCTCTCCAGACCCACAAGACCTCCTTGAGATATGGCTGACCCGAGATCAAGACCCAGTTTCTGAACTATGGGGGTCAAAGTAAATTCCCTGCCCTCTCCCAGAGTGATGTGTCAGACTGATGCCTCTTCTAAGGTACTTCCTGTAGCCATGTGTACAAATGCTTTTCTGTAGTTCATAATAATTGGCTGCGCGTAACTTGTTTGGTTTTTTTTTTTTTTTTTTTTTAGATTTTTTTTTTTTTTTTTTTGAGACAAGGTTTCTCTGTGTAGCCCTGGCTGTCCTGGAACTCACTCTGTAGACCAGGCTGGCCTCGAACTCAGAAATCCTCGTGCCTCTGCCTCCCAAGTGCTGGGATTAAAGGCGTGTGCCACCACACCTTTTTTTTTTTTTTTTTTTTTTTTTTTGAGATAGGATCTCAGTAATTTGCTCACTGTATTAGTTACTGTTCTGTTGCTATGATAAATAAAACACCAGGACCAATGCAGTGAATAGAAGGAAAGGCTTATATGGGCTTACCGGTTCCAGAGGGATGAGCCCATCCTGGTAGGAAAGCAAGGCAGCTGGAAAAGAAAGCACAGCAGCTGGCGTGCAGTGCTGAGGGCTCATGGGTTTTACTGGAAGCACAGCGGGGTGTTGGTGGGTTGTGAAATAGGAATGGTAGGAGACTTCGAAACCTCAAAGCCCAAGTCCCAGTGATACACTTCCTCCAGCAAGGTCACCCCTTCTAGATCTCCCCAAAACACGCCACCAACTGGGGAACATGAGCCTATGGGGACATTCTCATTCAAACTGTTACTCTGTGACTGCTCTGAAATGCCTGGACTTAGCAGGACTCTGCTCTAGTCTCCTGAGTAGCTACCACTACAGAAGCTTGGGCCTATGACTAATAGTTGTAGCTGTGTTTTTGAACTCCTCTTCCTGGAGAGGGGCTGTCTAGGTGGGATGATGCCCCCCTCTGTGTCATCTTAACATAGAGTCTGGCAGCGCTATGCTTAGCTGCTTGATTTAGTTACTTTCTTGAGACTGCCTAAATTAGGTATGTCAGGAGGCATGTGGGCCCCAGAGGCATGTGCTAGCAAGTTTTCCATGCCGTGTGGTCCTGGATTTATGAGCACTGGAGGGGAAAGATAGCCCTTGGTGGTACTTTTGGCATGGACTGCCAGGGTTTTCCTTGAGGCTATGACTCCGGACCCAGGTCCAGGTTCCCTTAGGCCTCAGGATCCAGACTTGGGCTTGTCGGTTCCTAGGATCTCTGGAAAGCTCCTTTGTGTTTTCCGTTGGGAGGGCTTGGGGTAGAGAAAAGATGGCTATCATTACTTATCTTTTATACATAGTTTTTTTTTAAGAAGTATTTATTTGTTTTATGTATATAATATACTCCAGACACACCAGAAGAGGGCATTGGATCCCATTACAGATGGTTATGAGTCATGGTGTAGTTGCTGGGAATTGAACTCAGGACTTCTGGAAGAACAGTCAGTGCTCTTAACCTCTGAGCCATCTCTCCAGCCCCCAGCATTATTGTCTTAATGCCAGTATTTACCTAAATCTCCTTGGAAGTCTTAGTTGGAGCGTTGGAGCGAAGTGCCAAGAACTCAGGGCTGCCTCTGTTCGCCACCTTACATAATTCCTTCCATGAGGTAGTGATGCCTCTATATGCAGTAAGAGAGGGAATCTGTGTCCAGGGGTAGGGGGAGCCGTGAGACAAGAAGGTAGCAGAATGTTGTCATCCCTCACTGTGGTGACTGTCCTCTCCCTCCAGGTAGCTTTAGTTCATCTGCCACTATTGGCTGCAAATGTCCCCCTCTGTATCATCTCGATCTGCCAGGCTCAGTAGGACCTGTCACCGAGCTCTGTCACCGAGCTCTACACGTAGGAGCTCCATCCATCAGTAGGAGGGAATGTGCGGCTGGCAGCTGAATGTGGCTAATATGGCTTCATAAGTCTGATATGTTTTTCTGAATTCTGACTTCTTTTATCGAACTTGGTGGTCACAAATCTCAAACCAGGTCTTCAATAAGTTAAATAAAAGAGCTCAAAGAGAAGAGAAAAAGATTTATTCAACAGGGCCGTTTTAGGAAGAGGGACAAAAGATATTCAGAGAAGCCTCCAAGTTCTTCTTGGGGGGTCCTGAAGTGAGATCATATGCTCATCTAAGCAGTCCCAGGCAGGTGTGGTCACAGCCCGCCCAGGCAAGTGTGGCCCCGCCCCAGGCAAGTGTGGCTCTGCCCACCACTGACCTGTCCTTGCCTGGGCTTCAGTCTCATGGGGTGTTAAGAAGCTGTTAGATCTCTATGAAATCTCTTTTCAGGAGACAAGTTCTCCCTTTGGCTGCTCCTTTTCCTTCTCCCAGTGTGAGAGATTCCTGGAGAAATTCCTTTTTCTTCAGGGTTCATTGTTCTAACAGTCTGATAGTTTGAGTGAGAGATACAAACATCTCTTTAGAATATCTTTCTGTCTGCTAGGTCTGCTAGATTCTGACTGAGAGACTTGGGGACAGGTTGCCCTTGCGCATGCTAGGAGGCTATAACTGGTAAGTGTCAGAAGGGAGGTTTGAACCCAGGCCATTTGAACTCTAGCTCCAGAGTAACCCCAAGTGCAGGAGGTGTATGGGTGTGTTAGCCTTGCTGGGCTCTGGCCTCCAGCCTTGGAATGTGTTGTAGTGGCTAATTACTTAAACTACTCTTTGCTCCCAGTTGGGTCTCGCTTCCTGCCACCCGCCAGAGCCCTCTGGATTCCTGAATGAAAGACACACAAGCCAGCTAATTTTGATGTCTTGACTAGCGCAATGATCGGGCGGTTCTAATCCTCCCCACGGCTAGCACACACTTCCCTCTGGTATTCCTGGCTCAACACCTTCTAAATCTGTTTAATCTTGGCTGCCCCATTACCTTCTGGGCATCCCCCACAGGGATGCTTTCCCTTTCCACCTACATTGCTTGTTCATTTTTCTCCTGCAGCTCTTAAACCGGATCCTTCTCCCTCTGAGTCATGACGATTCTCCCTTTCCTTCTTCCCTTTGTGCCTTGCTTGGGAATTCTAAAAGTCCCGCCTCTTTCACCCTGCACAACCGTTAGCCATTGATCTTTATTAATCAATCAAAAACCAATTGGGGACAGGGACCTTCAGCGTTCGAACACACAGATTACTGATTTTGTGTGGCAAATTATGACACAGCGTGAGAACCAATTCCCAACATACGGAGACTCTGTTTTCAAGACAAGGTTTCTTTGTAGTCCTGGCTGTCCTGGAACTCACTCTGTAGACCAGGCTGGCCTCGAACTCAGAGAATCTCCTGTCTCTGCTTCCTGAGTGCTTTAATCCCAATGAAAGGCCTGTGCCACCGGGATCTCCTGGCTACGGGACCTTCTGTTTTTTATTTGTGTGTTTTAAATTTTCTTTTTTAAAAGATGTATTTATTATGTATACAATGTTCTGTCTGCATGTATGCCTGCACACCAGAAGAGGTACTAGATCTCATTATAGATGGCTGTGAGCCACCATGTGGGTGCTGGGAATTGAACTCAGGACCTCTGGAAGAGCAGACAGTGCTCTTAACTTCTGAGCCATCTCTCCAGCCCAGGACCTTCTGTTTTTAAGTACATGGAATGGTGCTCAGGGTGCCATCCCGCCACTGAGCAGCACACTTCCTGTCTTGTCCTGCTCCAGTTTCTCTCCAGCCTGGGACTGCAGTCTTCCTGGCATAGCTGGAGCTGGGGTTTCCAAGGCAGCTATGCAGGGGCTGGGGGCCTAGAGCTGACATGAGTGGCAGAGACTGAGCCACATGCTTCTTCGGTCAGTAGCTAAGCATTCGTTCATGTCCACAGGTGTCTGGGTGGACACCTGCCCCAGTCCTAGGGGTGCATGTGTGTTCTGTCCCACATGATGTCTCTGCAGGGGGTCCCGTGGGAACCAAGGCCAGTGGCAGCTGTGATCCTGACCCCACCCCTGCTCCTGGCCTTCCTTTGCTGCTTTCTATCATGTGGTGACATGGGAAGTGTCCCTTTCCTTTGAGGCCTTTGATGCCCCTAGAAAGCCTGGAACAGGAGCTGGTGGCCAGGGCCTGCAGAAACCTTCTTGCCCCTCAGAGCAACTTTTAGGATCATAGCATGCACACCTCCATCCTCCCTGGGATGGATGGAGCCAGGGAAACTGGAGTCTTCCATGGGTTCCCTGGGTGCCCTTGGGGCTTCTGGGAAGGAGTACTGATCAGTCGAGTCAGAAAGATGCCTTCTCCACCTTCACCGGTTTTTCTTTCAGGTTTTTTTGGAGGAACACTTGAAATTCAATGTTGTAAGAGTTGCGGGAGGACTAGCCTCTCTTTACTTCAGTCCTTTGGCATGTTGGGTTTCCCTGCCTTCTCCTTTTCTCCATCCATGCACAGCGCTCTGACGGGCCCATACGTACATTTACTCCTCATTATTCAAATGCAGTTCCCATAACAAATACGGCCTCTTCTGCATTCTTTGTGCACTATCTTTGTTTCAGGTTTGTTTGGTTTTGACTCTTTTATTTATTTTTTTCCTGGGGTTGAGCCCAGGGTCTCAGGCATTCTAGGCCAGCACTCTGCCCTGGGGTCACACCCCAGCCCAACAGTATAATACCCAAATCAGGAAAGCACTACTGCAGACCTGTTATTACCTAGCCCAGAGACCACATGCAGCTCTGGATTTTCCACACAGCATCCTCTAAAACCCTTTTGGAGAGCTCAGGGTAGGCTTTTGGAAAAGCTCCTATTTGAGGGTTCTACCTTTAGGCCCCTTTAAAACATGTTTCTCTAAGTACAAATGTTCTTCAAACGTTTGGGCTCTGTAGTACCATGGGCCAGGTAGCAATTCCCATGCAAAGGCTTGGCACTCACACCAAGAGGAAGGTTTGTAAGAAAGGAACTCTGGGAGGCTCTTCAGCCCCCGCTAACCTGACCACCCGACCTGTTTCCCAGCATCTCCACACGCAGAAGCTGTGTGTGGCCCAGTCTTCAGTCTATCTTTTATGACTTCGCCCACCGCTTGGGTGGCTGCCCACCTGTGTGGGGCAGCCTTAACCACCTTTAATGGTGCATGTGTCATAAGTGTGTATCCTCGGCGAAGGGGAGGACAGAGGTCGCTAATAAATATCTAGAACGCATTTGAACGCGTGTGAGCCCTCTCTCTTCTAGAGCTGGCAAGAATTAAGGGTGCCGCATGCCACTTGGCTGAGGGCCATGGCCTTGGCCTTTTGCTGGTTAATATCTTGGCTGTTCCATACGGCATTTCAAGTTGCCTCTGGGTGACCCCCTTGCATCTTTTAGACGCCCCCTCCCACAAGAAATAATATAGAGCACATTCTAAACTGAAGTTCCAATTGGCTGCTGACCGCTACTCAAACTCAGTCTGTAAACAGTTTCAAAACTGTTGGGCTTCCTGAAGTTCGCATCTCACTGTTAATTCATGATGTCTCTGCTCTGCCCCCGCCCCCGCCACACCCATCATCATCAGTCACTGGGGCTGGTCCTGGGCTAGAACGAGGGTTCTGGAGTGATTTTTTTTTTCATTGTCTGAAATGTGTTTGTACCTCAGTTTCCCCAGATGTAAGCCCACAGCTGTATGGAAGAGACCTCTGAAGGTCAGATCAAAGCTTCTAGTATTTTTCCATGTGTTTGTTTGTTCTTCTCAGCCCAGATCCTCTCCTTGAAGGAGCTGGCCTTGACAGTGACTCTAGTGGGCAGACGCCCAGAGTCGGGGTGCCCTGCTGAGTCCAGTAACTCTAACCTGGCCGATCAGCACCAGAAGGCCGCTCTTCAAAGAAGCCCTTTGAAGCGCAAACATTTCCTTTCCTGAAAAGAAGGGAAATTGCAACCAAAACGTATTGTTCTGTGCAGACAATGTTCCCTTCGATCAAAGAGGGAGTGGGTCTTATAAAGGTAGATTCACAAATTAAACCTGGGCACCATCCTGCGTGTGTGACTGTCACCGCGGAAGGGCTCACTGTGGGTCTCTAAGGTTGGTAAGACTCCATTTCCTCTTTTCCTTAGGATCCTGGGTCTAGGTCTAACATATTGGACTGTGTCTCTAGCATGTTTCTGAAATGTCTACTGATAAATTATGATACCTTCAAGTACAAATATTATTTAGCCACTAGAAATGATACTTTCCAAGAATATTTGATATTAGGGGAAATATTTAATGTTAAGGTGAAAAAAACGTGGGTCCTCTTAATAACCTGGATATATTGCACAGAAAAAAATATTGCTAAAATTAGATTTTAGGGTCTGGGAGTGTATCCCAGTGGTTAGGGCATGTGCTCGTTGGCATTTGAGAGGCCTTAGGCTGTGTCTCTAGCAATAAAAATAAACACTGTTTTGTTCACTGCTTATAGATCCTAAAATATTGTTCAACAAATAACTAACTGAATATTTATATAATCGGTAAAATATATTTAAAGGAATCATGTCTCTGAGGTGGATCGTGATGCTTTGGCAGGTGGATGCGGCCATAAATCATTTGTAATTTCTGTTGAGATCCTGCCCTGGCTTCTCAGAATGGAATCTGTTTTGTTCTTCACTACACACATCCTACGTTTGGTTCTTGGGTGCAAACCATACAGGGTGTGGGTGGCTTTAGCTTTCCAGTTAGTGTTCCAGGATGTTTGAGTTTTCATTAGATTTGCTCGTTGTTGTCAGAAAGGGTCAAGTAAGAGCCTGGTTTTTCCTAGCAACTACCCACCTCAGTTGAGGACTCTTGCCTGACTGACCCTCGATTTGTCACCTCTGAGTACCTGTTCTAACAAGATCCTTTGGCCACATTCCAAATGAATAGTTTTCTGAGATGGGCCTGAGATGTTCCTTGTTCAGGGAAGGCCCCAAGTACCGTCCCCTTCATCCCGTTGCCCACTCTGTCCCTTTGCCTGATAGTGCAGGTCTGCGATGGGTGTGACCTTCTAGAAGGCTGGCCTCAGAGAAGCTTTCTATGGTCTGATAGTACCTATGCACCAGACAGAGTCTTCAAGCTTCTTTGACTACACATTGAAGTAAGAACTAAATTTACTTGTGACCAAGTCCACACAGGGACACACTGATTGATAAATAGATTGATATAAACTGTGTGGGACTTTTCTTCAGCCCTACCCATGGTATACACTATGGGCATGCGCTTCCTAGAAACGGATGGTGTATCTGTTAATGTCAGTGCTTTGAGTTTTTTCTTGGGTATATATTCCTTCACTGAGATTTGAGGAAGAGCCCATCTGAAAGGTTAGTAACCTTGTCTTTCAGAGTTAGACTGTGGGAGGAACTGAAAAAAGTTGCTCACGGAAAGATAAATTTGAGGTTGTTGGAGTCTGGCTTGAAATCGGAATGCCGAAAAAACGCTAACTAACAGTAGCAGCGGCAGCCACTCTGAAGTAGTTCTTTAAAGGCTGGGGTCCTTACTTAAGAGTTTAAAGTTTTCCTTGCACTTTATGTAGCAAATAAATACCTTGTCTGCATACACCATTCTTAAAATAATCCTAAGCAGTGGAATCAGTTGTCTCTTAGAAGGCACACAGACTAGTAGAACCGACAGCCTAGCTTATTGAAACAATGTACAATTATCTGTCCTTGTTCATTGGAGGCTTAAAACAAAAACTTGCTTCTCAAAACGATGTTTCTGTAGGAATTCAAAGTAGTTAATTTACAGTGTCGTAAGGGAAGTGTGTAGAAGTTCTAAGTATTGCCAACACTGTGCGCCTTTGAAGAGAAAGTCTGTGGATTTGTTGCTTTGTGTGTGTGTGTGTATGTGTGTGTGTGCATGTGTGCTGTTCTATATATATGAGGGATAATATATAAATTAGAACACTTTTCCTTACATCCATTATCTCAAATTAAAATACACACACTCATTTTTTAAAAACATTTATTTAGTGTATAGGAGGGCACTCACATACAACGGTCCTGTGGAGGTCAGAAGACAACTTTCTGAAGTTGGTTCTCTCCTGCCATGTGGGTACCAGGCATCGAACTCCTGTCAACATGCTTGGCAACAAGCACCTTCATCCCCTGAGCCACCTCGCCAGCCAGGACCTCCAAGTCCTAGCATCGTGTTTGGTTTTGTTGAATAAACTTTTGCTGGCAGACACTTCTTTTTTTGTTTACTTCCTAAAGGGCCATCTCAAGAGGTACTAAATAAGAGGACTCATGAATTCTTTGAGTAACTATGTAAAGCTGGAAAGAAGGGATCCCTCATTGGTATCAGAGTTTGATGCAATCAGAAGTTTAGAAAGTCAGTGTCTAATTTGTCTGTAGTGGCTTCATGCCTAATTGCTAACGCCTCTTTTGGGTTTGTGCTAGCCAGCAAGGTGTAGTTGCCTTTTCTGGATGATTTAAATAGGGGCCAGTGTTAGAGAGAACAACACTCTATATAATTCGGATCTCTTTTTGAGCTCTGAGATTGTCCCTTTCTGTCCTGTGGTGAGTGTCTTTCTGGGAGCCCTGCAAGAGCAATTCTGAGCAGCTCCAAGATAATGAGTGTTCTGGGTCTCCACATCTCCATGGGGCTCCTTTATTCAGCCAGGTATCCAGATGTGCTGAGGAAGTGGCATTTTATTCTGAGAAGTCCTAGGAACTGAAGCAGTGGTGGACAGATCCTCTGCACAGCTGCACTGTAGGAGTATGGCAGAACATCAGAGTCTGTTTGACTCTGCTGTGGGTATGGCATGCTCTCTTGCCTACAACACATGGCTTAAAGGACAGTTTCATCCCTGCTGGATCAAGTCCCCAGGAAGGGCCTGTGCCTACAGATACAGCAATGTATTAGTGAACATGAACACCCAGGGACAAGACTGACTTCATAGAAGTGTAAGAAACATCACAGGACGCGTTTCCACTGTCAAGGTCACATGGTTCGCTCCTTCAGTGTTTCTGCCGATTTTCATCTATCTAAAAAGAGTACAAACAGGGATGTACAGAGCAATTGGATGGTACACTGTGCAAGTGGGAGCCAGCAATAAAGATAGAAGGAAGGAAAAGTCTGCAAACGTGAACTGAGAATTTTGCATAACGTGCTCGTACCTTTCATATCTGCAAAGTCTGACTTTGAGTGGTATCTTTAGATGTGTAGGCATTTATGTGTACACAAAATGCCTTCCCTGGGGAACTTGTGAACATCATCCCACTCCAGAGGTCCTGGGTGGGTCTGCAAGATTACGTTTCTAACCAGATTTAGGAACTCTTGGAGGAGCAAGCCCTCTAGAAGGTGCTGGATGCTGGATGATTGCAGGAGCTCTGGATTGAAAAGTTAGCTGGCACAGAGTAGAGGCTTCAAACAGGACCTTTCCACTGAACTGTAAGGTTGCTCGCCTCACCCTCACTGACTGGAGGCTCCCCGCCTGGTGTGTAGTCATTTCTATTCCTGGTGGTTATCTATTCTCAGCCGACTTGCAGATAGGACAGAACTTCTGCAGAGGTGGGGCTCCTGGCAGCGTAGCTAAGATGATAGCCAAGGGCCTGGCGTGCAGGAGGGGACAGAAATATATAGAATGAGATGCAAGAACTTGGCCACCGAAGGAGGGGTGATTTAGCTGAGAGGCAAGCGGCCTTCTTAATTGTCGGAGGTCTGTGTGGCATGACCAGTTACAGCTCTGTCTTGGTTTCTATCTTTGAAGTCATAAGTCTCACTTTAAGGATTAAAGCTTAGGGTTTGTCTTCAGTTGTTGGTATGGACAGGGTTGGACACAGAGTATAGACACAGGGTTAAAACTTTAGCCTCCAGGGGGATTCTCCAGGAATCCCAGTCCCAGATGCCACATACATGTGTCTTTGCTTTGCTGATAAAAGACTCGGGGTCGGTTAACATTCATAGAGATGTTTCCAGAAGACTGAGTAGAAGAGACGGGCTGAGGCTTGTTCCCTCTTCGGCAGGAAATTCTCCACAAAAGAGGCAGATGTCAGCTTTCTCATTAAGAACAGGCACAGGGAAGATGAACCAAGTATGGAGAGGGATTAGGGTAGTGGACTAGGCACTGTCAGAGCTGTCATGGAGTACCAAGTGCCAAGGTTCCCTGCTCAGAGGGCCTTAAGCCAGGGTGCCACTTAGAATATCTGGAGTATGCTTGAACAATTAGGTCTCCTTGTAATTTACATATGCTTGATTTTTAAGGTCTCAGGAAGGGCGGTTAGAGAAGGGGGTGTTCAAACATGGGTCCCACCCACCACTACCTCCCCAGGGGTGTTGAAACCCTGCCAAGAGGAAGGATTTGGCTCCGAAGCGGCAGACTAAACCTTGGCTGTGTTTGCCTGTTATTGAGTTCAAAGCTGTCTGTCTGCTGCGGGATGTGGCAGAGGGGAATTTAGCGTGAGAAAGGAGGCTATGAAGTCGATCCACTTCTCCAAGAGCCACGTCACGACCCTCTGCCTTCCCACCACTCACTGTGCAGTGTCCTAGTAGACAGGATTCCCTCATTAAAACAGTTTTCTTTCACCTCCTCATAGAAAAGATATGAGGAGATCACATAGGAATGGGGTATTATGAAATGGAAGTTATTATGTGATTTTTCTCTCTTTTTTAAAAAAAATTTTAATTTTATCTTTATTTATGTGTCTATGTGGGTGGGTATGTGGATGTGAGTGCATTGCCTCAGAAGCCAGTAGAGGGTATCGGGCTGCAGGTGGTTGTGAACTGGAGCTACCTGTCCTGGGTGCTGGAAACTGAATCCTGATCCTCCACAAGAATGGTATGTGTTCTTAATTACTGAGCCATTCCTCTGGCACCACATGACTAAAACAAAACAATAGGGTGGGCTAGAACTCACTTTGTAGACCAGGCTGTCCTTGAACTTACAGAGGTCCACCTGTCTCTGCCTTTTATGTGCTAGGATTAAAGTTATGTACCACTCCCACCTTTCTCTTTTTCCTCCCTTCCTTCCTTCCTTCCTTCCTTCCTTCCTTCCTTCCTTCCTTCCTTCCTTCCTTCCATTTTATTTTATTCTATTTTATTTTATTTTATTTTATTTTTCAAGGCAGGGTTTCTCTGTGTAGACTGGGCTGTCTTGGACCTAACTCTTTAGACCAGGCTGGCCTCAAACTCAGAGATCCACCAGCCTCTGCTTCCTGAATGCTGGGACTAAAGGTGTACACCACCACACCAGGCTGTGTCTCACAAATTCATTAACTCATATGCTTGTCACCAGGATTCCTTTAAATACATAGAAAAATGTCATTTATAAAGCCGAAAACAACCATCAGTAAAACAAATGTCATTTACAACCCCACCCTGCATAGTCTGGGATGTGTGGTCACCTCTGTGGATGAGACGACCAGCCCTGGGTGGTGGCCATGATTTGGTTGGGCAGTAGACTGAGAGGACTTAGCTTGCTTTGTTCCCCTGGGTAGCTTGTTTGCCCTGTGTGTTGGCTTTGGGAAAATCCAATCATTGATTGATTTGAGACAAACCAGGTTCGTCTACGTCCCTCTTGCAGGGACCTAGGGGTTGTTTATAATCATCTTACATGATGTGGTCCCTGGAAATATGCACAGCTTTCGTTTGCCTCAGCAGGCATTATGGCTGACAATGCATCACGGCAGTGAGACTGCTGCCATGCTAACAACACTCATCCCTTTCAGAGGACACGGAAAGAGTGGTGTGTCCTGATGGGTCACAGCCAGGTGAAAGTATTCATGTGTGCTCCAGAGGTATCTTTCTATGGTTTCTACTGCTCCGATAAAGACCGTGACCAAAAAGGAACTTGGGGAGCTTAGTTATAGTCTGTCTGGAAGAGAAGGCGGGGTAGGAGTTCATGGCAGGAATGCAGAGGCAGGAGTAGAAGCAAAGACTGAAGGAACACTGCTTACTGGCTTGCTCTGTCAGAACCACTTGCCCGGGAGTGGCATCACCTACGTTAGAGATTCTTTCATATTAATCATTAATCAAGACAGCGCCATCTACAGGCCACCTAGTGGATGCATTCTCTCAGTGAGGCTCCTCTTCCCAGAACTCTCTAGCTTGTGTCATGTTGACAGAAGATAAAGCAAGACAGAGGTTAAGAGGATTCCATGACGGATCGGTGTGTGCCACTCTCCGGCAGTATTACAGGATTGTCTGAGATGGGTCTCAAAGGATGTTGACTATTTCAGGTGTGGGAATTCTGGGCTCTCACATGCCTTGAAACAGCCTTCGAACCCCAAGATCAAGATCCAAGGTCACCTCTCGTTGTCTTCTGCTGACCACACAAAAGCAATTCCTGCTGGGGATTCATCTTACCCTCCCCTGCAGCTTAGGTAGACTCACTCTGTGTGTCTGTCTACCTAAGACTTGACTGTCTCTCAGTGCAGACTCTGGGCCAGTGTCTCTGCTTTGGGATTTGGAAGGGATTGTTGTGTTATTGTTGTGATGATTTATAGCTCTAATCAGGAAATGGTGACAGTTTGTGACTATGGAGCCACCAAAGAGCACTGTGCAGTTAGGTAAGACTGTGAAATCGTGCTGTCAAACAGGAACAATGATGACCGTGTGTGGTGGGGAGAGACAATGTCTGGGGTGAGGACGGTGACCGATGATGGGGTAGCTATCTAGAAATTGTGTCCCCTGCCTGTTTCAGTTGAGAAATGACTGTAAGGGGCAGAATGGACTCCACCATCTATCTCCACGTGGTCCATCAGATCTGTGCTCCTCAAATTAATATTCCAGAAGAAGTTTTTCCAGTTAGAGCAATCTCTTTATCCCAGTTGTGGAAAGAGTGAGAAGCCTTAGGCCCAGCATCCCACGCCCAACCAAACATCATTGGATGCTTATCCAAGCATGGCAGGCCAGGCATTTCCTGGTGTCAGGCCGGTGGCAGCCATGTCCTGTTGTGTGGGGCGTCTCTGGGGGAATATTGGAATGTCGGGATAGGCCATGAGAAGTCTGGGTCCCCAGCTATCTCACCGGGAGGAAGCCGAGGTCATTTTTCAAAAGATTATTAGCTGACCATACACATCAAATACATACAGCTCCCATCAAAGGGAAATGAAAGGATTTTTTTAAATATATATTTTTGCCGGTGCAAACTCATTCTGTTTGGATTAACTAAGAGGAGAGGACTCTAGAAAGGACAGGGAAGGGTCACTGTCCTGCTCTGGTGTGCCTCAGGGAACAAAGGATGAGAGCCTGCCTGGGATGCCTACTGTTGACTCCGTGGGTCCAGTACATTGTTCCCTGTTCGAGGCTGCGCCTGCTTCACCTTGCTTTCCGTGGACACCGGGGCAGCTGGCAAGCAGTGTGCATACCGAGAAGCAGTGTGAACACTCACTCCAGTGTTTCCTCAGGATCCTTTACGTTTGCCTGAGCAGGTGTGATCTGGTTAAGACAGGCATCCCTGTCTACACTGATGTGTGGATATCAAAGCAGCACACTTACCCTCTGACCCTTGGATTGAGCAGCAGGCTCTGAAGTTGCCCTCCCCCCACCCCCATCCCCACCTTGCCCTTGAAGCATGTCCCTGGTTCTCAGGGTTCACAGGAGGACAGGGCGTGGCAGAGAGCCAGATTTGCAGAAATAAGACTTTAGTGCAGTCCTGTTCAGATGTCTTCAATACCTGCTCCCTGAATGAACAGAAATCTGATAAGGGCTGTGGTACAGAAGGTGAAACTTCTAGGTTGCTGGCTCCAAAGAAGCCTTTTTCTTTTGTGTGGGGATGGCAGGGTGTGTGCCCAAGAAGGCTGGCTGCACTAAGGGTCAGAGATGTGATCAGGGTTTCAGAGAGTCACAGCCCCAGTGAGGTGAGCCACAGATTCCCAAGAAGCTGCAGAAGTCAGCCTTCCTATCAGGCCGGACCATGTTTTGAAATAAAGTGAAGGAAGGAAAGTGGGAGTGATCCTGGTGATTGGCAGTTCTCTGGCCTACAAGGGCCAAGGTATTTTGGAGTTTGTCACGAGTCTCTGGACAATGCTATCATGAGACGTGCCTGCTCACAAAGGTTGCTTTGTGAACCTCTCCCAAGGCAGGACACTTGACTGGAGTAGACTTCGTTTCCCTGGGGTAGTATTTCTGATGTTCTTGGCTCCCTAGACACAGGCTACATGGTGGGTGTCGGCAGGGAGGACAGGGTATGCTTGGGTCTCAGCTGTTGTCTGATTTAGAAAGCCCCTCCCCCAGGAGAACATAATACCCGTAATCTAGGGTATTTCCTTCTCCCATGAGTGACCTTCATCGAACGGTACAGAGTCATGCCCTTAGGGGACATCCCTAGGTTCAGTTCCCAAGGATCCCCTAGTAGTGCTTTGGTTCCCACAATGGAAGCCTGTAGAAATGGTACCTTGACCCTGGTGGCAGAAGTATAGAACTGCCTGGATTCCAGCCAGACCATCAGATGGAATTGCGAAAAAAGCCTGGGGGTCAGTCCAGAGCCAAGTCTGCTGCAGGGAAGGTGACCCCTGAGCACAGGCCCAGGGAGCCTTCAGCTCACTTGACTGTCCGTAGGCCATGCAGTTAAACACACCACACGCCCTATGGAGACTTTTGTTCTGTTTATTTATTTATTTACCCATATTTATATATGGAGACCATTACCCTTCCTTGTACTTGGTTGGATAGAGTGACTTGTGACCTTTCATACTGATGCTTAAATCTAGGGTAATTCAAAGAGCAGCTGGATGACTGGCCAACAGGAAGGTGTGAGGTCACTTTGACTTGGAGCTACCTGGTAAGGATGTAAGGGGACATGGGCTTCTGGTGTTAGAATGACAGAGTTCCAGCTTTGGCCTTGACATAGAAGAGCACTGGGATTTGCTTCTGACTTTTCCCACCATCTTTGGGGTTCTGAGTACAGAGGGGATCCATAGTAAAAAAATAATTTAAAAATCCCAATTCGGGGTTTCTACCGCTTTTGACCATTTATGTTCTTGGATCAAAGACACACACCGCCTTTATAGCTTTAAATACGCATTAGGCAGCACACTAGCTGGGCAGCTGCCTGCCCTCCATGCTGTTAGAATCCACCTTCCTATCCATAACCCAAGTTATTACTTACTATGTTACATCTGGGCTGCTCGGAGCTCCCAGACCAGCCTACAGCTATGGCTCAGCTAACCCATGGCAGCTCTCCTTTCTCCTCCTTCTATCCCATGGTGGCTTCGCTGTCTCTCCCAAGCCTGCCCAACCTTTACCCACCTCTCTTCTGCCCAGCTATTGACTGTTGGCATCTTTATTCACCAATCACAATGAACTGGATTACTCAGTATTTCCATGTGAACTCTCTCATCTCTGGGCACCAGTCTTGGGGGCCCCAAATTAGCATTAGAATACAGGCAGCATTGGGCCAACCTACTACAGGGGAATACTTTCTAGTTCTTAGCACAGTACTGTGTGTGCAGCAACTGGACAGTACACACCCATCTCAGGACATGACCCATCTCCCTCTCTACTGTTTCTCGAACTCCTTTTGAAGAGTATCTTTAAGATTCATTTTATGTGTGAGTATTTTGTAGGTATGTGTGTGTGCTTCATGCTTGGTGCCCTCAGAAGTCAGAGGAGGGCATCAGATCCTCTGGAACTGGAGTTACAGAGGACTGTGAGCCACTATGTGGGTCCTGGGAATCGAACCCCAGTCTCTGGAAGGGCAACCAGTGCTCTTAACCACTGCACCATCTCTCCAGCCCCTCTGTTTCAGTTTTAATGGTACTTTGGTTGTTTCGAAAGCCTTCTGGGCACACTCCCTCTCCTAGGTTCCCCTGCTGGGGCAGAGAGAGGCCTATCTGTTTAAACGGACAACAAATGGGCCTTCAGAACATCTGCTCTCTCTCTATCCAGTTTCAACCCAGGTTTGATTTGCAGTTGCTTTTAGTGGTGTCAGAGACAAGGGGTGAATCCGTGGCCCTAAGAAGCGGTGACAGAAAGCAAGTCACAGTCCCCTGTTCCAGAGCGTGCTGCTTGCATTGACTTGGTTCCTGCCCTTAGAAAATGTCTCTTCTTCATCTGCAGAAAGCTGGGTACTGCAAGTCCAGGCACATTCATGGGAGCACGGTGTGAGCTAAGCTTTAATAACCAGTGAAAATTATTAATAGACACGGGACCCTCTGGCCGCATAGCATAGGTGCTTAGGTGTAGGCCTATAGGAGAAGGTGGCTGCTCATGACTGAGGACAGAGACTCACTTATTGGGATGTCAGCTTTCCTGGCCTCGGTATGAAAAACTCACTCATTAGTTTACATATAGGCTCACCTGTCCAGCACAACTCAGCTGTCACAGACAACTGACAATGTAGAATGCAGACTGTGGCTGGCTAGTTGTGTGCCAGGTGGTATTTACTAAATCTTTGCTTCATCGTTTCGGGCTCTATCTGTTCCTATATTCTAACACAGTTCATAGTAATGAAACATGCAAAGGTGATCTTTTATTTTGTCTTTATGAGACTGGAGTCTCTCTATTGCGTGGCTTTGCCTGTCCTGGAACTTGCTGTGTAGATCAGACTGGCTTTGAACTCACAGAGATCTGCCTGCCTCTGCCTCTCCAAATACTGGGGAGCCAAAGCTGTCTTATTTATTTATTTTAAACTGAGAGGTGGGCGTGGTGGAACACACCTTTAATCCCAGCACTTCTGGAGGAGCCGCATTTCTGTGAGTTCAAGGCCAACCTGGTCTACCTAGTGAGTTTTCAGGACTGCACTCTGAGACATTGTCTCAAGTGAAGAAGAAAAAGCAAAACAAATGGAAAATATTCTGGGGCTTGACTGCAGTATAAAGCATTATCTCATTTAAAACTCCCTCCTCCTCTTCCCTCCTCTCCTCGCTTCTTTCTTCCTTTCCTCCTTTTCCTGTGTCCAGGCTCCTTTGGCACATCACTGTCTTGATAAGGCATCACTGGGAATCCTTCCAATAAAGATCAAGAGATCTTGGTGTGGGTTGAATAAAAAACATAAATAAATAAAAAATTGAAGTGCCCTTTGATGTTTACTTGGTTGGACAAGCTTGCTGCCCCAACTTAACCGTTGCAGCCTTCAGATGAAAGGGAAGAGGAAGCAACTGTACTCAGCTTTACTGCGGGGAGGGGAGGAGGTGGGAGGGCGGGGTGGCCACCTGCTTTGCTCTTCCTTTATCTCTGAGGATCTTACTCGGGCTCACTCAGGTGTAGTGAGCAGGAGCTCTGTTTATTTAGTTTCATTTATAAGCACTCGGGATCTGTACTGCAGGTAAACCTTAGCAAGAAAGTAATTCTTTCAGGAGTCCGTGGAGGTGGGTAACTTATAGTTGTCAGGTGTCAGGTCTCAAGACCCCTCTTTTAAGGAGTAAGCATCTGTTCCGTTCCTGTGTGTATTACTGCAGCAGGTGTTGGTTAAGAATCTGTGACTGTTGATCTCCAGCTTGACTGGATCTAGAATCACGTTAGAGACATGTACTTGTGAAGGGTGTTTCTAGAAAGGTTTAACTGTGGAGGGAAGACTCACCCTAGATGTGGGTGACACCATTCTGTGACCTGGGGTCCTGACTGAATAATCGGGAAAGGATGAGAGGACTGGAGAGATGAATCAGAGATTAAGAACACTGTTTGTGGTCGGGCATGCACAGGAGGCAGAGGCAGGTGGGTATCTGTGGGTTCGAGGCCAGCCTGGTTTACAAACTGAGTTCCAAGACAGCCAGAGCTACACACAGAGAGAAACCCTGTCTCGAAAAATCACAAAAGGAAAGAAAAAAAAGTAACACTAGTTGCTCTTGCAGAGGACCTGGGTTCAGTTCCCAGCACTCACATGAAGGTTCATAAAGGTCTGTAACTCCAGTTCCAGGTGATTCAACGCCCTCTTCTGGCCTCTACAGGCATTGCATGCACGTGGTGAACAGATGCACACAGGCAAAAACACATAAAATACTTGTGTCCAACCCTCTTTGTCTCCTGACTATGGACTCTGACTCCTGCCTTCTATTCTTGCCGCCATGCCTTCCCCATATGATGGACTGTACCCTGCCCCCCAAATTATATGCCAATAAGCCATTCATTCTTCAATTGCTTCCATCAAGGGGCTTTGGCAGTGATGGGAAAAGTCAGCAATACAGTGCCCCAAGGTGATACTCTTAGCTAGCAAATGTCTGCCCATCGTGGCCGTACATAGTTCTTGGGGTTCTGTGGATATTGTAATAACACAAACAGTTGGTGTGAACCCGTTTCTGTAGATCAAGTGAGCTTTTGGGAGTGACACACTCTTGGTGTGACCGCGAAGCTGATGCATGGTGCATCCTTTCTTAGTTCCTTTTTCTGATCTACACGCTTTGCCCTCATCCTCCATTGTATTTCTGAAATAATTTGTGTGATTGGCCATTCCTTTCCTTGGCAGATTTGCTGAAATAGGCTCCTGAACCATGTGTGTGGCACTTCTCCCCAACACCCCCCTCCGCCGCCCCAGTCAAATGAGGAAGTCCTTGGTCACTATCTTGGTCTGGGAAAGTGCCTTTGCAGGAGGCAGCTGCCACCAGCTCAGGGTCTAGGCCTTGCAAAGTGAACTGAGACCAGAGTTGTCAACAACACACATCAAGTTAAAATACTAGGTGCCCAGTTAAATTTGTAGTGACTATGTTTTTCATGTCTCCCTCATCCTCCTCCTCTTCTTCCTTGACAACAGTAGGTTCAGCAAAGCCCAGTATCACTTTACTACCACCAGATACCCAGAATAACTTTAATGATTTACAATAATTTATTTTTTGTTTTTTTAGTAATACTTGGAACGTAATGATGATGCATTCAGGGCATAGTCACTTTATACAGTCACTTATACAGTCTAAGCTGGTGGGAAAACGGGCTGTGTTGGCTCAAATGTACTGAGAAAGGAGAGGGTGCGGGGCTGAAGGAACACAGGTGAGGTCCCTCTGCCTGTGGACTCTTTAAAAAACATCTCTGTCCCCCTTTCATTAATGCTGTACCCCCATTGCCTCCGTAAATGTGTGTCCTGTTGGCATGGTTCTTGCCCCCTGAAGAGCCCTGCCAGGCAATGCTTAATTCTTGGTGAACCAAACCACTAGTTTTCAGTTCCAAGTTTCATATCCCAACTGGGTCCTGGGTATTTCCATGTGCCTTGCTGAGACACTGGATATTGGGGAAAGCACATTTTGTTTCATCTGAGAGAGTCTCATTTCATAGCCCAGGCTGACCTCAAACTCACGGTGTTCCTGCTTCAGCCTCCTGAATACTGGCATTATAGGGCTAGCTTGCCAGCTCTGTTTTGATCGAAGGCTATTTAGGACATAATATTTTTTTATTAGAAATATGTCATTGCCAATGACTTCTTCGGGAAAACACTTTCCCAAGTGAACTTTGTCTCAAGTCTTCAAGTTTTTAAAGCACAGATAAGTCCTTGTCTGCTGGTTATCTATGGTGAAATGATGCACTCGAAATAGTTTTAGACAACTACACTTGGCCAATTGAAAGTTTTGAGTCTTTTTTTTTTTTTAAGATTTATTTATTTATGTATGTGAGTACACTCACTGTCATCATGCATACCAGAAGAGGGCATCGATCCCTTTTCAGATGGTTGTGAGCCACCATGTGGTTGCTGGGAATTGAAAACTCAGGACCTCTGGAAGAAAAAGTTGGTACTCTTAACCACTGAGCCATCTCTCCAGCCCTTTGAGTTCTTTATTAATGACCAGACCAAGAGTGGGCCTCTCCTCTGGAAGGTCTCATGGTGTTCGAGCTCAGGGGAACAGTGTTTTAAAAGACAAAACCAAAATACATCAACGCCTGAACAGAAGTATGGGGGTGTTGACATTAGTGAGGGATTTGAAGCTAGTTGCCTGGTAACATATTTCTTCAAAAGGCTCAGCACCTGCCAGATATCACATAATATGTTGGACTGTGATCAAGGTCATGAACCACCCAGAAGTATTGCCAAGGTGAACTGGGGGGTGAAAGGTGGGCACAGGATGGAGTTACCTTGGTCATTTCAATAGCAAAGTCTTTGGTGGGAAGGCTGGAAAGCTTTGTCCTCTGAAGATTTTATTGACCACTATCTACAAGGAGCAGGACCTTTGCCTTGGGTCTGTTGCTTCCCTTGCTGGTCTGAGGGTGCTAGAGCAGCCTCCTCCGGCTGCCAGGTCAAGGATTTCGTGTGTTTGTTCTCGGTAACTTTTATTATTATCTTTCCACCGATCTCTAAATTATAACCCAGAGCAGAGAGTGCTGTGGTAGGAGTCCGATGGCAGAGCCACACATTTTACTTAGGTATTGCATCAGCTCAAAATTCAGTACTTCCTGGCCTGCCTGGAACTTGAAATATAAACCAGGTTGGTCTTGAACTCAGAGATTCACCTGCCTCTGCCTCCCAACACAGGGATTAAAGGTATGTTCTGGTATGCCCTGCAAACATAATTATTTCTTCATTCAAGTTTAGAATTCCTGTTAGCCATCCAGACTAGAGCTTAGAGGGATTAACCTTTAACTCATCCCTGCTTCCTGTGCCTCACATGCAGTAACTGTTCACATGCGATTGCTGCTCTCCTTCCAGGGTTTGGATCTCTTATTCTGTTGGTGAAGGAAACCTAGCACGTATAGCTTGGGTGAAGGATCCTGGCTCTTCTTGTGTGGACCCTGGGACCTAGGCTGGCTCACTGGGACAGGTGTGATGGAGATAGATCAGGTGCCAGATGGCATGATTGCGTGTTCAGGAGGCTGCAGGCAGCTGCTGTGACTGATCCACCCACCTTGAGCCTGAGTCCCAACTTGTCACAGCCTCTGGGCTGAGCCCTGGGTGCCTTCCTGACTGTTGGCCACCTGTCGTCTTTTCTGGTGACATTTTACTTTGACTTTTCCTTTGAAGAGGTTTCTGAAGACAGATTGTCCCATGTAAAGGTCAGGGGAAAAAAAAGAGTAGGTGATCCATTAACAGAAATGTAAGTTAAAAGGCAGGAAGTGAAGTGGCTTTATACAATTAGGTTGGAGAGTTTGGGTTAAAAAAAAGTGTCCTGGAAATTATTCTTTAATTCTTTAGTCATTTTTCTTTAGAGTCATAAAGCAGGATGTGGAAAACAAACATTTCTATTCAATATATACACACTTTGGCAAAACAAATAATGAGTCTTTGTGAGCATCCAGACCTCCTGCTTCTCTTGGTTGAGCTTTTTTTTTTTTTTTTTTGCCTAAGTTCAGACCAGAAAAATGGATTCATGGCATCGTAGGCAGAACCCAAGCATTTTGTGGGTTTGTGTGAATTTGGGGTGTGTGTGCATGTGTATAGAAATGTGGATGCTGGGTATCTTCTTCACTGCTCCCAGAGTCTTACCATGTAGCCCTGGCTAGCCTAGAACTCTACCATAGACTAGGCTGACCTCAAACACAGAGATCTCTGCCTCCCCAGTGTTGAGACTAAAGGTGTGTATCACCGTTGTCTGCTTCTACCCAGATTTTGAGACAAGGGATCTCACTGAACTTGGGGCTCACTACTTCAGCGAGGCTGCCTGGCCAGTGAGCTCCAGGGTTCTCCTGTCTCCCCAGCCTTGGCTTTATGGGCTGGGGATTGAGCTCAGTTCCGTGCACTTGTGTACATCTGAGACCACGATGCAAGAGTATGCTTCCTGAACACAGACAAGGCTCTGTTTTGCACTGTAGAGTGACTTCCCATGTTTAAATATATTAAAGCCGGGCGGTGTGCGCACGCCTTTAATCCAGCACTTGGGAGGCAGAGGCAGGCGGATTTCTGAGTTCGAGGCCAGCCTGGTCTACAGAGTGATTCCAGGATAGCCAGGCTACACAGAGAACACTGTCTCGAAAAAAACAAAAAAACAACATAAATATAAAATGAAAATTTGGATCAGCCTGACCTCAAATTCACAGAAACCCTCCTGCCTTGGGTTAAAGGCTTGTGCCACGATGCTTGGTTTTTTTAAAAAAGGTTTGTTTATGAGTATGGGTGTTTTGCCTGCATGTGTGCCTTGCATCACATGTGTGCAATGCCCCAGAGGCCAGAAGAGGGCGTCAGATGCCCTGGAAGTGGAGGTACAGGTGGTTGTGAGCCACCATGTGTGTGCTGGGAACTGAACCCAGGTCCTCTGCAAGAGCAGTCCATGCTCTTAACCACTCGAGCTATCTCTTCAGTCCCTGAAGTTTAGTTTTTAAGCTATATATTTGTATAGTGATTTCTCAATTACAAAATACTGTTGTGCTATAGAAGTAATTTTGGGTACTTAATCATCACAGCACTTTATAAGTTAGCTGTTAATCAGATCTCCCACAAATTCAGGAGTGAGTGACATTGTAAACGGTGCTGATGTCATGCTGAGCACACTCTGGTGTGGAAACCTCTTCAAATGGGGAAGAGAACTAGGAAACCAGAGGATACCTGTAGATTTTGACTCCAACTTAATCCTTCTTATTATTTCAAGATTTACTTATATGGGTATGAATATCTTGCCAGCAGCTGTGTCTGTCTGCATATCATGTTAGTGCTGAACCCAAGGAGACCTGAAGCGGTGTCAGATCCTTTTAAAACAACTTTTGGGGTCTAGAGAGATGGCACAGTGGTTTAGAACAATTATCATTTTTCTAGAGGACCCGTGTTGGTTCCCAGCACCCACATCCCATGGCATACAACAGTGTAACGCCAGCTTCAGGGAGATCCAACCAACACCTCTGCTCTCTCTCCAAGGGCACCTGTACTCACACGCAACATACATGTTTTTTTTTGTTTTTGTTTTTATTTTGTATTGCTAGCTAACATAGCACTTGGTTGTAACGGCTAGACAGCCTGGGTATCTGGGGACTGAGTTAGTAGTCTGATGGAATTTGGAAGTGGCCTCTTGGAGGAAGGCTGTTGGTGTTGTCAGAGTCCAGTGGATGGTACCGCCCTAGGGCAGCAGCTGGCATCATTCAGATGAAGGTTTGCTGACTCTCTTAGATTGCTTTGTTGCTGTGTCGAAGCACTGACTTAAGGAGAAAAGGGTTTATTTCAACTTACAGGTTGCAATCTGTGACTTTAGCTGCTCAGGTGGAGGAAGTGCAGGCTGGCTCAGGCTTGGGCAGGCTGCTTCTGAAGGAGCCAGGTGTACTGTAAACACTTCAGTCCTGGAGGGCCCCGCATGCTCTGTGCCTCCTCTTCCTCTCCTTTTTTCCTTCCTTATTTATTCTTTCATGATGATTTAAAAAGGAAACCATTCCTAACTTGGGTCTCACAAAAAATGGGCTAGGTACTTTCCCTTTCAGATTTTTATTTTTATTCATGTATGTGTGGTTGTGTATGTGGTGTGTGTGTGTGTGTGCCCTGACTTTGGGTGTGCCCAGGGAGGCCAGATGGAGTTGTCAGATTTTCCAGTGTTGGAGTTACAAGGGATTGTGAACTACTTGACATGCGTTCTGGGAACCGAACTTAGGACCTCTGAAAGAACAGTGTGTGCTTTTACCATTGAGCCATGGCGTCAGCTCCCAAGGTGCTCACTCTTGTCAACTCCTGGAGCAGATGGTGGTTAATATGGTCTCTCTAAGCCTTCTGACTGTTGTTCTGTCTCCAAGGTGCCTTCAAGCAAGTATTTTTCTTGTAATCAATTGTTCAATTCCAAAGTAAATTAGAAAGTAGGCATTGGAATTTCCAGTGCCCTACCTAAAGGCTCGGCTTTTAGTGTCCCCACAGCGAGGAGCTATCTGTCTCCTAGATTGGGTGAGTTCGGTGTCTGACTTCCAGTAATTTGGATGTGAATCTCTTGAGCATTATCCATAGGTCTGAGAACATTGTTTAAATGATAACAAGTCAGATTCCTTCCAGGGGAGTGCACACGGGACACAGACTGTTTGGGGATGGATTAGCTTGGCTTCCACCCTTCCAGGCACTACATTCTTTATTTCTTGTGTAGCTTTTTGAGACCCTTCTCACAACCCTCAACAGCCCAGCATGTGGAATGCCGCATCTAGGGAGGAGGATTGTCCTGGGAGGGCTGGGGGGGGGGGAGTGCTGAGGGCGTAGCTCACAGGATGCTCATACCAACACCCTTTCTTTGCATTTAGGATTTGTAGCAGCCAGCCAGCAATTTAGCTCCAGGAGAACAAATTACTCGCAGGTCTATAAAAGTATAGCAACATCTAGGCTTGTCAATGCTTGCCTAATTTCCTGTGGTAATTGCGGGGCTTGCACAGACAGCCTTCTTAAAGGGCTTCTTGATTCAGACCTGTGGGTTCCCGGCCATGTCCCGAATTCATTTGTCTTTGGGGGCAGTTCCAGACACCAGCCTTGGGAAAGAGGAGATGACTGACGTCACCTGCCAGGAGCCGTTTCTTAGTGTCATACGTACATCCCATAGTGTCACAGGAAGTCACCTGGCTTGTGTCTTGGCAGCCGAAAGCCAATGACCATGCCATTTGTGAATAACCCGTACAAACTGTTGTTGGGAATGTATCTCCCAGTTCGTCTCTGCCTCCCTGTGCTTGGAGTGCCTCCAAAGCTTTGCTGTTAAACTTTAAAAAGAAAAAAAAACTTCCTCATGATTGCTTCCTGAAGTCATCCATCCCTTTTTCTCAGGTCCTGGACCACACACACTTATACACCCTAAATAGAGGGCTTCCTACTCTGCCTTTGATTTGGAGCCGAAGGCCTAGAAACCATGTATATGGCCGTATTTAGCAAATGTCATAGTCTTCCTTAATCTTATTCTGTGTCCTGACATTGCTCTATGCAAGCTTCGAGCTGAGATTGGGTTTTGTATTCCCACCGTAAGAGAACAGCCGAGCTGCCATACACGGGCTGATCGTGTTTATTAGGCCGGAGTTCATTTCGTGTTCCTGACTGTCTCGGAGCAGAATGGCCATTCCACATAATAAATGGCCCTATGAACTTGGTGTCATGGCAGCTGGAGTCGGCTCATTGATCTGGAGGGGCGGAGATGAGAGCTTAGACTCAGAAGAATTGAAGTCTGTGGCAGAGGGGCTGCTGGCGCGAGCATTTCTGGTTCCCTTCAGGTGGAATGGATCACTCATAGCCATTCTCTCAGGGTTTTTTTTTTTTTTTCTCCATCAGTATCTTAAAATGTCACCCATGTGCTGTGATGTTCATCGGTTTGAGCGAAACTTGGTGTTTTTTTTTTTTTTCTTCATTGAAAACAAAGGCTTATCTGGCCGTCATGGTGATTCCAGAATTTCCATTACTCACCCCTAAGTAACCTGCTCATGTTTGTTCCTCATTTCTCCCTCGTCTACTCTCCCAGTTCCAGGCAAGCAATAACCTCTTTCCGTCTGGATTCCAGACATTTCATACAAATGGACCCGCCCGACATATTCACGGCAGGCTTCTTTCACATAGTCTGATGTTATCTAAGTTGGTCTGTGTTGTTGCCGGGGTCAGTACCTCCTAACTCTTTATGGTTGAATAGTAGTCCACAACACGGGACGTTTGGGTTATTTACACTTTTTGCTATTATAAATTTCGGAGTACACTCCTGTTAGGATACCCCGCACGGCGGGGGTTCCCTCTCACCGAAGGATTATGCACAAACCACACCCAAACACCTATTTTCACAGATCCTTTATTAAGCAGGGAAGAAAAGTCAAAGTGGCTGCCCTCTGACTCAGGCAAGGAAAAAGGCAGCAAATGACCTTGCAGGTGTTATTTGTAAGGGGAGGAGAAGGGAGGGCTATGTTAGACCGGGGCTAGGATGTGGTGGTGTGTTCTGATTGGGCATGTTAATTAGGTCATCCAAAGGGGAACTTTTGATTGCTGGACTTCAATACTTTGATAGCTGGACCTTGATGGTCAGCCTCAGGAGGAGGAAGTGGCCAAATAAGGGAATAGACCTTGGTGGTTAGCTTCCGGAGTGTAATCTAATCTTTTTTTTTTTTTTTTTTTAAGCAGGGAAGAGGGAATCAGGAAAAGGGTAAGGCCTGCCAGGGCCATCCATGCTGACTGGAGTCCCTTCAATACCTTTGAGTGGAGTTGCTAAGTCATGAGCCAAACCCGAGTTAAACTTCTGTTTACCTGTTTAAATCTTTTTTAGGCGGGTGTTCAGATCCCTGCAAGTCTCAAGACCAGCATGAAAACCATAGGAGTGATCTGAGTGGGGTGGAGAATGAAATTTGGGTTAGTTCCACTTTAGCAGGCACTGGGGTCAAAGGTGCACAGAGCTCGCAGGAAGAGGCGTGGCAAGGCCAGGGAGGATGCTTGGCCTTTCGAGGCAAGGGATGGTTCCAGGATGGCAAGTGGTCTTCCAGCAACCTTCCGGAAGACCCACTGAACATGTCCCCAGGCCACTGTCCTTCCCAGCCACCTTCCAGGACCCATGCACATGCAAAGGAGTCCTGCTTTCAGGGCTAGTTTTCTACCGATCTACATGGGCCCTGGCAGTTGGCACAAGCAGATCTTGAGGAGAGAGGGCAGTGGAAGGTGATTACTGAGTGTGTGAGAACATGAAGGTGTAGGGGCAGAGTGTGCCTTTGTTTCTACGGGAAGCCACATGCAGGGAAGACATCCTTCAGAGTAATGCAGAGCCTCCAGAGCCGGGCTTTGACTGCCACACTGCACTCTCTGCTGGGAGACACATGCTCTGCCCTGTCAGGCCTTTTGGGCTGCTCTGCCTTGGATCTTTGGTCTGTCTGTTTAATTCCCCTGCCCTGCATCCTTTTCTTTGCTGATTTGGGTTTTTTGAGACAAGGGTGTAGCATTGTAGCCTAGACTGTCCTCAAACTCTCCATCCTCCTGTCTCAGACTCCTGAGTGCTGGGGTTATAGGTGTGAGTCCTAAGCCTGGTTTCCCAGGCTTCCTTCCTTTTACCTGCTCGTTTTGTTGGTAACTTGTAGTATGTGTGTTGTATTTGTGTGTCCTGCAGTGTGTATCGTGTGTCTCACAAGTGTATGTTTTGTACCTATGGGTGGCAAGACTAGCCCTCTTGGAACTGGAGAGATGGCTCAGGTTAAGAGCAGTAGCTTGGCTTTCAGAGGGCTTTGATTCCCAGCACCCAAAAGGCAGCTCATAACCGGCTGTAACTCCAGGCCCGTGGGATTCAACGCCCTCTTCTGGCCTCTGTGGGTACTGCATGCATAGAGGCACACGTAGACAAAACACTCACACATATACACTCACACAGGCAAAATACATACACAGAATGAAAAGAAAAGTAAAGAAAAGAAAACCCACAATAGCAACAACAAAAGAGTAGCCTTTTCTCATTAGACCCTTACCTCTTCACTGGCCAGGGCTGTATTTTGTAGACTGGCTGACAGACATGTTGCACATTCAAATTCAGGATGGATGCCACTGTCCCCTTGAGCACCTCATTAATGAGACAATTCTTTATTTTTAAAAGACAAACCGTGTAATTAAGAGCTGATTATTCATCCATCCAACAGTTCTTCAGCCAAACTGCAGTATCCCTTTAAATAGCGGCTTCCCCTCGGCTGCATTTATCTGTGTAGCTCATCATCCATTTGGCAGAGAGAGCACCATGCTTGCTGAGAGCGGGCACCCAGGGTTGAAGGACAGAATGAGATGGAGAGAAAGCATTTGTGGGCCCATGACATTTATCCCAAGAAATCCTTCAAGAATGCATTTATTAAATTAAA
Organism: Mastomys natalensis; assembly: GCA_021653895.1. Classification (NCBI taxonomy): domain Eukaryota; kingdom Metazoa; phylum Chordata; class Mammalia; order Rodentia; family Muridae; genus Mastomys; species Mastomys natalensis. Next base: position 1,039,134 of record JAJTUV010001315.1, on the reverse strand, counting down.
AAAAAAAAAAAACCTTAACAGATTTCTGTCTATCAGTCAGTCAATCTAGATTGTTATATGGAGTCCTTGTGTAACTCTGGCCGGCTTCTGCCTCTCTGTCTATTATGAGTCAATCAATCATCTGTCGTGACAGGATCTCGCTGTGTAACATAGGCTGGCTTTGAACCTGAGTCTCTTGCTGTAGTTGCCCGGGGCTCTGAGCTTATGGGCGTGCATTGATGCTCTTTGATTTTTAACCAGTTCTTTGTGCTCTGGAGGAGGGAAGATGCTGAGGCTGGGAAGGCTGTGTCTAAGCTCATTCCGCCTCCCTGGTCATCAGGAGTTGGGACCAGAATTCTCAACACCTGTGCCTTCGGTGAGGGGCCTGGTGCACAGTATGGTCTTAATGTAATGGCTAGTCTATTATTATTATCAATAGGACCTCACTAATTTAGTTTTGCTGGGCCAGATGCAGAATTGAGAGATAGTGAAGAGAGCCTGCTAGTGTGGGCAAGGGGCCTGATGGGAAGTCTGTGTGTCTGGTGCATCTGTCCCTCCATGCGTCCCCACGCTATGCCCTGGCTGTCTCTTCCTTTCTTCCAGTGCTTTTGGCTCTCATCAGCTTTTCCTTTTAGAGTCTGAGTGTTGCCGTTTTTATGAGTCACGTTGGTTCCTTTGCTCTTAAGGAGTTCATGATTCTGTTTTTTAAATTATTGGGTGGTAGGTTAGTGCTTGTTGGCTAGGAAAGAGGGCTAAGCTACCCTTTCCATTCAAACAGACCTTATTCCTTGCAGGTAAAAGATGGCACTCAGACTCTTTGTCATGGTGAGAAACTTAGGAGTGTGAGCCTGTGTGTACCACGTGGATGTAGTACCTGCAGAAACCAGAAGAGGGCACCAGACACGCCATTTCCCCCCTCCCACCCAACTCCCCAGACTTAAGTTATAGTTGTGAGTCCCGATGTGGGTGCTGGGAATTGAAGCCAGGTCCTCTGCAAGAGCAGCCAGCTCATTTAACCTCTGAGCTATCATTCCAGCCCCATAAGAGGACTTTTAAATAGTATGCCAGTGGGGCCTGAACTTAATATGGAGTCACCTTTTGTGAGCCCCTTGCCCATCTATGACATAGGGACCATATGCCCGTCCAGGAATTTGGAAGCCACCTGGCAGACCTGTAGGGCAGAGGGGGCACCCAGCAATCTCAATTCTACAGACCTTGCCCAATGTCTGTCTACAGGTCAGCAGACTCATCCTGGAGCTGGTGCCTCTGCCCACACTTCATCTTTCTATGCTTTGATGTGTTTGCTTCCTCTCTCGTGGTTTGGGGACAGCCAGGTTTCTCATGGGATGCAACCAGCGACAAGGTTTTGGATTCTTGGGAATACACGCTCGCTTGCAGATCTTACCCATGTTCCTTGGTCTTAGAATTTAGGTAACTGAACATTCTCCAAACTCCTTATTAGATCCGTGCAGTACTTTACATTCTCCAGGTCAATGCCGGAGGCATGGTTTCTCCACTACCCAGTGTACATTGCAGGTTGCCTAGTAACAACCTGGGCCTCCCAGCTAGTTAAAGGATATTCCTTAGTGTGGCAACTGAAGAGATCTATAGACCAGTGTCTCTCAACCTGTGGGGTAGAGACCTGGTGTGTGTGTGTATGTGTGTGTGTGTGTGTGTGTGTGTGTGTGTGTAATGACCCTTTCACAGGGGTTGCCTAAGACCATCTGAAAACACAAATATATTTACATTATAATTCCTAACAGTAGCAAAAATCACAGTTATGAAGTAGCGAATGAAATTAATTTTATGGTTGGGACCGGTCACCACAACATGAGGAACTGTATTTAAGGGTCACAGCATTTGGGACGTTGAGAACCTGTGCTGTAGACATCTCTGGATGTACTGGGGGGTAGGGGCGAGCAGATCAATGCTACCACCCCCACCCAGCTTCTTCAGTTTGGAGCCATCACTTGGTTTTTGCCCATGGGTAAGACTCTTTCATTGGTTTCTTCGGTTTTCAGCAATGAAGGGTCGTGCGGCCTTTATCTCAAGGTTTTTGTGGCTTGAAGGATGAATCATCAAATTTTGAGCCAAGTGATCTTGGTACAGAATGGGTGGGGCAATTTAATGAATGAAAGGCTGAGGCTAAACAGAGTCAACTAACCTGGACTGGTGGGAGCTGTCAGAGACTGAGCCACCAACCAAAGAGTATACATGGCCTGGACCTAGGCCCCCAGCACCAGGCTGCCTTGTCAGGCCACAGTGGGAGAGGGTGCTGCTAACCCTGCAGAGACTTGATGTGCTAGGGTGGGGGGATACCCAGGGAAGGGCCCACCCTCTCAGAGGAGAAAAGGAGGGGGCATGGGGGGAGGGGCTGGGAGGGACAGCATTTGGGATGGAAAAGAAGAGAAAGAAAGAAAGAAAGAAGAAGAAGAAGAAGAAAGAAAGAAGAAAGAGAGAGAAAGAAAGAAGTATAGAAAGGCTGAGACTAGGGCATATATCTAACCATTTTTTGTTGACCATGTTTCCTTTAGAGATTTAAATTTTTAACCCCACCCATCCACCCACCCACCCAATATTCATTTGTAGAACCTCAGGCAACATCGTCTAGGTGGTGTGGTCTCTGAGAGAACTTTTACATCTCAATTTTACTGTGGCTGAGGGGAGTGGATAGAAACACGTAGCTGTCCTTGTTTGCTTTCTGTTGTTGTGACGAAACACCAGTCACGAGCAACTTTGGGAGGAAACGGGGTCTGTTTCAACTTACTGGTTACAGTCTGTCCTTGAGAGAAGCCCAGGCAGGGACTCAAGTGGAAACCAGAGAGGACACTGCTTCCTGGCTTAGCTCCTGGCTTGGTCAGCTAGCTTTCCTCTACAGCGGAAACAGGAGAGAAGCAAAACTCCCACTCCTGGCTAGACAGTCCAAGAGAGAGGAAGAGGCTTGTATCCCACTGTCTTCTTTAAGGACCTGCCTTCAATGGCTGCTTGTATCCACTGTCTTCTTTAAGGATCTGCTCGATGGCCTAACTCTCCCACCACCACTAGACCTCACTTCTTAAAAGTCCTATAAGCTCCCAATAGCCTGAGGAATAGAATGAGGAATGATCCTTTACCATATGGGCCCCTGGGGAATATTTAAGATGCAAACTATAGCATAGTGTTTCACGACTAGCAGGCTGAAGGATAGAAGGGATTCTCCTAGCTTTTGTGATCCAGCAGACCCTTTCAGGATGGCTACCTCTGGGCAGGAATGTTGTAAGAGTCAATGGTGAGAGGATCAGAGTGAGAGACGCGGCAGGACCATTGTACTCACAGACTCAAAGGCATCTGTGGCTGTCTGCACAAAATCTAGCCAGGCATCATTTGAGGAGGGGTGGTGGGGGGGGACTGGTGCACCAGCCCTTACCTCTAACTGAGGAACTACATAGACAGCTGATGGCTTCTGGGGAAGGGGAGTCAGGTTTCATTTAGGGTGGCTCATCCTAGGTCAGTGGCCCCACACCCAGAGTATGTGGGAAGCAAAACTTGGGATTGATGGGTATATTTTAAAAAAGGGGGGTGGGGAATGGAGGAGTTGGGTCAATATGATCGAAATACTTTGTATGGAATTCTCAAGAAATTTTTAAAAGAAAAGAACGGACTCTTGGCGTGCCTGTCAGCATAGCCTCAAAATGGCTAACAGCATAGCTCTGAGTGTGCTACAGGTCCAGGCACTCTTACTGAGATCCTGTCTCTATTAAACTAACCATCTGACTCCTTCGACTTACACTTTGGGTAGAGGCTAGCTAATACATCCAGTGCATGATCCCGGGGGGGCCAGGTATCTACTGTTGATAGAACACGCCTCTCAGGTGCATGGTCACAGGTCCACAGGCCTCCTCACCCCTGGAAGGCCTTGAAGGGTTGCAGTTAAATGCTGCCTGCTTTACTATGAGATAATGGGTGTTGAATTCATCATGTATTAGGTTATGGGATTTTCATTATTCTGCTTTTAACAAAGGAATTTGCAAGCCTGACAAGTTAGAATGAGTCAGTTGGAACCTTTCTTGGATTAGGGAAAAGCAGGCCTAATGAATTTATTCACTATGCATTCCAGGGCACTAATCCCGATAGGTTTGCCTTGGATTAATGGATGGCATGTTTTTCATTCTCTTCAATTTTAGCATTAAGTGTTTTACATCCTACAGCAGAAAAATGTGACCAGAGCAAGCCCCCCCCAAACAGCTATTTAAGAGTCCCCTGCTCAGCCTCCTCTCTTTTCAGTCTTGGGGACTGACTCCAGGGTTGTTCGACTACGTGGTGGGCACCACCTCACAAGCCGAAGCCACCTTCCGTAGCTTGCATATGTTGCATTTGGATATGACACCAGAGCTCCGTGTGCCGTTGGTGGGATCTGAAATCTCATGAGGGTTCTTAAATCCTGAGAGGTGGAGTGTTTACACTTTGACTCAGGTACGGTCCTGTTTTACTGATATATGCAGATAGCGTTGGCATGTTGCAATATGCCATTTAGAAAAAAAATCATGAGGCCGAGAGATGGCTCAGCGGTCACAAGCACGGGCTGCCCTGGCAGAGAAAGGAGAGTGACTCCAAACCTTCATGCCACCCCATGGTTCACCTCATCAATGCCCACCTGTGGACTCCGTCAGCGATGGTGTCCTGTTACTGTAGCAGGTCTAAGTGAAGTCATTCCTTTCCCTGTCAGCCCCGATTTGAGGCTCTGGTGTTCAAACACAGCTGTGTGACAACCCTTTCTTCTCTGCCTTGCAGGAGTGTGAAGCTACTGTAGACTCTGCTGTGCTGTGTTAGCTCCCAGGTGCCTATCCTCCTCAGTGAGAAGGTCCACGAATCTTACTGCAGGTACTGTACGCCTCTTGGCACCCTAGAACATTACATTCTTGCACTAGAATGTATATTATTGATCTACTTAACTGATAACCGTAGCCCTCCGTGCTATCTGTGGACGTGGGACGTCGGGCCTGGCCTGTGCTGGGTAAGCAAGCACTCTACCTAAAGCCAAACCTTGCACTCTTTTTAAAATTCCCAACAGTTGTTCTTTTTTAGACTTGACAGTTCTGAACAGAGCGTGTGGTGGGGAGGGGAGAGATCAAGGCTGGCCAGTGAGACTGTCCTAAAAAAAAAAAAAAAAACAGTATGATTCTTATGTTTGGGTTCTGCATAGGAAAAGTGTCAGAGAATATACTTTAAAAATCTATTGCTTTAGCTGAGTGTGGTGGTGCACTCGGGAGACAGAGGCAGGCAGTTTATGTAGCGGGGCCAGTCTAGTCTATGTAGTGGGGTTAGCCGGTCTACATAGCAAGGCCAGCCTGGTCTATGTATTGGTCTAGCCTGGTGTACATAGTGAGTTCCAGGACAGCCTGGCTACATACAGAGATCCTGCCCCCTCCAAAAAAATTTATAAAATAAACAATTAGTTGATAAAGTAAATATACTTGTGAGAAAATCACAGCTCTAGCTGGTGTCTATGAAGTTACAAAGGGTCACTGGCTGTGGAGAGTTCATTGTTATTCTTGGTGTGTTGTCATCAGAAAAGTTGAAGGGTAAAGCTTTCAGTATGGATAGCGGGCACACAGGGGGTGAGGAGGGGTGTGTGTGGTATGTGTGTGGTGTGTTTGTGTTGTGTGTGTGTGTGTGTGTATACAGTGAATCTCACACATTCTTACAGTCATTTATGGCTATTCACAACCTTCATTCTGTCTTTGCTATATTAAGAATGCCCACATAATCGGGTTCAGCAGACCACATGAGTCCTTAATCAGAAGGTCTTTGTGGGAGACAGCCTGGGACCTATGTCACATGTGAGGAACTACACAAGCAGCCTTGCAGCGAGGATTAAGAAGGAAGGAGGAAGGGGCTCTGCAGGGGGGTCAGGCTACAAGCAGTACCTGTTGATGAAGTCATGCGTGGCCTCCAATTTAATAATGTCAGGGGACGGGGACAGAGGTGCAGAATTGCCAGATGTTCCTTCCCAGAGCCTAGTGAAATTAGATGAGGGAGGGTGTTCTGCCTGGGCCTGAGCCTGGGCAACCCTGGTCTCATTCAGTGTCTATGTAGTCAAATGAGAAGCAGCTCATTCCGTGAGCTTGATCTTCAAGCTCCTGTCACAATGTTTCTGCATCCCTAACAGCCCAGTGGAGGACGGCCTCCTCATTACCTAACAGGAAGGTGTTGACAGCCAGAAGAGCCTGAATCCAGCTCCAGTGCCTTGGGCTTGGGAAATGCTGTGCCAAAGTATAGGGGACATCATTGCTTAGTCCTCAATCCCAGGTCCTGAGCAATGGCTCCACTCACAGCTAAAACCAACAGGCCAGCTTACTCACCATCCTTCCTCGGGATAAGAGATGCAAGCCAGGTGATACTGTCTGTGACACATCGCCAGGAGGCCTTCCTGTCTCGGCCAGCCATGTGTATGCCTCTTACTTCATCATATCCAGTCTTCTGCACCGAGGATGGCGGACTTCATGTAGTCTGACTGTTATACCCCTCAGACGTGGTGGCTGAGGGTGAGGCCTTGCTGGGTCACTGAGGGGACCTTAGTGGAATGGCCCGTAAGCTAATACTGATTCTTCTCCACCTGCAGGGAGGGTTTGTAGTATATAGCAGGTACTCAATAAGTATTTGTTGTGCAGATGGTTGGATCTGAACAGTTACTTGCTGTATTCTCCCCATGAGCACTACAAGGCCAGGGCAGTGAGTGGCTCATCTTCTGTGGGTTCTGAAATCCTACAATGATGATGGCCCATTGTGGAGACCTTTTTGGGAGGCAGGGCCTTATTAAATAGTCCTGGATGGCCTTCAGCTCCATCCATATGTAGAGCAGGCTGGCCCAGACTGAAAGAGATCGACTCAACTCTGCCTCTTAAGTGTTGGGATTAAAGGTTTCTGCCATACTACTTGGCCAGAGACATATTTTTGATGTTACTATTGGTAGTGTCTTGTTTTGCTTTTTAGATTTCGGTTTTTAGTTTATTTTTGCCAGTGTCACATATATATTTGTAATGTATTGTGACCCGTTTCCTTGTGGTGTAGGACTGGGCAGAGCTGCTGGCCAGGAAGGTGAGAAGCCTACTCAGCCTAGAGATCTGAGGCTTGTTGTCAAGAGGGCTATCCCAGCATGGCAGCTTGCTCCGACAAACCAGTATGGAGAGGCTACAAACAAGATACAGCCCTGGATGGTTGACTTCCCTGTGGGAGTGACACCCAGCCCATCACCTTGCTTATTCTCTGGGTTCCAAGGATGCTTCAAGCCATCCAAGTGGGTGTGGTGGAAAAACCTCTGGCTGTGCTGGCCTGACTTCAGTTACTGTTCAGAACTGAATTATCTTATTTGGTTGTATAGAAGAACGAGTTGTGGACTCCTGAAGAACTTCTTCTTTGCTGTAACAAGCAAAGGACCTTGAAATAGTTTGTCAGGTGACAGTGGGGAGTGGGGGAGAGGAACTATGGTGGGACTTGCTTAAGACACAAGTTGAAATGTCTGGATTCAGTTTTGGGCGTTCTTTTAAGGGCTAGGAGTGTAGCTCAGCGGGCGGCATGTGTTTAGCACATTCTATCCACCCCCAGCACCACACACACAACACAGCCTTTAAAAAAAAAGTGGTAAGCCGGGCAGTGGTGGCGCACGCCTTTCATCCCAGCACTTGGGAGGCAGAGGCAGGCGGATTTCTGAGTTCGAGGCCAGCCTGGTCTACAGAGTGAGTTCCAGGACAGCCAGGGCTATACAGAGAAACCCTGTCTCAAAAAAACAGAAAAAAAAAAAGTGGTAGACGGGACCTATGACCTTCTTCTCAGATGTAGAACAGACTGTCAGAAAGGAGGAAGCAGGTTCAGCTATTTGAGTCTGAAGCATTTGAGGCAGCGGGTCAGGTTCAGATCCTGGGTGATGCATGGCTACCCTATCACATTAGAACTATTAAAGCGGGCAGTCGACTCGGTCACTGACCTGTGATAAAATTCACTGCTTGTGGCCAGGAGCTCTCCCATGGGGCAGTTAGCACCATTCCTTTAGAATTACTCCAGCTTTCTAGGTGGCTTTCCCCACCTCCACCTGTCCTCTGGACTGCTGGTTGGGTCTTAAATCGCTCAGATAAACATTCCAGACCTTTGTGTAACTGGACATTCTCTTTCTGCTCTCTATTCAAAGCTATTCCGTTCCTGCCTCCCAGGGTGTCTACCTATTTATATGCAAGTTACACAGGAGGAAACCTTGGGGCAGGGACAAATATGGCTACTCGTTTTTTATAGATGGGTGGGGGTGGGGACAGGTTTGGTCTCAATGAGTGTTTCAGATTATAAACACTTTCCTTCTGGATCGAGCATCTGAGATTTTGGCCACCAGTGAATTGTGACTTGGAATAGGCCAGGAAGACAGACCACAAAATGTGGCATTTCCTGTGTAGGGATTACTTGTGCATGACCTCTTCTGCCTAGATAATACCCATGGCAACCAGGGGTGTGGGTTCTGTGTGCCTGAGGGCTCGGACTTCAGGTAAATACAACCGGTTCTGACATTTGTTTATGCAAAGGTACTTTCGCCAATCAGATTAAATTACTGTATAAGAAGATGCCAAAACTGGAGCCTCTCTTTGCCAGGCTAGACCCCTCAAGATGTGGTTCTGCCCTCCTGCTTCTCTTTGGCCTCTGACCAGCAGCGTGGTTTCAGGTGTCTGTTGTCCCGTGTGCCAGCCGCAGCTGCAGGTGTGTGCTGTTTCTCTCCAGTACCTGCTGGAAAGCAAACTTCACCACGTCCCTCATAGTAGTACATGCATGGAAAAATGAGTGTTTGGAAATTCCCTCCCCTTCTCTCCACCTCTCTAGCACAGCACCTGAGCTTGTGAATTAATTAGTCCTTTCTCCCACATCTAATCTTTAGAATTCATGTTGGCTTTTCCAGCACAGTCTAGAGTGGAGCCCCAGAGAGAAATACCTGAAATCACAGCTGGAGAGAACCATCCTTTTTCTTTAAACTCTTGGCTATATTTTTAATAAAGCCAATAAAAATGGTTCCATACTAATAATTCCATGTTATTCAACTTGATTCTATAAAAAAGACTATTTCACTCAGCACATCACAGTGGCTAATAACTTTGAAACTTGTCCAGGCCCTGGGTGTACAGTGGGGCCTGGTGTAGGGTGCACAAACATTTCCAGGTCAGTTCTAGGTGAATTTGTTTCTTTTTTGCCTTTAATTTTGGAAATTTCCAGACAGACCCGCACAGAGACAGAAAAAAGCATAACAAAATCCCACGGACCTAATTAGCACCATTTCCTATGTAGACAGGAGATGGGCTGACCTTGCCTGGGAGCCTCTTATCTTCTTTATGCCCTGTCCTGTTTGTTGATTTCATTAGAGAGTTTTTTCTCCCTCTAACTCAAAGGCATTGTATGCTTGATCAATATAGGCGGGAAGACAGTAAAAATTCAGGAAATAAAAGAGCCTATAATCCTCTAAGAGAGGCAATGGTCTCAATCACCCTGCCTGAAAATTCTTTGTAGACTGTTTTTTGATACTTTTACAGACATAATATTTCCATCATCATATTTAATCTCTGACTTTTCTAGAGTTCCCTCTACATACATTTTCCAAGCCCCTGTATGAGTTCTAGAACATTCCTACCACAGCCCTGGGTGTTTCATGCAACTGAAATGGTCTACTTTTACCTCCACTCTCCGGTTTCCTATACTTCAAAGCCAGCAGCAGGATGTGTGTTTGTGTGTGTGTGTCTGTGTGTGTGTCTGTGCACGCGCAATTAAGTTTGCATTCAGGAAGCAGTTGTCATTAAATGTGAGTTTATCATCTTGTAGATGTCAGATGGAATGAGAAAGTAAAGAGTTGTCCAGCAGCGGGAGGCATGTTTGGACAATGCTGTGTCCAGCAAGCAGGAATGAGAGAAAAGCTGCACATGATTGCCTTGGCTGCTTGGGATTCTTAGACTGGTGGAGCGAGAGATCCAGGTCAGTCAGGGTACATGGCCTGACTGTTACATGACAGTTAGGTGACAGGGGTGTGACTATCCTGCTTGAGGCTGTGGGTTTGATCTTCAGCACACACACACACACACACACACACCACACACAATCCAAACAGTAATATCAAAACAAACAAACAGAAAACCACCCAAAGTTGTGTCAGTTTAGCCTAGTTGGCAAAGAACAAAGCTTTTGATACTAGGTGACTTGAGTTCAGATCGTGGCCCTGTTTCTTTTGAGTTATGTGAGTTGAGCAATCCACCATCAAAACTCCACCCTTCTCTCCTTATAAGAGCTCAGACAGTTGCAACTTTCCTGACTTTGGGGATGATTAAGGAGACACTGCACAGGCCTGGCCTGGCTCTGGTGTCTGTCTCCTCTTTTGCCCGGCAGGCCCAGCTCACCGAGTTGGTTTTATCCCTACTCCAGTTCCCTTGTCTACCCCTCATTTTCCATAGCTTCTTTTCTTTGTCTACTTTCGCATCATTGGAGTTCATAGGAATTGCGTGTTTTGGTCACCAAGTGGAGGGCTGAGACATTTGTAGAAGTCTGGAAGGTAAGGTGTGGTCCCTGGCTCGAGTGAATGTTGGTGACCGGCCCAGGTTCATTAAAGGCTCTGTTGACTGGGCAGATGAATGAGCTGGGGTTGTGTTAGCTGACTGGACAACTGGAAATGAAGTTAGCTTTTGCATGGAATCCTCTGCCTTATTCTTGGTTCTGGTCCTCTGTCAAAGAAGACGTTTCTAGAAGGAGCCAAAGAAAAGTGCTGTTCACCTTTCAGGATACCTCAAGGCCCAGGGAAGTAAAGCATCAGCATTCCATCTCAGGGGAACATGAATGAAACCTATTTTATGGACAGTTCTGCTCCTTGGATCCAGACTCTAGTTAGCCCTGCTCCATTGGAACTATCCCTGGGAAGCTTGGGAGCCTCCTGTACCCTGTTCTTGTGCATATCTTTGGAAGGTATCTCGGTGTCCCTGAGAGGATTCCTTGTCCTGGTTGATACCTTTCCACACCCAGGGTGGGTCATCTATGATTTGGGTAAGCAGCTTTGAAAAAGCATGTGTATGATGACGTAGACGGAATCAATGGAGTCTATGGCAAAGCAGGTTCAAAACCCAGTGCGGACTTGGTGGCTTGCTTTGTAATTAAGATTTAAAAGAAAAGAAGGGGTGAGGTGGAGGAGAAGGATCAGTAAGTGATTGTCCCCAGTTGGCTTTTCATTCTGTCTCCCAAAGCTCTATCCTACCGGGGTCTCACAAGACCTGCACTGGGGGGACAGGGTAGTTTCTTTGTATGTGTTTGTGTGTGTGTGTGTGCATGTGCGCACACGTGTGCCAGTGCCTGTGTGACCAGAAGACGGCATTGGATCTTCATGGGCAGGCTTAGTGCTTCCATGAGTCTATTACAGCTGGCATTCATCCCAGGCTTATTTGTAGGGTCTAGACACTGCTCAGTCATGTTGGAACCATGATAAACTCTCGGTTTGTAACTGCTTCCTTGCATGGCTGAGGGCTGAAGCTCTGTTTGTGCCTTCTCTCCTCCACCTCCCATCTTTGGATTACAGCTTGTTATCATGTGGGTATGAAGTGTCTTCAAAGGTCCACATGTTGAAGGTTTATCCCTAGCTGTGGGTCTCATCACTGATCGCAAAGCCTCTACTTTTTCAATGGATCAGTTAACTAATGGATCATAATTCAGTGGCCTTCTTGGCTGGCAGTAGAGTCGACTTGGGGGAAGCATGAGACTAGCAGGCATACTTTTGGCTGTATCTTTGCCTAGGTCCTGTCTTTTGTCTCACTGGCCATAAGATGAGCCCTTTTGCTTTGGCACATGTGCCAGAGACTGTGAGATTCGCCTCAGGCCTCCAGGCAGCTGAAGCCAGCTGACTGTGAACAGTAACCTCTGAGCCAAAAGAAAATCTTTCATACCTCCAGTTGTTTCTCCTGGGTATTTTGCCACTGGTGGATCCCCTGTGGGTTTTGGAAGTTGTCCCTAGTCATGCCAGGCCCTCAACTCTTCATACAAGAGAGCATGTATGGGCCGGGCGGTTGGTGGCGCACGCCTTTAATCCCAGCACTTGGGAGGCAGAGGCAGGCGGATTTCTGAGTTCGAGGCCAGCCTGGTCTACAAAGTGAGTTCCAGGACAGCCAGGCTACACAGAGAAATCCTGTCTCGAAAAAAACAAAAAACAAAAAACAAAAAACAAAAAAAAAAACAAAAAAAGAGAGCATGTATGAAGCTCTCCTACATGCTTCGGTATTTTTTTTTTTAATCTCAGGATAGATCTTCTGTCTCTGGGAGTTCTGCCTTTGGCCCCTGTTGGATCAGAAGGAAGATAATGAGGGTCGTGGGCTTTCTGATTGTGTAAAAGGGAGTTCGAGGTTAAAGTCACCAAGACCTGGACACCTGGTGGGTGCTACAGTTTGACTGTCATACTGGCCCTGGGCCTTCCTGTAATAGGCTTGAGAGATCCATTCTGGACTTTCTGTGGGTGTTAGGAGAGGGCACTGTGTCTCAGAGCCAAGGTTCCATCGTGAAGTGAAGGATCTAGATGAGCTCTTTGAGCCTCTGTTGTGGGTGAGATGGCATGTCCTTGGTTCTTCAGGAAAACTGTGACTCTTAAGGCACAGTTCAGCCACCTGGTGGAGCTAACTCCCCTGTCTTGGGACCTCTTACCCTGGCGGTAGTTCTTGGAGTCACTATGTATTTTTGAAAGATTTATTATTTATTTGAATGAATGTATATTCCTGAGTATGTGCATGTACGCATGCCCATGGCGGCCAGAAGAGGTCATCAGATCCTCTGGAACTGGAGTTGCAGGTGGTTTTGAAGTGTCGTGTGGGTGCTGAGAACCGAACCCTAGTCCTCTAGAAAAGCAGCCAGTGCTCGTATCTGCTGAGCCATCTCTCTACCCCCTGTGTGGTTATTTTTAATGGCTAAATTAATTTGTCAGACATTATTATAAATTATTCATAGTTCTTATTAGATGGGAGGGACTCTTTCTTCTGTCTCCTTTACATAGTAACATCCAGAATGAAGTGAAATTTCATTCAATATTTGAGACAGCTTCTTGTATTGGTCAGCGAGTGCCTTCTGTATATGTTATGGGCTGTTTTTGTGAATGGAGGTTCTGAGTTGCATATTATATTGCTGAGGCTTCTCCTCCTCACACTACTTTTCCCCAGATTAGCAGTGTGTCCAGGTCCTTGGTCCCTTATGCTTTGTTTCCTTGGGAACACGTCCATTCAGACCAGAAGTAGATCCACTAGATCAGCTCTTTGGTTGCCTTGGCCATGGCCGTGGTGACTCTTCTACCTTCTTTCTTTTGTGCCCACTATGTCACCATGATCACTGCTGACTGGACATTGTTCCATTCTGTCCTGGTGCTCCTTGCAGAACTCCGTGGCTTCTCCTACTCTAAATGCCTCTACCCTCAGTTGTATACTGGTCCTGTCTGTTCCCTGATTTTATTCTCTCTTAATTTAAGTTCTTACACCTGGTTGTCTAATATCTGCAGGGGAAGCGAAGTGGCTCCTGCTTTGAAATCACTCCCCCTCCCAGGTCCTCCCCCCTCACTTCAAGTCTCCTGCTCCACAATAGCCAGTATCCTAGAATGTTCTTTTGGGGACCTCTGCTGGCAGGGCCCTGCACTGTGGGCACCCTGCTCTTCCTTATGAAAGCTCCATGCACCCCCGAGATGCCACAGCCCGCCAGAGTGCAGGGGTTGGTCACCTCCTGTGTTGTCTCTAGCAACAGTGCTGTGGTCTCTTAAATCCTGAACGAATGCAGACTGTCTTCTGTCCCTACAGTGCTTCACACCAGTTTACAGGTAGGAGCTGGTCATGAGGGGACAGGTCTTTCTGAAAACCCAGGAACGATTCCGGCATGTTAAGGATTTAAGGAATGGTGTTTGGGAACGGTGTCTAATAGCCGCTTTCTGACCGATGTCTCCCTCAAACCATTAAACTGGAGGGAATCAGTGACTAAATCTGAGACCAAAAAAGTCCTATCATCCAGAACTCCCCAGTTCCATTAGAGATTCTAAATAGAGAGCTCAAAGAAGGCTTCTGAAGCTCTGACCTATTGCACCATTTTAATTCTTTTTGAAAATTATTTTTATTTATTACTTTCATTTTCTTGTTTTGTTTTTTGTTTGTTTGTGGGTTTTTTTTTTTTTTTTTTTTTTTGAGACAGGGTTTCTCTGTGTAGCCCTGGCTATCCTGGAACTCACAAAGATCCTCCTGTCTCTGCCTCTCAAGTGCTGGGATTAAAGGCATGCACCACCACACCTGGCCATTTCTATTTTTTTTAAAGATATATTTTTATTGTTTTTAATTGTGTATCACACACACACATACACACACACACACACACCACACACACACACCTGCCCACAGAGACCAGAGGTTTCAAGTCTCCCACGTGTGGAGTTATAGGCATTTGTGAGCAGTTTAACGTGGGTAATGGAATTGAGCTTGGGTCCTCTGCACAAACAGTGCATAGTCTTAACCCCGGAACCTTCTATTTGACTTCTGGTTTTGTATGGTGATAGCCTGGATACAATTTGGAATTAGGCCGGGCGGTGGTGGCGCACGCCTTTAATCCCAGCACTTGGGAGGCAGAGACAGGCGGATTTCTGAGTTCGAGGCCAGCCTGGTCTACAGAGTGAGTTCAGGACAGCCAGCGTTACACAGAGAAACCCTGTCTCGAAAAAAACAAAACAAAAAAAAAAAAAACAATTTGGAATTAGAATTTCTGTGAGAGAGGAACAGATCGCTATTGAAAGGCAAGCGGTCTATAAAAATCAGTAAGTATGGATGTTATGGAACTGAGACTCTCTGCTTCGAAGAGTCTTATCAATACCTTATCAATACAAATCAGTGGGGACTGTGTATATAATCATCCTTCCCCTCGGGGAACATGGAACCTAGTCTCCAGATCCTGTTTTCCACACCTGGTGGCTTCAGTTTTGGGAAGTTGGCCTCCATTTACTGCTGGGATGGGTAGATTTGGTTGGTACAGAGAAACCTCATCTTTTGTACAGCTGCTAGTTGAGAGTCCCATTTGGAGTCCTGGTCTGAGTGGAAGAGGCGGACCTCCACAGTGATGTAAGGGGCATTTTTCTTAAAATAAACCCTGGGTGTAGTGAATTAATGTCACACATTCCTTCTTACCCCACGAAGCGGAAATGGACACCCAACTGAGACATGTGATCCCATCGGCAGCTCACAGCACCTGACAGCAATTTTATTCCAGTGCCTTGGTCCCAGCTGTGCCCCCTTTCACTTCCCTGTCACCCAGGGCTACGCCAATGACAGAGAGCCTCTTTTTGTGCCTGTGTTTGGGGGACTGTGAGCTTTAGTCCCGTGGCTACGCTGTCGTAACCTCTTCATATGATGTCTGCAAACCAATACTTCATGATCTTCAGTCTGAAGGGGGTGTTGAAGCTCCTTCATTATCTGTGAGTTGGTTCTTGGAGTGGGTATTATTCGTTGGCGTCCTGTCTGTGCTGGTGGTGACACAGGTATGTCTGTGCCTACATATTTTGCACCCAGGCATGGCTAAGAGAGCCATTTTGTCCTAACCTGTGGTCTCTGAGTTCACTTTCTGCCTTAGAGAGGTTCAGAAATCTATTCCTTGGGTGTGACTCTCAAGCATGTGACCATGTAGAGAAGTTACTATACTTTTAAAAACATGCTGGGCTGGACAGATCGACCTGTGTACTAGGCAAGCACTCGGGCTCTGCATCCTGTTCTCAGACCTGCAACTTCTTTTTATAAGAACAACATTCTCTAGCACAGCCCTCTGTGCCTAGGCTGATTTATCAAAGCTAAACATTCTCTGTCAAGAACATCTTAAAGTACCTGTTTACTAGTTGTTTTGGTCCGTGTGTCCAGCAGGAGCAGGCCTCTGCACTTCCTGCTTCCCTGGCCACCCAGAACCTTGTCCTAATGTGCAGGACGCTCTCTGGTTCCCAGGTGCACTGTCTGTTTTGCAGAGACATTCCAACATCTGTGCCTGACTTGAGTACTTCCAAAAATAGTCTCTCCCTTGTACACTGGAAAGACATTACACTGTCTTCCTCGGATCTTCGCACTCTGGGGTTCTGGGACTTCCCCTCTTAGTGACAGGTCTGTGTTTCTCATTTCCTTGAGATTCTTCCCCACCCCACCCCCCAGCTAGGTGTCAGGGGACAACACTTCCTTCCCACCTGCAGGGCTGTCAGGATTCCAGACGAGGAGAAGAGCAGAGCTTTGAGGCACTGTTTGACCATGGCTATGAGTTACTAGCCCTCATCTGTGTGGAATAACGGGGATTCCCAGGTCTCGTTGAACATTTTTTTGAATCTTGATAATACTGTTTTCTATAGGGCTGGCAGATAAAACACAGGAAGAAAGGTTCACAGTTCCTTAGTGACCCAGAGCCTGCAGTGACGGAAGGCCCTGGGAGGGGTGGGGACAGAGACAGGCAGATGACACAGTGTTTTGGATAGTTAGACTTTTTCCAGGTATGTGACTATTTTCCAGACCGGGACTACTTCGTTTATCAGTGACTTCATTGTTGGTCTGAGTTAGGTCGACAAAATACTAATGGATGATACAGCTGAACACTGAGTGAGTAAAACAAAACAAAACAAAACAAACAACAAAACCAAACCGTCGTGGCCCATAGTCATGCTGGTGGCCTCTGTCTCAAGCGCTGGCTGTTGTTGACTCTTCATCTGAGAACAGCTTTATATTTTGAAAAAATGGTGAAGATAGTTCAGAGACCCCCTCATAAATCCTGTGCCTGGTTTCTTCTCTTATATGTATTTATTTATTCTAGGGATGGCTCTCACGGTCTAGAGTGGTGGGGTGGTTCTTAACCTTCCTAATGCTGTGACCCTTTAATATAGTTCCTCATGTTGCAGTGACCATGAAATTATTTCATTGCTACTTCCCAGCTGTCGTTTTGCTACTGTTCTAAATCGTAACGTAAATCTCTGATATGCGGGATGTCTGACGTGAGATCTGCAAAGGGGTCGTGACCCACAAGCTGAGAACTGCTGAGCTAGCGTATAGGCTTATGTGTTTTAATAATCACAATACAGTTTGGTTTGCATTTCATTATAATACGGTGTGCTTTAAATTACATCTTGTTTATCCTGCTAAGTCACAGCTGAGGTTAGAAACAGTATCACTCACTGTGTTCTCACTGTACTCACTATTCAGGTAGCTAGCTATCAGTTATACCCATAGGCAGTTTAGAGCCAACAACTAAAATGAATGTGGAAGCCAGAGACCCTGGCGGGGCAACTATGCATTTCTGTCCTCTTGGAGAGCCCCAAGACTGGGGAACCACAGAATCTGATGGTTTCTGTGAAATTGTAAACTGAAAATATTATTTTAGCAGTAGATGATTTTATAAAGGACCTCATCCTTGTGTTACAAAATGAGGTTTGTAGGAGAAATGTGTGACAGTAACTGAATGGAAAACACCACTCTTCTCTCTTTTCTGACAGATTTGCTCAGCACAATGGGCTGCAAAAACCTGCTCAGCCTGGGCCAGCAGCTGCTGCGCCGAAAGGTGGTGGACTGCAGCCGGGAGGAGAGCCGGCTGTCCCGCTGCCTCAACACCTATGACCTGGTAGCGCTTGGGGTGGGCAGCACCTTGGGCGCTGGTGTCTACGTCCTAGCCGGTGCCGTGGCCCGTGAAAATGCTGGCCCTGCCATCGTCATCTCCTTCCTGATCGCTGCTCTTGCCTCGGTGCTGGCCGGCCTGTGCTACGGCGAGTTTGGTGCCCGTGTCCCCAAGACGGGATCAGCCTACCTCTACAGCTATGTGACAGTTGGGGAGCTCTGGGCCTTCATCACTGGCTGGAACCTGATTCTCTCCTACATCATCGGTAAGTCCTCTCTCTAGTCCTCTCCAGCCTGTAGTCTTTGTCCTCTGACCCATTTGTTAGAGACACTTTGCTCTCTTCTCCCCAAAGACTGATTTAGTCTAAAAGCAACTTGGGGAGGAGAGGATTTATTTCAGCTTACAGGTTCACTCCACCAGGGAGGGAAGCCAGAGTAAGAACCTGGAGGCAGAGACTGAAACAGGGAACATGGCAGAACATTCCTCACTTGCTTTCTCTCATGGCTTACCAAGCCTGCTTTCTTGTGCAGCCCAGGACTACCAACACTGGGGTGGCCAGCACCCACAGTCAGCTCAGCCCTCCCACATCAACCATTAATCAAGGAAATGCCCCCACAGACTTGCCTACCGGCCATTCTGGTAGAGATGATCCTTTGGTTAAGGCTCCTTCCTCCCAGATGACTCTAACTTGGGTGAAGTTGAGAAAAAGTTAGCCAGCGTGGCATTGTGAGAAGGACCAAGCTGGGCCAACTGTGACTATTCTTATTAACTCAATGGATATATGGCTGTTAGGATAATTCTAATTTTAAGGAGTGATTTTCATTTCTGTTAATGCGTTCCTACCTTGTCTTAGTTAGGGTTTACTGCTGTGAACAGACCCCATGGCCAAGGCACCTCTTATAAGGACAACATTTAGTTGGGGTTGGCTTACAAGTTTAGAGGTTCAGTCCATTATCATCAGTGTGGGAACATGGCAGCGTCCAGGCAGCCATGGTGCAGGAGGAGCTGAGAGTTCTACATCTTCATCTGAAGGCAGCTAGGAGAAGACTGACTTCCAGGCAGCTAGGATGAGGGTCCTACATCCATAGTGACACACCTACTCCAACAATGCCACACCTTCTAATAGTGCCACTCCTTGGGCTAAACATATTCAAACCATCACACAGCTTTTATTATAGTAAACATGTCACAGATAGATGACACTTTGGGAAACACAGAAAAGCACAAAGGGAGGAGAAACACCCAACCTTATAACTAACAGAGATAGAATTTATCGAATTTTGGGCTAGTCATCTTACTGGAGATGCGTCCTTCCACTGACTGATACTCACGACCCTGAGTATATAGATTTTTAATCTTTCTATAACCCAAAATATCATGGTGGATTCTCCATAGTAATATTGCTACCGACTATCATTGCATATATAGGTTTATAAATACTGGATTACTGCATGTCCTTCTGCACTGTTGGGATCACAGCTGTTGTCTTCCTAAAGAGTTACTTTGTGTAATTGTAGGTCAGAGCCACACTTTTTTTTCCCCCTCCGGAAACTACTTCAGAGGCAGGATATCTAGGTCAAAATTTCTGCCTGTTTTAAAACCTTTGTTCACTCTGGTCCTCCATCCCACCCAGCCTTCCTTCGTGGACTTCACTGAACACTGGAATTAAACACAACCACCCATGAAATCTAAGCCACTCCCCCAAGGAAACGTGGACACGGTTCTGTGAGCCGCCTTCAGGGACTTCCGGGTCCTGTCAGCCTTGTGCCTGCATGGAGGATGTCATAGCCACTCCTCAGGCTAGCAGGCAGGGACAGAGACTGGTGCTCAGGGGCCCAGTAGGCAGGTGGCTTCTCTCTTTTAGCAACCATGGCATCTGGGAGTCAGCAGAGCTTGTTCTAATGGTTCTAATGTAAAATTCATAATGATCCCTCTTTCCCGTTCAGCCTGCAGACTTGTGACCACAGCTGGCTCACGTACCGAAGCTTCTCAGTAGGGATGTAGCTTTTGTAAATGGGCTGTTACATTTCCCGTGGGTTTACCTAGGCGTAAAATACAGTGAGCTTGAACTGTTGTGTTGGCTGCTGTTAGACCAACAAAATAATAGTCTTTCCTGGAGTGCTGCGTGCCTGTGTAAGACGCACGGAATCGATCTGGAAACCTACACTCAGCCTTCGCTACTGAGGGAGGAGAGTTTTTCAGTTTTAAACATATGTCTATGCTTATGCATTTTTAAAAAGCTGATTCTGAAATAGGAACAGGGTGGCCTGGGAAGAAAGACTGGGTATCCAGCAGGGTGGGGTTTGGAATGTCACTGCAGTAAGCTGGCTTCTTGAAGCATGCAGGGCAGGGCAGGCAGGCAGGCAGACAGACAGGCCATTTTTCTTCATTAGGCTCGTGGTCTTCCTGGACAGAATTTCTAATAGCTGGATGAAAAATGAGGTGAAATGTCTAAGTTGTTGGGAAAACACTTAGCATGAGAGCAAATAATGAAATTGAATCCTTGTGTGGATCCCTCTGACATTTTGTGGAGAATTCAGACCATGGTCCTGGACAGGGCTGTCTGAAACGAAAGGAAAATGCCAGATGCAAATATTGGATCTCCAATGTCATTTCCTGACAAACTCTGGCACTGGAGAGGCAGCGGGTGTCTTCAGAACGGAAGGAGAAAGGGAGGGTGAGGGCGACCAGTACTGTCAGCAGTTGGCAAACAGCCCCGTCTTGTGTTCTTTGTAACTGGGGGATTTAGGATTGGTGCAGGGTAGTGAGGTGGGGCCTTCACTGCAGATCTGCACTCTGGGGATGCCATGGCCTCTGGGTTCAGGTACAAAGTGGCAAGCTGGTTGATCAGGGTTGAGTGGTAGGATTGGCCCTGAGATGGGGTCAGTCCATTTATAGATTACCTTTGAGATGAGTTCTGAAGGTATGGATACCGTTTACCCTGCTGCCAAGGGTTCATGGGAGAATGGGACTTCCCAGGCAGTGTTTCCGGATTGACCAGTTAGTTACCCATCTCAGGAATGCGTTCTGAAGTCAGGTTCCTGACTTGTCATTTGAGTGACTCAAATGAGTAGATCTGACTAAAGGCATCAGAAGGCATCAGTTCATAAGGACAGTTATCTATTTGTAAGTTTTTTATTGTGATAACACACAATACATGTGTGTCTGTGTACATTTATGCTCTTACACGTATGTTGTATTTTAAGTGCACACACAGATGCTTCCCAAACTTCTCAGAGTTACATAACTAATAAATACCTCGTAGAACAAAATATCAAAATGAATGGGGTGGTACACACCTGTGATCTTAGTCCTTGGAAAGCAAAGACAGGAGAATGGCAAGTTTGAGGCCAGGCCAGGCTGTATGTCAAGACCCTGTCCCAGAAATCCACACCTGTTCCCCTCTCCACCGCCACCCTACCCCCACCCTTGAAAATACAAAAGCAATTAAAATATGGGCAGTCCAAAGTGCAGACGATCTACCATAATCTCAGATGCCTTAGTCCAGGAGCAAGACAGTCTCCCTCATGGTCATGGGCTGGGCTGACGGGTCGGTCGTTGATGCTCTCCGGTATCACTACAGAGAATCAAATCAAATATTACTAGACCCTGAAAAGATAAAAATTCGAAGTGCGATTTCTACTGAATGCATACTGCCATTGCTACTAACACAGAGTTGAAAAATCTTAAGTTTCAATTTGTGGTCAAGATTTACTCTTCTATACCAGTGTAATACACACACACACACACACACACACACACACTATAGATCTTGGTTGAGGTTAAATGTACTTCTTTCCAAACTCTAGAAGCCCCAGAGAGCCTTTGGCTTCACCCCATACACTGTCGAGCCACCCCTTCTGTTCTTAGAATAGATTGTGGTTCAGCTGCTACTGCAAGATGACAACATGCTGTCCGTGATACTGCATGGGTGCTATAACATCCAGGGTATTGGGGACCGTCCGTTAACCTCCGATCTCTAATTGTCGCCATGTGTTTTGTGGCAGGTACTTCAAGTGTGGCAAGAGCCTGGAGTGCGACTTTCGATGAGCTGATAGGCAAACCCATTGGCGAGTTCTCACGTCAACACATGGCCCTGAATGCCCCTGGGGTGCTGGCACAAACCCCAGACATATTTGCTGTGATTATAATTATCATCTTAACAGGTAAAGCCCCATTTTGACACAAATGCAGTGCTGGGGGCAATGGGTAAAACTCCTGTTGGGAGCTTATGTTGTTTCTTATATTTATCTATTTCTTTGTTCATTTATTGGAGGTACTAGGGATGGAGCCCAGAGCCTCACCATCCTGCCTGGCCAGTGCTTTTACTACCCCCACTCGCTCTTGCTTTCTGGTCTCTTTGGTGCCTCTCCCAATTTCTTTGGTTTCTTTTATAAATACATAGACAATTTTTTCTTTTCCCTGCCCCAGTGGTTGCTTCCAGATCATCCCAGGGGTGGCTGGTGTAATAGCTGCTGAGGTCTTTGATGTTTGGTTCAAAGAGAGAGTCTAGATGTCAGTGCATCTCGTGTTCTTGGAGTGAGGTTTTGTAGTACTGATTGCCCTATGACGTTTCAACTCAGTGGATGGCCATAGAAGTTTGTCTGTCAGGCAATTGTGGAGCAGTGAGCGCCCCTCTAGAAGAGGGATGAGAGCCTGGGCTTTCTCAGGCATCTTGGGTGGTTTTACTTACACGTCACAGCCACAGAAACACCCTTTCAATACATAAGTAGCAGAGTTGGAAAATCCCAGGTCCTGCAGGACCCAGCCAATGGTAGCTTCTCTTTAGAGGCCTTGGTCTGTGTCTCTGATGCTCAGGCGGGCATCTTTCTCCACGGAGCATTTACCAGACACACAGGAAACTTCAACACAGGTAGTTCCCATCAAACATTAGAAGTCAGAAAGGTCTTGGCTGAACCTTGAAAGCCGTACACCCCTATTTCTCTGTGTGATTGAAGTCATCCCACCTGGGCCAGACTTGGCAGTATTTTTGGTCCTGCTAGCAGAAACCTGTATCAGGAAATAAGTTCATACAACTGTGATTAGGTTTTTATTTTTATAAACATGAACAGAAGGGACACTGAAGTAAACCATACTTTGGAGCATAGTGGCATCTTCCCCTCTGGTTAATCATTCAGTATCTCATAATTTACCTGATATGTGCAGTGTTCTTTTGTTCACAGATGTGTAGAAGTTGCCCACGGGAAGGCCATATTCTCCAGCTATACTGGTTACTGGGTGAGACTACACCTCCTTTTAGGTCCATCATGATTTAGCGACATGTTAACCTTCTTTCCGTCACTGTAACAAATGCCTGGATTCACGTGGTATCAAGAAAAAAGGTTTATTTAGGCTCATAGTATTTGAGGCTGGAAAGAGAAAGAAAAGAACTGGCCTACAGTTCCTCTCAAGGGCAGCCCAGTGACTATAAAGACCCGAAAGCGCTTTGCCTCCCTATAGCACCACCTAGTGGAATAAACCTTTACAACATGGACAACACCTCCCACCCTCCCTCCCTGTGTGTGTAGTGTGTGTAGTGTGTGTGTGTGTGTGTGTGTGTGTTCATATGTGCATTGTGTGGCAGAGGCACTTAAATTCCAAACTGTATGAGAGTCCCCAGATGGGAAGTGGGAGAATGCTTTTTGGGGTTCCCATTCTCTGTCACTTGATCTGATTTCTTTGTTTGTTTGTTTTTTTGTTTTGTTTTGTTTTTTAATGTGAGTTTACGAGCTAGAACTGGTCAAACTTAGATATTCTTTTATACATACTAAGTTTGCGGAGGCACCCGTATGTGCTAGCATTTCCTAGAACACAAATAATCATTCCTAACAACATGACAGATATCTCCAAGTAAACCCACATGATTCCCTCACCCCAAACCTCTCGTCCCACCATGACACTGAGCCACGTGACTGTCCTCAGAGAGAACCATCTCTTTTAACTTCCTTGTAATATCTTTCCCCTACTTGGTGCGTGGCTCACGGCTCTGTGCATCCTCAACCAAGGGCTTGCACTTTGTGGAAAACTGACTGCCGGTCTAGGAGTCTGCAGGCCTTCAGTGCACCAAGGTGGCACCTTCTGATCCCTAGGAATCCAGGATGTGACTCCCCCACTGATTGCTGTTGCCTTAATCTTTGCTCTAGAGTCATTTCGGCCATGTTCCCTGGGGCTCACAGAGGACTGCTTTGGAGGTCCCATGCCCATTGGTTTCTCTCTCCCTTCACCTTTTGTCCCCTGCCCCTGAATGAACTAAACTGGTATATGGCTAAGCCTTTTACATGACTTTCTGTTTGTGCCTTTTCTTAGGGCTGTTAACTCTTGGCGTGAAAGAGTCAGCCATGGTCAACAAAATCTTCACCTGTATTAATGTCCTGGTCTTGTGCTTCATCATGGTGTCGGGATTCGTGAAAGGCTCTATTAAAAACTGGCAGCTCACGGAGAAAGATTTCTTGAATAAATCCAACCCTCTCTGTAGGATCAAGTAAGTTTGTTTCATGTGTCCCGTTGGCACGTGACAGTTCTCCTCCGTATTTGGTATTGTAGCTCACAGATAGGTATTGGGTGATACAGTTCATAGATAAGACAGCTTTAAATATTACACGCTTTTAATTTATTTTGTAAAGGTGTGCGCCACCGCGTTCTCCTGCAGCATCTTCAATGCATTCTAGTTATTCAGGAAACAAAGGCAAATCATTGCGATGTCATTTTAATCTTGGTCAGATTTTCAGGTGAATCTTGGTGTCCCAAGACACCAAGGATGCAAGTTGTCCATGAGTCTATCCTCATTAAGGCTAATGCTCTGTGATGAAGGGACCTTTGTAAGACACCGTGGCTTTTTTTATGGTGGCGCTGGCCACTTTGGAATCCCAGGTGTCTTCCTTTTGTTCTGTCCTGCCTGATGACAACTTTTGTCGGCCTCTTGTCTGGCTACTGCTGGACTAGGTGTGGGGGCACACCCCAATTTTTCCAGAGGGGGAAATAAAATAGGGGACAGGGTGACCCCAGGGTGCCTGAAGATCGGCCTAGAATACCTCTGCCACATCCTCGCCCTGACTTGGCCACTCCCCTCTACCTCCAACCCGGACTCGGCCACGCCCCTCTACCTCCATCTTCATTCCTTTTACCAGAGTCCAGTGAGTAGCCACATGTACCTACAAGGGAAGTGGAGAAGAGTTGTCCTATGCTAGGGATCTGGGCAAACCACATTTGTCATTGGCGACAGATGCTGAGCCTGTCCTATCACTACAATGGAAATGGGAAAATATTGAATTAGATACACAAAACTTAACAAATACTGCTATCCTAGAATTATAAGTTCAAAGAAAAGTATCATTTCCTTTCCTAAATTCTACTGTAGAGAAATGAGAACATTTACTGGCTTGTTCTCAAACGTTTTGGAGTTAGTTATATTTATACCAAATGTATTAGTCCCCATGAATTCAAGGTGGGGTGGAGCCAACTCCAAGTACGTTTTGAAGTTCCACAGTAGGCTTTGGAAACTCGAGAGAGCACATTTCATTGGTTGCTATTTACAGACGGGATTGAGACACAGAGGTCCCTCTTGTTTCCTGGTGGTCAGCCGAGATTTAATTTTGTTATTGCAGATTGCCTGGGCCAACAACAGTAACTCCCAGTCATCCCGCACTGGCTGACTTAAGGGATGGGTTATACAGCACTGGTCTCCTAGACAAGGTGACATTTGTTGCCCAGGCGGGGCCTTAAAGTCCATCTGAAGACCAGAGACACTCCTGCTGGGCTACAGGGGAATCTGCCACTTTAAGAGCAAAGTTCTGCCGGCCTGGAGCCTAGCCGGCTCTTTCGTTTTCCAAAGTCTATAAAGGGTCTTATTTTATTTATTCATTCCCCCTTTCCCAGCTATAGAGTTCTATTTCTCCCAATTGCCCTGTGTACGTATGTATGAAGTTGCTTGTCCCTCGGTGATGAGCCCACAGTTTCTCCCCTGACCCCATCACTCAGAGGACCTCTGGTGATCGTGCTGGGGGATGTTGTCCTGATTACTTCTCTGTGACTGTGGTAAAACACTGACTAAAGCAACCCAGGGAGGAAAGGATTTGTTTGGTGGAAGTCAGGGCAGGAACTTGAGGCAAGAACATGGTGGCCTGATATCACATGTGGGGGTGGGTCTGAGAAGTTTGGCAGGGTCTCTGTGGACTGGTTTAACCTTGCTCTTGGGTTTTGCACCCATTCTCCTTTGGGAGAAGGCTGTGTGAGCCTCTTGTTGGATGAAAGCATCCCTCTTCAGCAAGCCATCCAAAGCTTCTGTTTCTGGCCATTTATCTGCACATGACTAGCCCTTTGCGGTCTTCTGGGCGTCCAGTCTTCTCCATCCTCATTTAATAACTGGACTCTGCTCATCTTTGTACGCACAAGCTCTCGTTCTACAGGGGCTCCCACCTGATGCTTCTTCAAAGCAAACCTTCAAGTGTCGACACCCACACTTTTGCCTGCGGCTGTATCCCTCTCATATATACGGGTGCTTAAGGACTATAACTGCTTCTGTAATATCTGAACTTGTTTAGAAATACCTGTTTATAGACTCAAGCTCCTGGTACATACATAGCCTGTGTGCTGTGTCCCTCAGGCTCCTTCCTCTCTCTACCATTCTCTACATAGAAAATGCTTCTGGAAGGGTTAATCGTGAGTGCCACGGGGGCTCTGGGCACTGGAGCAGAGAGGCCTGCCACCGCTGAGTGTCCTTACTGGAAAACTAGGAACTATGGCCAGAGGGACTGAATTGCTGTTCTTCTCTTCAGAGCAGCGCTGTCCCCCAAAATGGAACTGTGCGGCAGGTGTTCTAATCTTTGCTGCTTTGTTTGTTTCTCCTAGCGACACAGACGTGAAATACGGCGAGGGGGGCTTCATGCCTTTTGGATTCTCCGGGGTTCTGTCAGGGGCAGCGACCTGCTTTTATGCCTTCGTGGGCTTTGACTGCATCGCCACCACAGGTCTGTGGGCTCTCGCACCCGTGGGGCCCTCCTCCTTTGCAACCACTGCCAGTAATGCCTTTTTCTCTTGGCACATGCCACTTTGCTGCTCTGGTTCTGTGGGAGTAACTGCAGAGATTTGTCACTTCCTGCTGATCTGATGCTTCTCACCTCCCCACATCCCCTAGGAGCAGTGCCTGACTGGAAATTACATCATTAACATAACCAGGGCTCTGTCGCTAGACTGGGACAATGACAGTGTGGCTGTAGCCTGATGTCATATCTGCACGTGCAGGCCTTTATGATAACAACAGCCGGGCAGGTTGGATAGGTCAGGCTCCCTTAAGCCTCTTGGACTTTCTCAGCCAAAGGAAACAAGCCTCTCCCTTAGCTGAACTGTGATAGGAAGGTCAGGAACACCCTCCTGGGCTGTGGTTGTGTGGTGGGTGTTACCAAGGGCCCTGTTCTGTCCCGGGGAGGGCAGAAGACCCAGGTTCCTGCTGACTGAACCCTGTGGGGCATGTGCTTGTGATTGTGTAGAGGATGCGATGCTGCCCCTCTTTCCCTCATTGGCTGACACCCTGCTGCTTCTAGGAGAAGAAGTCAAGAACCCCCAGAAGGCCATTCCTGTGGGCATCGTGGCGTCCCTCCTCATTTGCTTCATAGCTTACTTTGGGGTGTCCGCCGCTCTCACCCTCATGATGCCTTACTTCTGCCTGGACGTCGACAGCCCGCTGCCTGGTGCCTTCAAGCATAAGGGCTGGGAAGAAGCTAAGTATGCAGTGGCCGTTGGCTCCCTCTGCGCACTTTCCACCAGGTGAGTTCAGCTTCCCAAGCGCTCCCAACCCCAGCACCCCAACACCAAGGGTGTGTCTCTGTGTTTTAGCCTAGCACCTCAACACAGTGGAATGTTATACAACTGTGTTGTGTTAGGAAAGGTGTTCCCTTCTATCACTATCACAGCTACACTCTGAGACCTCCACTAGATGCCTGAAGCAACAGACCTATCTACACAAACCCTATATACACAGTGTTCCCTTTTATACACACACACACACACACACACACACACCACACACACTCGTGATAAAGTTTAATATATAACATTTGGCAAAGTAAGATTGATCCCAATAGCCAAGGGTACAATGGAGGCACTATTATGTACTGACATTTAAAATTTATTTATTTATTTTATGTGTATGAGTGCTCTATCTGCATGTACACCTGCTTGCCAGAAGAGGGCATTAGATCCCAGTGTAGGTGGCTGTGAGCCACCACATGGTTGCTGGGAATTGAACTCGGGACCTACGGAGGAGAGCAACCAGTGCTCTTAACCACTGAGCCATCATTCCAGCCCATGTACTGACATTTTAAAAAGTAGAATGATCAGTTGCTTATTTCTGGAATTTTCCATCTAATATTTTCATAGTGTAGTTGACACGAGTTACAAACTACAGAATGCGAAAGTAGGTATGGGAAACCACCACACTTGTGAAAAACTGGAGCCAATGTCTGTACTGTTGCTTGGCACGGAAATGATTTTCTGCTTCTGACTTTGGCCTCTGAACCAGGCCCCCTCTTTGACCATTGTATTTCAGCCTTTAGTTTGGCTGTGAGCATAAAGGAGTGGGTGCCTTTTAATGAGATACCCCGCCCACCCCCACACCAACCCTGTGCTTCCCGCCAGCTTGTGCTTGTGTAAACAGGAGCTAATGATCAGCCTCAGCTCGGAATAATTGCAGACACAAATGCAAAACCTCCCTTCTGGAGTTGCTCCTGGGTCACATCTCTTTTATGTCAGGCGCGCCCCCCCCCCCCCCCCCCCCCGTTCTTATCACTAGTCTTACCCCTGTAATGTTAACTTTGTGAAGTGCTGAGCCCTGTTGCCCTGGGCACCAAGCAATATGGAGGGGAGTTGATCTTGGTGGCGGCCGTGCATGGGTCAGAGGCCCTGTTTGCCAATGACTTTGTTTCTGTCTGTCTCACCCAGTCTCCTAGGCTCCATGTTTCCCATGCCCCGAGTTATCTATGCCATGGCTGAAGATGGACTACTGTTTAAATTTTTGGCCAAAATCAACGATAGGACCAAAACACCAGTAATCGCTACTGTGACCTCAGGCGCCATTGCCGGTAAGTGTCGTAATTCATTTATGGTGCTGTTACTTTCACAACTAAATCGGCATTCCCAGGGGAGCACATCTTGAATTTTACTCATCTGTGAACTGTGAAAAGCTGCAACTCGTCCATTAAAGGTTTTCAAACCACTCTTTTTCACATTCAGAGCTGGGTTCATTAAAAGATAGCTGCATTAATTTTTAAAAAGGATTTATTTTATGTGTATGGGTGTTTGACCCTGCATGTATGTGTGCACACCAAGTGTGCGCCTGGTACCTATGGAGATCAGAAGAGGGAGCCAGCTTTCCCAAAAGTAGAGTTACAGATAGTTGTGAGCCAACACGTGGAGGTTAGTAACTGAGCTCCTATAAGAGCAGCCAATGTTCTTAACTGCTGAGTCATCTCTCCAGTTCTCGAAGCCTATACCGTGATAAAGGACAAAGAAGCCAGATTTACAGAGGATCAGATGGAATTATTCTTAGAGTTTAACTCTTATTGTCATTTTCATGGGCAGGGCATACACACACACACACACACACACACACACACAAAACCACCCCTTCAAAGCCACCCACCTTCCCTGCCCATTGAATGTTTCCTTGTGTAGAATTCGGTAGGCTGACCAAGGGGACTTTTGGGCAATCATCCGCAAAGCCCATTGTCTATGTATCTTAGCTCTTAGATTCCCGGAAAAAATGAATGTCCCTCAGTCAATTACCATCTCTTTCCTGGGGGCATATTTAGATGTTCTTGTTTGCCCTCAAACAGTGGTAGACCCAGAGCAGAGGAAGTTTTCTTATGCGATCATGTTTATCGCCAAGAGGACAGCTGTATTGGATGAACTTGGTTGGTAAACTAAAGGACCCCATGAGAGTACCGGGGACCCGAGAGGAAGCTGGGGTGCACACTGCCATTTGTTTTGTGTTTTGTGGTCTGTTACTTTTTTTCCCTTCACAACTGAGGTTAGAGCCAGCTGGAGAAGTAGAGACCTGGAGAGTCCCAGGCTCACACCCAGGTAAATTCATTAGTGTTTCTGCCAGAGGCATTTCCTTGCAGAATCGACTAACACTAGGGGTCTTGTTTGATCCGTCTGGACACACGGTACTATACAACTTGTATCTCAGTGATTTCTTGAATGGCCACTACTAAGAAGATGAGCCACCTTAAATGAACAAATATTTACTAATTGTATTAGCATTTTTGCTTTATTAAAATGTTTGTGTTTTGTGACTATTATATTAAAAGAAAAAAAAAAACAAGTTTCAAATTATTTAGCAATATTTCTGCCTGTAATGAGTGATTCTAGCAGTGACCAGTAGAATTAAGTCTCTGAGGGATTTGTTCAGTGTTTCCACATTATTTGATTTAGTTTCCTTCCCATGCTCACAAAAGGAGGTCAAATCATAATCTTTCAAGTGTCTATAAAGTACATGTCACTCAACCAAGTATTTGGTTTATTTTCTCTCTTTGGTGGGATTAGTAGTTGATATTCTAAGATCATCTCATGGAAGCAGTTTGTCTGGGTTTCTCTGCGAGCTGGGATGTGCGGTTAGGTGTTCCGATCATCTGGAAGGCCTTTGCTGCTCTCTAACCGTATTCGTTATCATCCATTTAAATCCGTTTGGCTTGCATTGATCCGGTGGGGCTGCAGAGACGCTTGTGATCACGCTTTTAATTTGTATTGATTTCCATGTGATTTCAAAATGTCCCAGAGTAGATCTTGCCAAATTATTTTTTAAATGGGGAAATTGCTATTACACTGACATAAATAGGCAGCACAGGGATTTTTAAACAAACACACGTTTATCGTACCACCGGGGATCGAACCCAGATCTTGCATATAGTAAGCCAGTGCTCTACCACTGTCCTGGACCTCCCAAGCATGTGTGTTCAATTCTTCTAAAACCCAAAATTGGATGGCAGGATGGGAAGGTTGGTTTGGTGATAGGGATGTCACCATTTAGGAATAACTTTGAACTTTTCATATGTGAGGAACAATCTTTTCTTATTTGACTATCTAGAGTGGGAGCCCCTGTCACTGTTGTCTCCAGATAGATGTGTCTTTAGACGATACTCTAGGAGTCCAGACACTGTGGCCCACCTGCTTCAAGGACGGGTACCTAGAACTCAGTGACTGACTCTCTCAGTGCTGCCTGGGTAGATGAATGAAGGTGGATGGAGGAGGGATGGGTGGATGGAGGAGGGATGGGTGGATGGAGGAGGGATGGATGAATGGAGGAGGGATGGGTGGATGGAGGAGGGATGGGTGGATGGAGGATGAATGAAGGTGGATGGAGGAGGGATGGGTGGATGGAGAAGGGATGGGTGGATGGAGGATGAATGGGTGAATGGAGGAGGGATGGGTGGATGGAGGATGAATGAAGGTGGATGGAGGAGGGATGGGTGGATGGAGAAGGGATGGGTGGATGGAGGAGGGATGGATGGATGGAGGAGGGATGAGTGGTGGATGGAGGAGGGATGGTGGATGAAGGAGGGATGGGTGGATGGAGGAGGGATGGGTGGATGGAGGAGGGATGAATGGTGGATGGAGGAGGGATGGGTGAGTGGAGGAGGGATGAACGGTGGATGGAGGAGGGATGGGTGGATGAAGGAGGGATGGGTGGATGGAGGAGGGATGAGTGGTGGATGGAGGAGGGATGGGTGGATGAAGGAGGGATGGGTGGATGGAGGAGGGATGAATGGTGGATGGAGGAGGGATGGGTGAGTGAAGGAGGGATGAATGGTGGATGGAGGAAGGATGAATGGTGGATGGAGGAGGGATGAATAGTGGATGGAGGAGGGATGGGTGGGTAAAGAAGGGATGGTTAGATGGGTGGAAGATTGGATGGAGGATGACATAGACCCGAAGATGTGTGAGCAGGTGGACCAATGGAGAAAAGGTAGATGGATGGGTGGGCAGATGGACGGATGGAACGCAGATGGATGAATATGGATAGATATAGACAGAGAAAGATGAAATGGATATACAGATGGATGCATGGATGTAACTGTCTATGCACCACCACCATGGGGCAGAAGTCACAGTGGAGTCACAGTTACAAGAATCTGATCCCAGCACTTCCATTCACTAGCTGTGTAACCTTAACTGAACTTACAGTAGTCATCTGTAGTGTTGGCTTAGAAGATCATTACACACATGCACACACACACACACACACACACACACAGACAGACAGACACACAAAGGCATTCTATTCAAATTTTAATGTTCTTTCTTGAGATCTCTCATTCAACCTTGAGCTTGTCTTCAATTGGGCAGGGTCTCTCATGGACAAGCCGAGTAAGGGTGGTCCTGGGAGTACCCGGATTACAGGTGAGTGGCCATCCTGACCATGAGGGCCACTCACAACCGTCATGTCTGTCTTCTCCCCAGCTGTGATGGCCTTCCTCTTTGAGCTGAAGGACCTGGTGGACCTCATGTCCATTGGTACTCTCCTGGCTTACTCTTTGGTGGCTGCCTGTGTTTTGGTCTTACGGTATGTATGGCTTCTCTGAGTCCAATGACAAATGTTAAACAGATACTTGTGGCTATTTTAACAATGCTGACAAGTGGGTTTGTAAGTTCATAATTTTCAGGACATACTAGCTGAGGATGCCAGGTAGGTGGGATGTGGTCATTGGTACACCCAGTCCCTCCACCATCCCCATCTCCCTTCCCCAAGCCCCTCCACCTGTTCCCCCTGTTTTTCTAGCTAAATGTCCTAAGCTCCAGTATTGGTCTGAGTCTGGGATCAGAAACTTAGAAGGCTTAGGGCAATGACTTGAGTCATTGTTGGGTAGATGCTCCCCAGTCTACATCAGAAGAACCTAAGGCCTATGAAACCAAGTCAGTACGATGCTTCTGTAGACTGTTTATACTGTAGCTTCTGGATCATGTCATGGTGTGTATAGCTTTCAGGGACACTGGATTCTAATTGTTTTTCTTGTGAGGACACTAGCTTTAAAGTGGCTTTAGGGCCACTGAAGGTTGGTGCTATAGTGTCTCACCCACACAGCCTTCCCAAAGCACACACCTGGGCTCCATCTTTGCTTAGACACGGAGGAACAGGCATCTGCTCTAGGGATGGCCTGAGGTGGCATTCGTCGTGAGAACATCATTCACAGTGACTGTTTGTCACACAGCCATAGCTTCCTTTCCTCTTTCAGGCGTTTCTCCTTAGAAGGCAAATAACTTCATTTTCCTCAGCACCTAATTTCCATAAAACCCGGGCTGATCCCTACTGATGACTGAAGATTCAGCCTAAACTGAGTTCATGGGCCTCTATTCAGCTCTAGAGGCTCAATCCTAACGTGTTCTTTGAGATCCACCTACTTTCTTAATTGGCCAAATTACGATGCACATGTGAGTCTGTGGGACGAACAGTTAACTAGCTTGCTACCCTTGATCCACACACTTCTTGTGCTTGGACGATTGTCTTCAAAACAATTCAAAAGGTACTCTGCTTTTAAAAGCTGCTGAGGACAGTCAGGTTGGGAAGGCAAGGAACTGTCCTTATCATGCAAACGCATGCATGCTTCATCTGCAGGTTGCCTGTGTCTCTTTACCCGGCTCTGTAGCTACTCATGCCAAGGCGTTTAGAGTTTTAGAACAGCTGTATCCAATTAGGTCCTGCAGACAGAGATTACCCATCCTGCCGCTGTAGTCAGTGGAATTCAGCTTCCTGCAGCAAGCAGAGCCCCTAGTGCTATGGATAAGCTTTGTCCTCACTTTGGGTTTGATGAGGAGTGACCTAACATTGTCACACCTAAGGGCCACTGCTACTTCCCGATCAAGAGACCCTCTCTGGGACACTTCCCTGGGCTGCTTCTTGGGGGGTTCCCCCATCAATCTACCCAAAGTGAGGACACCAAGGTTGAGAATTAGCCCAAAGTAGGAAGGACTTGACCTGTTGTTTGCTCTTGTATTGCTAGAGACTGCATGGTTCTACTGGTTTTATGTCCTGTGTCCCAGGCTTCTTACCTTTAATGCTCACTGAGAACTCAGACTGATGTGTGTGTCCTTTCTTAACAAAAGCAGATAACAGCACTCATGCTGTGGGCATGTCTTCACAGGTACCAGCCAGAACAACCTAATATGGTATACCAGATGGCCAGAACCACCGATGAACTAGATCAGGTAGACCAGAACGAGCTGGTCAGTGCCAGTGAGTCTCAGACAGGCTTTTTACCAGTTGCTGAGAAGTTTTCTTTGAAAACCATTCTCTCACCCAAGAACATGGAGCCATCCAAATTCTCAGGGCTAATCGTGAACATTTCAGCCGGCCTCTTAGGTAAGAGCTCTCATTTTCCTGGTGGTGCTGTGGTTCTGTGTGGCTTCTGGTCCACAGGATGAGAGTAGGAAGGGATGGGGCAGTTGGTGGGAAAGATGAGTGTCTGTTTTGGTACCCAGCTATGACATCAGCCTTTCATTCTCACGGAATTCATGACACAGACACAGTCTCCTTTTGGAGGATTTGAAGAGATGTGTGTGTATGTGTGTGTGTAAAATTTCCCCAATTCTAATTCATCTTCTCTCTCACAGCTGCTCTTATCATCACCGTGTGCATTGTGGCCGTGCTTGGAAGAGAGGCTCTGGCTGAAGGGACGCTGTGGGCGGTCTTTGTAATGACGGGGTCAGTCCTCCTGTGCATGCTGGTGACAGGCATCATCTGGAGGCAGCCTGAGAGCAAGACCAAACTCTCATTTAAGGTGAGGCTTGGCAGGCCTGTAGGAAAGATACCAACGGGTCCCAAGCGTGGTTTTTCTGCCTGGAAGCTGAGC
Source organism: Mastomys natalensis (assembly GCA_021653895.1). Classification (NCBI taxonomy): domain Eukaryota; kingdom Metazoa; phylum Chordata; class Mammalia; order Rodentia; family Muridae; genus Mastomys; species Mastomys natalensis. The sequence goes on along the minus strand of JAJTUV010001315.1, from coordinate 1,004,701 downwards.
CTCTGTGGCTCAGCCAGACCTGGGAGGGGTTTTTTTGGGGGGGAGGGGCATCTTGCCAGTTAACCTTAGGGACCCTCAGAGCACAGAATGTCTTGTTAAGCCAGGGTCTGTCCCTAGAAGCAGGAGCCCCTATGTCTCCCCAGTCCTCAGTTAGTAGGGCATACCTTGTCTCTAAGGGCCTCTTGTTAAATATCCTGATGAATTGCCTGGCATTACTTGGCCTTGGAGGTGACCAAGGCATCTGCAGTTTAATAATAATAATAATAATAACAATAATAATAACAGCAACAGCACCATAGTTTAACCTTGGGGATAAAATGGATATCCCTGTTCTAGTTTCTTTACAAGGAATATTTGGGCAATTCTGTTTGGAGTGGACTATTGAGTTTGTCACCTCCCATCAGATCTAATGCTACCTCCTGTCTCTGCAGGTACCCTTTGTCCCCGTACTTCCTGTCTTGAGCATCTTCGTGAACATCTATCTCATGATGCAGCTGGACCAGGGCACGTGGGTCCGGTTTGCAGTGTGGATGCTGATAGGTATGTGATGGTGTGTGTTTTGCTGAGTAACCCACATTTGGTATCCTGGCTTCTCTCAGAATCTACTCTGTAAGACTGAGTATTTTTCCCTCCTGCTTCCTGACCGGTTAGTTCATGTTGCAGAACCTGCCTCCTTTCACCTTAGATGACACGAAAAACCACGAGCAGTCAGTGGCTTGCTCTAAAACTCCTGATGTGTCGTGGACACTCCTTCCCCTTTAGATAGTTTTCATAGGCCATTGCCCAAGATAGTTATCTCCTCTGGTTTATCTCGAAGTTAAAAAAGCATGAGGTAAGAGATAGTTATTAGTGCAGCACCAGTTACTCTAGATAGGAATCCAGGTTGCACCTGCTTGGCCAGTATCTGGGCTGCCTGGGCTCTAGGCTCTTTCAAGTACCTCTGCCAGTAGGACCGCAGGCGTGGGGGGTGATGGGAAGCCCTTGATGGGTCAGCAGCTTTCTTATATCTGATGTAAGACAATCAGGGCTTGAGGCAACTTGGGGATTGGGTGCAGTTTAGTCCAGGGTTGCCTGCTTGGATGCTGGCCAATCGCTCACTAGGGCTGACATGTCTCTCCCGACCACTAGCACTCCACCTGCCCCCAACTTCCACCCCAGGCATCTGTCCTCATTCCCTGTCTGATGGCCTGGGGACTAGCCCTGGGCCCCTGGAAGCTCATGAGAAGTACTTTGCATTATTTCTTCGTACATTCCAGAGACCGGCCCTCACTTGGCTTTAAATCTAGAGAGGTGCCCACAGTTCATTGTGACCCATTTCTTGGTGGTGGAGGTGTGGGATCGTCTCCTGAACACCTCCTGCCTTGGGTAGCTGAGCCTTCCGGGACTGCATTCCTGTGTAGGTTGCACAGGCAACCCTGAGCCACGTGCTCACAGTCCTCTTGGGTCAGTTGTTTGAAGCATCATTGCAGATATAGAGAGCCCTGGATGCTGTGTCGCTACTGTGCAGCGTCCTTGTTGACTATCCCCATCAGTCTGATAGGTTACTTAGAAAAAACAGAACTACTAAGCCAGTCTAGGCAGAGTACTTCTAAGTCCCAACCTGGGAAGGAGCAGCGTCTCTCTGAGGCCATCTAGTGGTGGACAGCAGCTCCACATCTTCTGTGACCTTCCACCGAGCTCATTGCAAACCACCCAGGATGTACATAGCTTTACCACAGTGGAAACAGGACAGTGACTTTGGCTAATCTCATCCGGAGCCTTGTGTTGCCTCTCTGGGTGTTGACGTCTACCCGGGCAGCCCCCTGCGGGTCTGGCCGCCCTGCCTGTGCTCTTCATCCTTCCGTTCTCTTTTCCCATAGGTTTCGCCATCTACTTTGGTTATGGGGTCTGGCACAGTGAGGAAGCATCCCTGGCTGCCAGCCAGGCAAAGACTCCTGACAGCAACTTGGACCAGTGCAAATGACGTGCGGCCATACCCACCAAAGTGACAGCGGTTGACGGGTGCCCATAGAGGCCTGGAACCCACACACTCTCTCTACTCATGCCTCAGGATCAGCTCACACCCTCAATGTCACCAAAGCTGGTTTGTAGCCTCAGCCATGGCTGACATGGCCTGGTCAGACAGCCCTGCAGCCAGCTCATGAGATCCTGGTCACTTCTGGACAGTTCCTTAGTTTTCTCATCTCTCTCTGAACAAAGAAAGCAGCCCTTCTCCCTGCCAGCTGGGCGCTTTGCTGCTGCGGGCCCAGCAGAAGGGAGGCCCCCTTCTCCTCCTTCTTGGGAAGCAGGCCTCCCTCCCTGGGACCACCCTGGTATTGCTCATGTACCCTCCAGATGCCTGGTGAGCACTCTGTCAGCCCAGGATGGCCTACTGACCACAAGATGCAAGACTATCCCAGTGAGGAAGCATGTCCCCCAGCAGTGCTACCCAACAGCCAATCAACTGCAGAATACCTAAAGAGGAGGAAAAGGCCTGAGTCTTACTGCTCTCAGGCTGGGTTAGTAGGATGGGGTCCCGGTCTACATAGAGGCTTCTGTGCAGACCCTGGCATGGTGTGAGCCGTTCATCTCCAGCACAGAAGATGGGAGATTGCTGGAGTGATCAAGATGGGACGGCCAGCTCTGCTCACTTGGACTAGGGCGACATTCTCTAGTCTTATTCCTAGCAGGCCTGGCTCAGCTTCTGCTGTTCTTGGCACCTTGTCCCCACTGTCCTGAGTCACTGGAGCACGAGGCTGTATCAGTAGGGTTATGTCACTCTCACGGGTTCTTCAGACAGGTGGCACTCAATGTGGGGTAGTGACACGATCTGTGTGGCCTCTTACATCTGAGGAGTGCTGTGGTGTCCTCCCCTGTTGCTGGCTGTGGATCCCTCCACCGGATCAATTTGGGGCTTGATGTTACCTTGGAAGATAGCCAAATAATTACCGAGTGCCATATCAGCTTGTGGTTCAAGACGTGTGGCCTGCACAGGAGATGACTTGGGGTCCTATTGCTAGTCCTCTCGTAGCTGTGGTGCCTTTGCCTGCTGCTGGTGAGATTTCCTCCCTGGCCTGGACCTTATGCTCCCCAAATATGCCTTCATTTCCCCTCCCCCATGCTTATCTCTCTGGGTGGGGCCCTAGGCCTACACCTCCTCCCCTACACTGTGTAGATAGAAACTCGGGTGATAGTGCGGTGGATTCTGGGAACTAGCAGGGCACCCCTCCCCCTCCCTCCCCCCCTCCCCGCCATGTCGGGGTGGGGAAGGCTGGTGTCTTAGCCTAATGTTAATGCTGTTTTTAAAGTCTAGCTTTCTTTCCTGTCTGGCCTTTGACCCAAGTCTGGTGGAAACAGGCTGGGTAAACTGATGGCCCAGTCTTCCCCTCTACTCTGGAAGGTTCTTGGGAATGGTGAGAGTTAGTGGAACTTGCCTGGCGTGTAGCCTAGTGGTCGGGCACTTGCCTAGCCTGTGCAGGGTCTCAGGTTCCACCCCCAGCACTACAGAAAATTAGGGAAATTAGAGAAACCGCCTGGATGCTGTGTCAGCCAGCAGAGGGCAGCTAAACAGCCAAGAGCCAGGCATTGTGCCAGGCCCTGACCACCGTCCAGGCACTTTGTCTCATAGGCTGCCTGAGAAAACTTCAAAGGGAGTATTAGAAGACCCTAAATGTTGAGTTTCTAAAGGTATTTAAAGTTATGTAGATTGGTGCTGTAAAATATTTTGATAAATATTAACTTATTTTGTTCGGGTCTTGATTATCTGTTGTCTTCTTAGGGCCTGTTAAATATCTGTCTGGTTTTTTTTTTCCTTGTTACTTACATAGACAAAGAGAAAGAGAGAGAGAGTGCCCAGTGAGGTGTTGGGAGAATTTTGTAAACTTTAGTGTCTTTGGCTTCTTTTTTTGAGACAAGGTTTCACTCTGTCTGGCCTGGAATAGGCTATTGCTATGCAGTCTAGCCTCTGCCTCAGGCTCCTGAGTGCTGAGATCATGGATGTGTGCCGCCACTCTTCCTGCTGAACTGTCTCCTTGCTTTCTGGATGAAAACTTCCTGTCTAAGGCAGCCTAACGATGTGTTTACAGTAAACATCTCAACCAGCAGCCTGGACCCCACCAAGGGGAAGGGCGGGTCTAGGGGTTTGATCTAGCATCATCTCTCCTGAGGACCGCAAGCGATGGTGGCCCATCTGCTTCAGTGTGAGACACAGGAGCAAACACAGGCCCTGGCTGGGGTGGGGTGAGGCTGGGGGTGGGGTGAGGCTGGGGGTGGGGTGAGGCTGGGGGCATCCTGTACCCACTTCCTAGTCAGGAAAAGATACTCGAGGGTGACTTGCTTAGTTAGTCGATTGGCCACCTAGCTTTTACTAAGATTGGACATTTGCCAGGGAAGCTTTTGGGGGTGCATAGGAACAATGACCCATGTCGTCATGCCTGCAGTGAGCCTCTAATATGCTTTTTATTACACCCCCAGTTCCTTCTCCTGAAAGGAAAACACAAGCCCCAAACTCAACACACACACACACACACACACACACACCCATCCAGACCAGCAGTAGGTAGTGTCATGTCTCCCAGCCTCCTGCCTGAAGACCAGTCCCGTTGGGTTTCAAAGCGTGGCCAGTATTTCCTACCTGGTTGGGACTTAGACATTCTAAAGACACATTCTCACACCTTGTTTATCTTCAATTAGAGTATTCACATTGGGAACACCCAGGAGCGTGTGCCCTTCCTATCTCTGGGTCTAAGTTCATGAAGAAGCCAATTCCCAGGGAGCTGTGCTTAGGAGTGGGGTACAAGATGTCTCCACCTTTCAGAAGGTGGCCCCAGTGGTGTTGGTGGTAGGTGGGCCCCCATGTATATTTATGGAAGGGTGGATGCACACCTATGCCCATCCCTCATCCCTGCGCTTAACCCTACAACCAGGCCTTTGTGGATTGGTTTTGCAAACAAAAAGTAAGGGTCCAGCCCGGGCAGTTTCTGGAAGATTGCTGTGTTTACACTGTTCTCAGTTGCTCACAGTTTGGTTTTACAGTATGCAAATTCTTCCCAGTCCCCTGTGCTTTTGACTTGGCTTAGACACCAGATGCCAACCTCCTGCCTGAGGCTTGGTGACCACAAGTGACTGCAGGGACATCAGGCTTCGCCACATGCCCCTAGTGGCCAAGGCTTACCCCCCCATCCCCCTCCCAAGCACATTTGGCACAGCCAGTGTGTGCACATCAAAGGGGATATATAACCCACTCCACCTGTACTGTCCGCTGTTCTCATGCTTAGGGCTGGGAACACCAGTGGCCGTGTTTGCACCTTGGACCTAACCCCAGGCAGGCATTCTGAATCGGATATTGTTCATAGTCTCCTCTAACAAGGAACTTGCCCAACACCAGAAGAAGCTCAGAAACAGCAGTGTGAGAGACCAGGTTCCTGGGATAAGCGTGGATATGTCCCACAGGCGCACTCATATCTAAGGGCAAAGCAATGGCCACTGCGGGCCTGTGTACCTACCTACAATGAAAACGTGGCTGGCAGTTTCGCCAGGGCCCATCCTATCTGACTTGAATATCTCATGTTCCCACAGATACTTATTTTATTCTAATAAAAGCTTACTGGGTTTTTTGGCACCCAAGCATTAAGGAATCTTAGTGGGGATGTAAGTGCCAGGGTGCCCATCCCTTGGGGTGTTGGTAGGTGACAGAAACAGGGATGCTTGGGTCCATGTATGGTTGGGCTAGTGAAGGGAGTGGCCAGACAAAGAATACATGACCCATGGAACTACTACAGAATTCAAAGTCAGCACTGAATGTCTGTCACGTGCAGTTATTGACACAGCGGTGCAGGTAAAATGTGCTATACCCCAATTTGGTTAAGATGAAAAATTTTTAAGGCAAAACCAAAAAACTCTACCAGCTGGTTTCCACCTCCCTTACTCTGGCCCAGGCTTTCTGTATCCACTGCTCCATTGAGCCAGGGAATAGGGTGTGGCCAAGGGTCTTGGGACATGGTGATGACCAAGGAGCCTTTCTGGACCATTCTGTTACATGCGCTGAATGGCTAGCTAAAAAGCCCGGGAGAGATGAAAGACCATGTCCAAAAACGTTCTCAGGACACTGGCATGTCCAGCAGGGTCAGGAAGCAAAATTTAGAAAGATACATCATGCAAACTAATTTATTGACAAGTGTTACTTACCTTTTGTGTTCCTTGACAAGCTTTTTGAGTTTGGGACTTATTTTCCCATTTGAGAAGTTATAATATATCTTTGTATTTAAGATATTTACTGCTTTGTTTGTGCCTTGCAGCTTCAGTGGGTTTAAGGATCACAAGGGTCAGGATACTAAGGAGGGCTAGTTTATTAGCAAACCTAAAGAGTCGTGTACTTTCTCCAGGACAATTTTTTTTTTATTTCTACTGAACATGGAGCCATTATTAAAAGAGTTATGTGTGGTTTTTCATTATGTAAATTGTATATATTTTTTTGCTTGTTTGAGGTTCTATTTTTCTAATAGTCTTCTTACAGTTTCTTATAATGATGACATTAGATTAAGTCCGATACTAACTGTAAATCAAGCTGGTCTCTGCTGGATTCCCGTGGATTACTTCTATTTTATTTTAAGGCCAAGTGCAGGTGTCGTCCACCACCCTTTTGAAAAAAAATGTGAAATGTATGTCTCCCTTCGTTGCTGAATACATTGTACACTGGCAAAACCCCTCCCGTACTTATGTGTTGTAAAATCAAAGCTATTTTGTGGTACATTGTCTCATGCTTCTGCAGATGCTAATAAATCCTGTCTGGCTTCCATGCACACTGTGTGATCTCAAGCTGGCGAGCAGCTCTTGCCTGGTTCCTGAGCGTGTTCATTCTGAAGGTCAAGGGTCAGTCGGGCATCTTCAGCATCTTTCTGCTGCATCGGATGCAGCTGGTGGCTTTATTTCTGTGGCGTAGATTTTTCTAGAAGCCATTTGGGAAAGGCCTGTACTTCTAGATCCTTGCTGTCTCCCTACCTCATCCCTCCAGACTCACCTGGGGTTAGGGCTACAGAGTTCAGCAGTCAGCAGCCTTAATTCAACCAAATGACTTGGGTCTCAGCAAAACCCCCGTCCACAGACACCAGAGGCTTGCCCTTGCTGTCACACATACCATCTTGGAGGAAACAGGTTTTATGCAGAACACAGGCTGGGGATGAGATTGTAGTTTATCTAAGGATGATTGATAGCACATTCCCATGCACTCTATGGAAGGGCACACTCACTCATTCATTCATTCATTCATTCATTCACTTGTAGCACAGGAGACAAGTTCAGCCAACTTGATAGTGGTGGTGGCAGACGTTCAGGAGTATGATTCTGACCCTGCCCCCACTGCATGTGCCAGATCAGAAATAAGCGTTGGGAATAAGGGAACATAAGGAAGAAGATTCATAAGGGTACACGTCACACGCCTGAACAACCACCAGGGGGCGTAGCTCTCTGAGCTTGGTTTGAAAACAGTGATGTGCAGTGGTGGGTGGAGTAGCAATTTGGGGATTTTTGTTTTCTTTTAAAAAAAACACAGAACTATTTTAAGAATATGGTTCCGTTTTAACCCCAGGTGTGGGACATGGGGCTGCTTCAGATTGTCCACAGTAGCTGACTGTGATTTGCCTCTCACGGGGACATGATTTTGCCGGCTGCCCAGTTTCTGGTGTTATGTGATGCTTGGAATTCTGGGGACTCCCAAGAGGCAGTGTGGGTTGGTGGTCGGTTGTGGTTTGTCAAGTAGTCATGCACAAAGAAACAAGAAGAAATTAGATGTCCTGACAGTGATGATCAACCTTGCCCCAAGGAACTTGATGTCCCTAATCAACAGGAAGTAGTCTAATGACAATGCTGCCCCCTTTCCTTTCTATCCTTTTTTCTCTCCTATCTAGTGTTAGGGAGTTGAAAGGCTGGAAGAAAAGAGCCCACAGAGTAGTCAAAGTGCAGCTACAGTTGGGAAATGTAAGATACTGCGGTGTAGTTACCACTAAATACAAGCTACAGGGGGCAGGAATTAGCCCAGTCCCAGCTCAAAAAAGTCACTCAGAGAATACTCCCGTGCATCCTGGAGCCAGAAAATAGGCACAAGCATGTCTCGGTCCTGAAGTGCTGTAAGGAGGCCTGCTAGCAGGGGTGGGGTGGAGGGGGGGGGGGTGGGGGGGTGGGGGAGTGTCTTTAATCTCAGTCTTCCGGAGGCAGAGGCAGGCAGATCTTTGTGAGTTTGAGGCTAGCTTGTCTACAGAGTGAGTTCCAGGACAGCCAAGGCTACACAGAGAAACCCTGTCTCGAAAAATAAAAAGAGGAAGAGGTTAGCACGTCTGGTCAGTTCACATTGGGCTAAGTAGACCATGGTTCCTGCAGCTCCACTGTGCCATCTACTGGGTGACACTGGGTACGATGCTCTTAGCCTTTAAAGGTATGCAAAGGCATTCGCAATTTTCAGAAAACTCTTTCCATTGTGGGGTTCTCAGGGGTATCCTGTAGTGCAGACCTCCCCTCACCCTGTTTGACTACGAAACACTTCCAGGGAGTCAAATCTGCCTCCTTGTGGCTCTGTATTCTAGGAATTGAAGAATTCGTATGACCCCATAGCCTTGTCTTTCAGCTACATCTGCCATCTGCCAACAGAGCTGGGCAGAATATGAGGCTGCAGTTGGAAGGACTGGAAATGACGTGTAATCTGTCAGTCCCTGCTCAAAAGGAGCCATTTTGTTTCACTGAGTTAAGCTTGCACGCCAGGCTAGGGCCTAGTGTAAACAGACATGTGCATACATGTGCAGTTGGGCGGACTCTGGACCTGATCACCATTCATGAGAATGCAGGGAGACAGAAGACACCACAGTTGGTCACTGATACCATGCACTAATGTAGCATCTGCTTTGAGAGTGACCTTCTTCAACGCTAACTATAGGTAGGGCGCCATCTGATGCCTGGGTTCCTACTTGAGATGATACAGGTCTCCCGTACAGGTAAGCTGGGATCCTCAGTGCTCCTTGGTGCAAAGCTGGTGATGAAGGGTTGAATTCCTAAGCTTCCTCTGCCTGCATTGAGTCCCCTGTGGGAGGGAACATAGTTCCTTTTGGCTTCTCATTTTCTGAACTCGTCAGGGGCCAGGTCAGCATCCATCCCCTTTATAAATGATGGTGCTGGCATCAGGCCTGTTTACCACATGGGGTGGGGCTAAGGATGATGCCCGGTGGCTATCAAACTGTGAGGGAACTTGGTATCCCAGGAAAAACTAAGGTTAGGATATATGGACCAATGATGCATTCATCAGTATTCCCTATCAGTAATTTTGGAAACTTGGGTGATCTGCAGGGGATCATAGAGGCTTCATCATGGGACCAGAGAGTGGCATGAATGCAGTGGCTGCCATTTGCCTGTTTACATGCCCAGATTGGTTGTGGTCTCCTTGCCATTCCTACGCACTCCACCAAAATGAGCACAGGAAGTAGAAACCTCAGGTCTTCCTTGTGATGCCCAAGCAATGCTGGGCACCTGTGGGACACGCTAGGGTCAGGTGAGGTTGGACAAACTGGTCATAATCCACAACAGTGGCTGGCGGGATAGGAAGAGTGGCAGATTCCAGATCGAAATGAGCAAATGTGTATCTTAGCCGCTGTGGTAGTTTGAATATAGATAAGCACATAGGATCATATATCAAACGCTTGGTTCCCAGTTGGTAGATTGTGGGAAAAAAATGGGTGCACAGCTTTGGACTTGCTGAGTCTAGAGAGCTGAGTCTCTTGGTTCCGATCAACCCTGGCCTACACAGGAAAGGGTATAAGACATACCTTTTGCTTCCTTGTCTGCCATCTCAAGACTGAATGACATTTGTCTCCAGTTACACAGACCACATGGATATCACGGGAAGTCCCTCAGGTTCATTTTAATAAGCTTTAGAGTTCAACACAAATATGGAGCACAGTTAACCAGAAGGGCAGGACAAAGAACTCTGTGCCCCCTTCAACTAATCCCCAAAGTACCTGACCCCAAGCCCCAAACCCATCCCGACATCACGAGAATACAGTCCCAGCCCAAGGCAATTGAGTTGGTGCAGGTCAGCAGGACCTTCTGACTCCATGAAGAACCTAGATGTTTGGCAGGTCTGTCTGTGGCAGGACAGGAGGATGCAGTGTCCCAGCCTGGGAAGGAAGACAGACATGGGTTTCCATGCTGAGAGGTCCAGATCATAGCAGCATGGAGACAGGAATCATGGAAGAGGCACAGCAGCTCTGGCCACCTGAATCTCAGAACGTAGTTTAAATGGGGTACCATACGTGATGGGTGTCTGTGATGGAGAAATGAAGCCAGGGCCATGGGGAGATTTATTCAAGTGCCCAGGGTCGAAGCTGATTAGGGCAAAGCTCTAGTCCACCTAATGAGGGTACAAAGATCTAACATCGCTACCACTTTGACCACAACAGCCTAACATACTGTACCACATTCTATAATCACATCGAACTCTGTATTGCAACGGCAGGTACCGCTGTGGAGGTGGGTCCTGACTTGGAGAGCTAAGTGGCCAACCAAACTTATATCCGCAGGTTGTGCCTGCTAAAAGAATAAATTTTTGTGTGTGTTGAACTGACTTGGCATGGGCTACTCTTATGGGATGCCCAGCTCAGTCTCCCAGTATCATGCACAGCCAAAGGAAGAAGACCTGTTTCTTCTCTGTGTATCTACTGTGTGTGTCTCCAGAATGGGCAAGACCCATGGAGGTTGGCTACAGTCAGATGCACCCGAGGCCACGGAAGCCCAACATGGAGCCCCAGGAGGGATGTAGACATTTGCCTCTGTGTCAGTTCTGTGTATCCTTGGCTGACACCATGCCCAGGCTGTTTCTTCTTGGCTCCATGGTGCTTCTTATCTTGGGCATGCTCAAAGACAGGCAGGCCCATGCTTAGAAAGTGAAGGGTCTCTTGTCACATACAGGAAACAAAGGTATCGTTATCAGCACTATTGACTGTTAAAACTACTTCTCTTTTGTGGATCATGCTTCTAATCTTCCATAGCACTACACGAATACCTTTCATGTTCTACTTCTACCATGTTAGAGACAAAGGCCAGGCCAGTGGCTGATGGATGTTGACTGGCCGTTTCACTGCGTTCCCTTGTTTGGGAGAGCCTTCTGGGGGCTAAGATGGGACCATGGCCAGGTGCAGCCCTGGTGACCCTCTAGCAGAAGGGACATGAGCTAGCACCTTTAGAACTGGCTTCCTGCCTTTCCCCAAGAAAGGCTGGTTTCTGGAAGCCTTGACTAGAACCCCTGAGCCATCTTGATGTGCAGTAATGGGGTCGAGTCATAGAACCAAACTGAAAATGGGGGTGTTGCCTATGAGAGGCAATGATGGGGGCCATGTTGGCCCCTATCAGCACTCTTCCATCATGAGGATGGACCATGCATGGTCTTGGTTTTCTCCAAGTTCATGCTCACCCTCACTGCAAAGGTCATGTGCTTCCATGTTTTCCTTAGGATGCAGTAGCTTGATGATTCCAAGATGCCATTTGGGGGTGTGTGGGGGGGAACAAAACTGTGTTTTCAAGATAATAATGAATCACTAAGGGGGAAAACATTGGCCAGACCATATGATCCCTCAGTCCCCCCCCCTTCCCCCTGCTACAGTTCACCTCCTCGGGATAGGAGAAGTCGTCATTGAATCCTGCAATGGGTTAACAGTGATCCCCGCCTCACGTTGGACCAAGAAGCTAATTGCTCCAAAGGCAGTTAACCATCTACAAATTGCTGGTGTTTAGGTTAAGCAGGGTACCACTTGGTGGCAGATAGGCATGCTTCTATCTTTTTTTTTTTCTCTTTTTTTCTTTTTTCTTCTTCTCTATTTTGGGTAGAAATATTTCCAGGAAACTAGATAGAAATGTGTTTTCTTTTCCCCAATAATTCTTAGCACAAGTTAGAAAACTGCTGACCGTCACTAAAATACGTCAGCGCATCGAGTTATAAAAAATGCAATTCAGAATCGCCACAGGTGTATACCCATACATCTGAATATACACATGCAGCAGTATACCAGGAGGGTTTCGTGTATTCAAAACGGAGCTGTTTGTGACTGACCTAGAGTTCTGCTGTGGAGTTCATCTCTCAAGAACAATTGGAGTTGCTTCTCTTTTGCTTCTAACTATACTAAAACATTTTTCTTTTGGACACCAGACTGCTGCTTACGCCTTCCTAAGTGCCAATACCAGGACGGTCTCACACAAGGGTCAGAGAGGACGCTGCCTAAGATGCATGATGCAGCTACTGAGCATGCGCAGCATGATGCAGCTACTGAGCATGCGCACAGGCTGGTCACCAGCACCTGGCCAGCACTCTCTCAGACAGACAGAAGCCTGAGCTCCGGTGGGTGGCACGGTGACGTCATCTAGGTGTGGTACTGACTCTGGCTGGAGAAGAGGGTCCAGAGGAGGAGCCTCTGTACACTGGAGATGTGGGGGAGAGTTTAATCGGGCTGGTCGGGTCCCCAGTTTGGAGCTTCCAAAGTAGTTCTTCGTTGGTTCGGCTGAGCCTCTTCTTTTCCTGGGTCTCTTTCTCCACGTATTCCTGGAGGTTAGCATTTTCCTCCGACAGTTGTCTGCATGGAGGAGAACGATGGTTAGATAGCAGACCTACTAATGACATTGACGCTGATAGGCAGAGGCCAGGGCAGTACCTCATGGCTCAAAGGTCTCTCTGCTAGGTTAGGGAGGTTGTGACAATTGTGCACAGAGCAAAGGGTAGAGGCTGGAGTAGGAAGGGGGAGATGGTAGGCCATATGGGCATGCTGCTACAGGCCCATAGGAGAGGCTGCTTACAGAGACGGAGATTGCCTATGGCTGTGGTCAGGTTACTGACTAACAGCTGCCAATCAGCCAGGAATACCTTCCCATTACCTCCTGCCCTGGTACATGCCTCTGTGACCGAAGTCGTTAGCTCTGCTGTACAGTTGGTCTGTCTACCTGTCTGTCTGCTAGGCATTGACAGGAATAAGTACAAATACATTTTACAACTGGATGATGGGCTTAAGTCCTGAAAAGGCACTCTGGGCCAACGCCTGCACTTGTTGTCTCAGGAAAGCTGGCTGGGTACATGTGAGCGTGTGAACGCGTGGTATGTCAGTGTGTAAGCATGCATGTGCATCAGCATATGTGTAAGTGCGAGCATGTATGTACACGTGTGAACGTATGTATACATGAATGTGTGCACACGAGCATGTGTATACACAGGATAACATATCATAGCCACATTGAGGAGACTGGTCCAGCAGAGTGGGAAAAGGCTCAGGTCTCCATCCCACTAGGACGACTTAGCCTTGCCGAACAAAAGAACCTTCAGCTGACCAGAGAAGCCAAAGCCCTGTTTTCACCCGACCCTAAGCTGGGGTCAAGGGTGACTCCCAATCCTTCCTTGGAAGCAGGGCTCCTGAGAAAAGATACTGTAGGGGAGAGGTGACCTGACTGAGCTTCTGGGTTATTGGGGTTATCTAGCCATGGTTCTAGTTAGCCTGGGGGCACCCCACTAATGCTCCTCTCCTAATCCCTAGGATGAAATCTTCCTGCTATGGGGTCCCCTGCTCCCCAGGGAGGTCTCCACTCACTTCCGGGGAATGGGTCAGGATGTGCATCAAGGGGTCGCAGCCATGTGCTTTTCTTCTGATCATTTGAGAGGCACCAGGAGATTATTCAGACTGGATACTGGGACATGCAGATGTTCCAGGAAAGCCATTTTGAGAAGGACGTATCATCAGAAACCGGGCTCACCCACCTGGTAACCACTGTGTTCTGGTCAATCCTCGCTCTGAGGTCTTCGTTCTGCTGCTGGAGCACCTGGATCTTTTCTTCCAGGATGATGTTCTTCTCCACCTAGGAAAGGGACACTGGTGAAGAAACTCCTGCCGGCCAGCAGCAAGGCAGCGGCCCGGGCCCCGCCGGCCAGCAGCAAGGCAGCGGCCCGGGCCCTGCCGGCCAGCAGCAAGGCAGCGGCCCAGGCGTCTGCACTCTGGAGGATTCCCAGGAACAGTACTTTGCCAACCGCTCTTTGCAATGCTTTTGTGGGCTGGCAAGTCAGGTGAGATGGATAAGGGACCAGCAACACCCTTTTCAGCAAGACATGCCAGAGTGCACCGTAGGTAGTAAAAAGCACTGTGGTACATACTTTAGACTCTGTGTGTGTGTGTACACATGTGCATGTGCATGAGTGTGCACGTATGAGAGAGAGAGAGAGAGAGAGAGAGAGAGAATACATCATTTTTTTTTTTTTTTTACAGTGAGTGTTACAGGTCACTGTCATGGTCAGATTCAGGCTGTGGATCCCAGTTTGACCAGTGGGTCTGTGGTCAGCTGCAGTGAATCACTGTCCCTTGTCAGGTGCTTCCAAATTAATGGGCTAGAGAGCCAAGTATTGTGGGCATATTTTTTTCCTTTCCAGCCAGAACAACAAAGCAAAGAAGCCTAGAAGTCTAAAAGTCTAGGGATCGTCTTTGTTTCCGAAGATACAGAAGCAAAGGTCAATTTTTTAAAACCGGGAGAGGAAACCCTGGCACCCTATTGGAAAAGCTTATCATGGTGACAGGTGGGATCTAGCTGATGTGTGCTTTCGTTCTAACTTTAGATTTTTTAAAAAAGAGGCTTTACTCAATAGCCTATGCTAGCTGGAACTTGCCTTGTGACTCAGGGTGCCCTGGAATACATGGCAATCTTCCTGCGTTAACTTCCCAGCTGCCACAATGCCTGGGATGAGCCGCCATACCTGGATTGTCCCATGAAAGAGGGTGGTGCATTGACTGTTCCTGTAGCTAATCTTTAAAGAAAACTGCCACTTGCCCACGAATAGGGCCTGGGAATCCTTGTGAGGACAGGAAGGGTCTCAAGGCACCCTACCTGGCCTTTGTCTTTATTCCCAGGAAGTAGAAAATAATAGATTCCCAGGACACGAAGTCATGTAGGCCTTTTGCAAAGCCAGAACATAGCCGGACATAGCCAGATCAGCCCAGGGCTTGTGGGTGGCTCTATGCAGACAGTCCAGTCACTAGGTGGAAAATGGATAGCTGCTTCAAAGGTCACCCTAGCCAGGACACATGACAAGATCAGGTCTGTGCAGCCCTTGTGTTCTGGGGTACGTGCTGGTCTTCTGGAGATGACCTATATGGCTCCCACTGCCCAGGACAGTGGTAACAGACACACCTGTCTTTCCACTGCCTGGGATGCACCTGCAACAAGAGATGCCTGCAACGGAGAGCCACACATGGACCAATGCAGCATGTGCTGCTGGGTCAGCTCCTGGTTTGCGTAAACCATTTGCAAAGGATGTTTCAGAGACAAATGGGGATGAGATGTCCAGTAAGTAACTCTTCTAAGCTGGAGGTATGATACACATCTGTAATCTCAGCACTCTGGTGGTGGAGGTAGGGGGATCACAAGTTTCAGATAGCATGAGCTACATAGCAAGATCCTAGCTGGGGGAGGGGGGAAAGACCTGTTAGTTGGAAAAGGGCTATAGAACACTGTACAAGACAAAAATTGGTGTGTTGTGTGTGTGTGTATAATCTCTTATACATTCTTTAAAAGAATTCACTTGTCAATAAAATGCTGATTGGCCAATGAGTCGTGGCAATATTGGAAGGTGGTATACATCTGGCAGAGAAAGAGGATTCTGGGATTGAGTCAGGACAGAAAGATTTGCCCGGATACAGAGGAAGACAGTCACATAAAACTGAGGTAGCCACCTGATGGTAGCCACCCTTGTGACATGACTCAGACTCCTTTAAATGGGATAACTGAGCTATGAGACAGCAGAAACAAACCAAAGCCTAGGCATTTATTCATATATAAGAAGTCTCAGAGTCGTTATTTGGAGGAACCTGTGCACAGGTGAGACAGCCCACAATAAGATATACCTCTGAGAAGTGTTAATGGTAGAAGGAATATGATATGCTAATTTTCTTATTTTTGTTTATCTTATTCTATAATTTCCTACCATGTACACATTCTCTCTTCCTCTTTTATAGCAGCAAATATTTAAAATATAATAACAATAAAGGGAGCTGGAGAGAGGGTTCAGCTATTAAACACATTTATGGCTCTTGTGGACCTGAATTTAGTTCCCAGCACGTGTCAGGCAGCTCTGGGGCATCTGGTGCCCACTTCTGGCCTCAGTGGGTACTGCACTTACACAGACATGCACATAGAAACATAATTTAAAAAAACAAAAAACAAACAACAACAACCTTTAGCCCTTATCTGGGCCTTGGGCCTCTAGGAGGGGGCAGATACTGCACTGTTTCCCTAGGCTAGCTCCCAGGAACACAGCTGAGGACCAGGTACAAACTCTTTGTTTTGAACCGGATGCTCCTGTCCCTCCAAAGCAGCTATGTTGAACCCCCTCCCCCAGGTGCAGCACCAGGATGTGGGGTTTTTTGGAGGTGATTGGCTCATGAAGGTGGACCCCCATGACTGAGATCTCTGATCCTTCTGTCACGTGACGATTTGGGGGCACTCCACCAGGGTTGCCTTGTGGGCTCAGTCCCTGACGGACTGGGTGCAACTGTCACCTTTCCTAGGCTTCTCTCTTGTCCTGTGGCAGTACCATTGCCCAGGTTAGCTGTTGGAATGGAAGGACAGGGCTTTGCCCAGGTTGCCTGGTGCACAGCAGCGATGGATAGCTCCTGTTGATACCTTAGTGGTGGAAGAACATGGCGAAGACTGGAGAAGTAACAAAAAGAGGCCACCGTGACTACTTGTCAGAGGTCCTGGCTTTGTGAGAAGGATTTCCTGGCTCAGCTGTGAGTGTCCTGTTCACCTGTGAGCCACAGGCAGGGCGTGGGGGAGGGGCATACCTCACCGACCCCTGTCAGCAGTGAGAGCCACAGAACCCTCTCTCTGGAGCAAGTAGGCCAACTCACCAGCTTTTCCAGCTCGATAATCTTCTTCTCCTGTAGGTGGATTTGCTGGTTCTTCATCTCCAACACCTGCTTCAGGCTCTGCATGTCTTCTTCCAGGTGCTGGTATGGAGCCAGCGCAATCTACGAGGGCAGAGAGTGTGCGCGTTATGCCAGGTTCGGCACAACACGCTAGGACGCAAGGTTATGAACCGGCCCAGTGTGGTGTTGCCGTGTTCCCTCAATCAATGTACAGCCATAGCATCGGTGTGGGAGCAGGTACCAGAGCCCTGAGGGGGTAACACAGGCTCTGACTGTCCTCCCATAAAAGTTGATTCACAGGGCGCTGGGTCTCACAAATCTCCCCTGTGTCCATAAGCTCATGCACAGGAAATAAAGCAATGTGGATAGAGGAAATCGCTCAAGGCTCCACCCCTAGATGAAGAACTATGGGTAATCAATGGCTACCAGGGAGGGAGGATCAGTCTTCTCCCGGAATGAGCCCCTCTGATTGGTTACCCAATCCCTGGTGGTCAGCCCTAATAAACACATGCACATATGAACAGCGTTTGATGGGCTCAGCAGGTGCTATCTGTCTGTCTGTCTGTTCGTCATAATAATAATCAAAGAAGACGTCATGAGGCTGGGGGCGGGGCATGGAGGAAATGGCAGGGAAGAGTGTGGAGTGGAAATACGGTACTCATGTACGGAATTCTAACAATAATAAATGCTAAAGAAAATTTAACATACTCAATGTATTAAAGATACCATACCCTATTTTTTTTTAAAAAAATAAGCTATCTTATTTATTTTTTTTTATATACATTGGTGTTTTCTCTGCAAGTATGTCTGTATGAAGGTGTCCCCTGGCAAAGGAGTTACAGATAGTTGTAAACTGCCATGTGATTGCTGGGAATTGAACCTATGTCCCTTGGAAGAGCACCCAGGGCTCTTAACCACTGAGCCGTCCCCCCAGCTCCATCTGTCTCCCTCTCCCATTTTTTTCCTTAGAGACAGAGTTTCTCTGTGTAGCTTTGGCCGTCCTGGTATTCACTTTGTAGACCAGCCTGGCCATTTCAATGGGAGGCACTCATCCTTAACGCTCACCTCTCTCCAACACTGCGTTAGACGGTAGGAGGTTTTCCAGCTAGTCTTGAAAAAAAAAATTACCTTCTTATAACTCACATCTTAGCTGACCCTGTCCAGTGCCAGCCTAAAGGACATCTGTGAAAGCATGATGTGGACTGTCTCTAGCCAGAGAGGAAGTTACATCATAGGTACCCAAGGACCCTGCCTGAGGGGTGCTGTAAGAAATGGCAGGTTGCTGGAGAGACCCATGGTTATGGTCTGTCTTGAGGAGAGGAGCTGCCAGGCACTGAACACACATCCTAGAGATGCTGGAAGCCCTCCCAGCAGCAGCGGCTCAGGGTGGAGGCCTCATCTTTGGGCCAGACTGCAGAGGAAGCTAGCTCATGCCCCCACACTGGTGGCCCGGACAGTCATGACTACCTCCAGCTGCTCCTCCGTGGTTTTCCTTAGAGCTTCCTCAAAGCGCTGGGCTCTGTCCCGCAGAGATTGGCTCTGAAAAGTTAGCATGTCCACCTGGTCCTGCAAGTGACAACAAGAGATGTCCCTTAAGGGTCACATGGATGGACCCAGTGACAGCTGGGGTGTGCAGGTTAGTTTCCATCAACCTGCAGGAGCTGGGAAGAGGGACTCTTAATTAAGGAATTGCCTTTATCAGATTGTCTTCGTGGTATTTTCTCCATTAATGATTAATGTGGGTACGCTCAGCCCACTGTGGGCGGAACCATCCCTAGGCAGGTAGTCCTGGGCTATATAAGAAAGGTATCTGAATAAGCCTGTACAGCAGTACTCCTCTATGGTCTCTGCGTCAGTTCCTACCTCCGGCTTCCTGCCTTGGCTTCCCTCAATGTTAGGCTGTAACCTGTCAGTCAAATTAACCCTTTCCTCCCCAAGTTGCTTTGAGTCGGTGTTTTATCACAGCAACAGAGAAGCAAACTAGGGCCCGGAGAGAGAAGGCCATCTACCCTTCATTGGACCCTCTCACCCCAGGCTCACTGCTGACCCTTCTGACCTCAGGGCTGGGCTGTCCTATGAGGGGAGCCACCCATTCTCATCCACTTTAATACTCTCCCCACTGGACCAGCAGCCCCCTCTTGGGGTAGCGGTCTGTGTGTGCTAAAGGAATGGAGGCATGCCTGTGGCACACAGGGCTCCTTCCTGTTCAGCTTCACAGCAACTGTGGCTAAGGAGACCCTCTCACCTAACTCCAATCACAGTGACGATGTCACCACAGCACATGAAGTGTGCTTGCCAGTGAATTTGAGCTCTCTGTGACTAAAGAGCACCTCTTCCTCTACAGATCACTTGCTAAGGAGTCCTCAGTTACCCCAATGACCTCGTTTCAGCTGTATTAAAACACAGGGGTCATGAACTCTTCTGGCAAGAGGTATGTCCTTAGCGAGTGATTAGAGGAGCTGGGACTCGCAAATGAGGTGACTTTGCACAATGGGCTCACCAGGCTACTTCCTTCACCATAGCAGAGAGCTTCCATTTTCACACTTCCTTTGTAGTCCTGGCTGTCCTGGAACTCATTCTGTAGACCAGGGTGGCCTAGAACTCAGCGATCCGCCTGCCTCTGTCTCTCAAGTGCTGGGATTAAAGGTGTGTGCCACCACTGCTTGCCTGCCTTCTGCTTTTGAGAAACAAAAGTCCCCATATTGCCATTAAATGCTAACACTGGCACACAGAGACTGTCAGTGGGAGTTTGTGCTCAAGAGAGCTAATGAACGGAAATGTCAGTTTAGAGCGGCTCCTCTGGGCCAGCACTGGGCTATGTTACCACTGCCCTTACCTTCCAGAATGGAGGATAAAATACCTGGTGCTACCCGACTCCCACACCATACTTCTTAGGAGTTACCTAAGGACACATTCTTATAAGTCTCTTTCCCATCAAAAAAGACCAAAACAACACAAAAGTCTAAACAATCACGACCCAAGATGGATTTAAACAATCCAACTGACATCTTTCTGCCTTGTTCACTATTTAGAACAAATCCGCAGAGATGTAAGGACTCTTACAGCAGTCAAGTCAGGACAGAATGGTTTTCAACCTTCAATGGCTACTTTATGTCATTTGAGTGATGCGACTCCTCTTGGGGCTCTCAGAGGTCAACAAATGGCACACTAATAATAAATGTCACACCACCTGGAGCTGCTCATACCAGCTGTGTCTCCTTCTTGCCTCTCACTACAAGACAGGCCGATGTTAATTCAGCCCCACACCTCACTTTCCTTCATCTGCTCATGTCTTGAGAAAGCAATTACCCCCATTTTACAGGTAAATAACTGAGGTCGGCAGAGGTTACATCATTACCCCAGATCTAAAAGCTAGCAAGAACTGGTAGGGTGGGGATTTGAACCTCTAACTGTCCAAACTATCAATTTCTCTAGCTGCCTAGTGGCACTAGGAAGTTGGCTCTGGCGACTCTGCCCTCCACATACCAATACCCAGCTCAAAGTTTCTGCTGGGTGAGAGTTACCGCATACAGAATTGTATGGCCTTTGGCTGACGGAGTGGAGAGGACTCTGTGATGTGACAGACAAGCACCCCACTGTTGTGTTGCACCCCAGGCTCTACGTTTTCTTCCGTGTTCTCGCTGTGACCCTGACTTCCTTATGGGAAGGGCTCATTGTGACAGAGATGTCATCAAAGAAGCAAGATTTCTGTTACAGTTCTGGGAACA
Organism: Mastomys natalensis; assembly: GCA_021653895.1. Lineage (NCBI taxonomy): Eukaryota > Metazoa > Chordata > Mammalia > Rodentia > Muridae > Mastomys > Mastomys natalensis. Next base: position 984,069 of record JAJTUV010001315.1, on the reverse strand, counting down.
ATCTTCCCGATTTCCAGACATGGGTGATCATGACATTTAAAAAGCCCCGTCTTCTCTACTCAGAATCACTCCAACTGGGATCATGGCTGGGATGTCACATCTCTGTGGGATTTCAGGCAGTTCTCTCTAGCACTAGGGCTGCTTCTGGCTCTTTAATGGCAACTGGGGGCATCTCAAAAGGCAGGAAGGAGATGAATGTGCCTGGAAGACCCCACACTATCTCTTTGAAGACCAGGAGGAAGCCAGGCAGCTTGGCTGGCATCCAAGACCAACATCTTCCCCAAGTGACAGAGAGGCAGAAAGGGTGATTTTTTTTTATCCCACTCACCTCCAAGTAACCCAAGTCCCTCTTAAATCCACCACCAGGGTGATCCAGGCAGTGGGGTGCATACCTTTAATCCCAGCACTTGGGAGGCAGAGGCAGGTGGATCTCTGAGTTCAAGGCCAGCCTGGTTTACAAAGTGAGTTCTAGAACAACCAAGACTACACAGAAAAACCCTGTCTAGCGAAAACAAAGCAAGCAAACAAAATCCTCCCAGGGTGGTCTACCAATTGCAGCCTTCATAACCTTATTGTTCTCTAGAATGTTCTCCTCCCACCCCAACCCCTCTACCCAGGTACCTCTGACACAGTAAATGCCCTACTAACTTAGTGTTCTTTGACTGCATTATTCGTGAGCTGTTATATTTTCCTCACAGCTCTGTGAAGAGAGAACCATGTCTTCTTTGTCTCCACGTTCCAGTACACAGCAGGGGTCAGATAAATGCTTGCAAATGAGCATAATGCCGAGGCCATTCGGACGCTCAACACACACCCGCTAAGGAAGTAGGGGGGACACTGACTTGTAATGACAGCCGCAGCTTTTCAAAGTTTTCTTCCAACTCCTTCTTCTCAAACTCATGGGTAGACATCAGTTCTGGGAAGAAGAAAGACAACATCAAATTGCTGAGTGAGCCTTCTTTTGAAAAGTATAAAACAATGTTGTTTGGGCCAGAGGAGGAAACGTGACTTCCGGTAGCGATGGATGGCTACAACGGACTCCAGGGTTCCTCTGCTCATGCGCAATTGAATGTGATGCTCAGACTGTGATTTTTGAGAGAAGGAAAGACGTGACAGAGCAATGAGGGGTAAAGAAAGAAAAGAGGGAGAGAATGTGCTCAAGTTCTTCTGTATCCTGCACAATCTTGGCCCTGTGAGAATATTTGGGAACAGCATCGGCCGAAATGTCCCACCTTTCCTAATGCATTGAGAAACAGTTGATTGTCGTCGGTTCCCAGGATTTGCCTTCCCTGCCTCGGAGCATCCACCTGGGGCTGAGGAAGGAGCTTTTCAAAGCGGGATTGGAAAAGACATCTAGCCAACCATGTTTGAGGCTGAGTTCACGCTGTGGATAAGGAATCAGTGCTGTGTCATCCAGGACATCCTGGTGACCTCTGGGCCACACCCTGAGGACTAGGGAACCCCAGGATTTGCTTGAATAAAGATCAGCTATAAGACACTTGGCCAGAAGGAAAGGCCGGCTGCTCTGCTATTTCTGGGTGGGATGTGGGGGGCTGGGTCACTCTGCTCTGTGAATGGCCTCATTTCAGCAATAGTTGATAAGTTACACAGATGAAAGTGATGTAGGTGGTAGGCAAATGTAGTCTGTTCCCTCCAAAGAGTCTTATTAGCTGGATGAGGCTCATATCATCCTGCCTAGAGCAGAGATTTGTTTTTGTGGTATGATTAGAAGGGTGAACTGTCTCTTTAATCAGCCTAGATCCCTTTCTTGTAATGAGAGAGTCCTGGAGAACAACAATTACCATCTGGGTTGCCATGAGCTGTAATTAGGAAAATCTGTGTGGTTTCTAGCAGCTCAAAACTTTAACTAACGGTGACTGGGGTTGTCTTAGAGTCTAGTTTTCATAGTCAAAGTTTACACCTGTGAAAAAATAAAGTTTGTGTTGATTTCATTGACATTTTTTTTTAATATTTATTTTGTGTATGAGAGTTTCTTTGCATACAGGTATGTACATGGACCATGTGCAAGCCTAGTGTCCAAGGAGGTCAAAAGAACTGGAGTTATGGTTGAGAGCTATCATGTGGGTGCTGGCCACTGAACCTGAGTCCTCTGCAAACTCAACAAGTGCTCTTAACCATTGAACCACCTCTTCAGTCCCTGATTTTATTGACTTTATACGAACTGTCCTTCTGGTCTACCTGCCTCTGTATATGATTAGTTTTAGTGGTTACTAAGATCATCACCATATTACAATAATGTTATATAGACCACATTATCTCAGCATCATATAAAATTCAAAAGCCTGGGATGTGGTATCTAAGCAAGACTTCATTTGTCAGAACAAAAAAAATCTACCAGGCTTAATGTGTGGAAATACAGGGGAAGGAGGGGTGAGGGAATACCATAATTTACAGAATCCGTACTTCGAAGTCCTTAAGGCACTGTCTGTAGCTTGAGAATGAGCACTGCTAGAGGATCCCAACACCCTGAGGGACCAGGACATTGACTACCATTGCTTACTACACAACATTGGCTTCCCAAAATGCATTTCTTCATTTCAAGGTCACAGAACTCTGTCCTGTCTGCTCTCTAAAGCGATTCTTCTCAATTCCTGCTACATATTACCGTTTTGGAAAGCCCTGATGAATGGAATAAACTAAGTTAGGTTTTTGGAGTTTGGGATCTACATGCCAATTGTCTAAAGACAATGGCGGGTTTTGAGGTCACTTTGAATTTGTAGCTGAGGGTAGGGACTCAGATACTGTACTGACCCAGTTCTCAAGATACTTTTCTCTCTTGTCTCCACTTTGGGCTTATGGGAAAGATTCTTGAAAGAGGTGACAGCACGGGCATCAAATACTGTACAGGGAGTTTATTATTAAAAAGATTTTTTAAAACAATAAAAAAATATCTGGGCCAGGTGGTGGTGGCATAGGCCTTTATTCCTAGCATTGGGGAGGAAGAGGAAGGGGGATCCCTGTGAATTCAAGGCCAGCTTGGTCCACAGATCCAGTTCAAGGACAGCCAGGGCTACACAGAGAAACCCTGTCTCAAAACAACAATAACAACAAGAGTCTGTAGACTTAAGTTTGCTTTATGATTACTGTGGACAAGGAGTCAAACTCCAGAGACACTGCTACTGCCTGTGAACTTCACGAAGACACTTAATCTTATCAAGCCCTATGCAGGAAAAGGCCTAAGTTGTCTCTGCCTATAGAAGAATGGTCCCTGAGTCTGACTCCATCCTGGGTCATCCAAGGAGTTCTGAAACATCTCATGTCCTCATTGCATGTGGACTCAAGGCTGGTAAGAACTTTAAGGGATTTTAAAATTGACTCAAGGTTCTGATAACTCCTTTGGGGAGAGAAATAGAGGCCTGGATGCATGAAGTTTTAGACACAAGGCTAGGGTTAAAACCCGGGCCTGCTGCTTGCTGGGCATGCCTCCCCAGCCCTGCCTGGAGCCTTGCTTTCTATTTCTTCTCTCACAGGAATGAACACAAAGGGAGACAAAAGGACAGAATAAAAGAAAGCGGAGGTGGGGGCAGGGGGAAGGGGCTTTGCTCTGCTGCCAGAGGAGTTCAGCTTGCCCACTTTTGCTGGCTGCACACAGGTTGGTCCATACCTTGGACTTTGTGGTCGTGGTCATCCTGAAGGATGGTGATGGCGACCGTGTGGTTATTTTCCATCTCCAGCAGGGCAGCCTCATGGCTGGCAGTGATGTCTTCCACCTGAAGGAAAGGCATGGTCACTGGTTATCTGGAGAGCTGGGGTAGCTGTCAGGAATATCCATGTTGCTTGGGAAATGCAGGTGCAGCTTAATAGGAAGAGAAAGTCAGTGGCCCCACCAGAGACAAGTCACTCTGCTGGGATGACAGACACTCCTGTTCTAGTACCAAGGTAAAGTCAGGATTTGCAGGTAATATATTTCCTGGAATCACTGCTACAACCTAGCTCACTGCAGAAAACTAAAAGTTCCACCTGGGAGGTAGCTACCTTTAATCCTGAACTGGGGGCGAGGAAAGGCAAGAGGAAAGCAGGAGCAAAGGAGAGAGGCAGGGCAACAGAGACAAGAGCGAGGGAGAAGCAAGCGAGAGCAAGGGCAAAGGCAGGATGCAGGAAAAGGCAGAAGAGCAAGAGCAAGAGCAGAAAGCAAAAGGTCAGGCGAGAGAGCGGGGCAGAGAGCAGAGCAGAAGCGAGAGCAGAGAGGCAGAGAGCAAGGCAGAGAGAGGCAGAGAGCAGAGAGGCAGAGGCAGAGGCAGAGAGCAGGCAGAGGCAGAGGCAAGAGGCAGAGGGCAGAGGGGCAGAGGGCAGAAGGCAGAGGGCAGAGCAGGCAAGTTCAAGGCCAACCTGATCTATAAGTGAGTTCTAGGACAACCTTGGCTGCACAGAGAAACTCTGCCTCAAACTGCCCTCCTCCAAAAACAGATGTTCCACTCAGTAAGGCCTAACTAAGCCACCTCTCTCTGTAGAGCCCTAGACCACAACATCACATGCTCTTCCTTCACCCTGAGAGGTAGTGATGGGTGGAGGGAGGAGAGAAAAGTCCTTCATGCCTCTTCCCAAGGTTTCCCAATGTCAGCTGCTCTGCCCTCAACTCTCAAGTCTATCACACTCTACTCTCATGAGGTAGGCGTTTCTGTGCCCATTTTGCAGATAAGGGAACTGAGGCTTAAGTTTAACACGTTTTACCCAACAGCTAGAGAGTGGCAGAGATGAGCAGGGTCCCCAGCTCTGACCCCAATGGTGCTGCTCTCTCAGATACACAAAGGGAGCGCCTCTTCCCAAGGTACCATTAGCAATGTACTTTTGAACCCTCTCCCCAGTTCCCAGGTGAAGCCAGCAGGCTCACAGACTAAGCTTAAGCTTGCCTCCAGATGGCCACCTGCTGGGCCTCTCTCCTGGCAGGCAACTTGGGGCTGCTCCTGTGGAGGGTTCCCACTCTCACTGGTGCGCAGCCTGCTCCAGCTGTTTCCGACTGACCCAGGGCCTTGCACGTGCTGAACAACTGCTCTGTCAATGAGCTACACACCCAGCCTCATTTTCATACGTTCCGAATCCTTTACCCAAAGACTGAACTGCCTACAGTGTTTACTGTTTATTTATCTATTTAATTATTTATTTAGGGTTTTTGAGACAGGGCCCTCTTTGTGTAGCCCTAGCTGTCCTGGAACTCTCTCTGTATCCAGGCTGGACTCAAATTCAGGGATCCTCCTGCCTCTATCTCATAAGTGTTGGGATTAAAAAGCATTTGCCACCATCTCTGGGCCTCCAAGTGGCTCTTCTTGATCCATCATTACCTTCAATCTGTCTACTGTTTGCAAAAATTATTTCGGTCATTGTTTTACTTTTATTGGAGAATTGCTCAGGATACTGTCTCCCCATGATGGCTTCTCCTAGACATAGTACACGATACAATGTTTATCCAAATTCTTTGTCAAGAATCTCTTATACTGCCACCACACAGTGATTATGATTATATATATATATATATATATATAATATATATATATATATATATGATGCATGTACATCTGCTTACACATATGCCTTCACATCTGAAACCAGTTTTAACAAAAATACAGGAAGAAACCTGCAACACAAAACCTTGTTTCATGTTACCTTACAAGTAATGCAATAATTCGGTATATTTCATGACCTACAATTGTGTGAAAACTTGACATTTTAAAACCCCAAATCCAGAAAAAAATGTGTCTGGATCTCAAGGACTTTGTGACCTAATTAAGGACACATAGCTTCTAGCTGACGATATTTGGCCACCTTTTCAGAAACCTCATATAGAGGAAGATATGTTCTCTACAATAAAGGAAGCCTGCTTTAATCAGCACCCAGGAGGGCAAGCATGTGCATGCACAGGTATGTGTGCAGTACCCAACAAGGCCATGAGAGGGCAGTAGATCCCCCAGAGCAGGTGGTTGTGAGCCACTCAATGTGTAGACACTGAGAACGGAATACAGGTTGTTTTTAAAACTTGTACCACTCAGACTCTCCATTGCCGTGACCAAATACCTGACAGAAACAACTTAGAGGAGGAAAGAGTCGTACTTCAGAATTTCAGAGGGTTCCATCCCATGTGCTTGGGCAGAATATCATGGCAGCAAGGGTTTGTGGAGAAGAAAGTTCCTCACCTCACAGTGGACAGGAAGCAGAAAGGAAGAGGTCTTCAAAGACATGCGCTGGGGCCTACTTCCTCTAGCCAGACTCCAGACACTGAAGTATCCACCACTGCCTTTTCTTATTTATTTATATTATGTGTATGGTGTTTGCCCGCATGCATGTCTGTGCACTGTATACATGCAGTGCCTGTGGAGGCCAGAAGAGGGCGTCTGACCTCCTGGAACTGGAGTTACAGATGGATGTGAGCCACCATGTGGGTACTGGGAACGGAACAAGGTTCTTGGGAAGAGCAGTCAGTGCTTTTAACCTCTAAGCCATTTCCCCAGCCAATATTTATTTATTTTTATTTGTATGTATGTGTCTGTGTGTGGGTATAAAGCAGAAGGAGGCATTGGTCACCGGAGCTGGAATTACATGTGGTATAAACTGCCTGATCTGGGTGGTGGAGGTGGAACTCAGGTCCTCTGCAAGAGCAGCCAGAGCTCTTAATCCCCTCCCACCCCTTCTCAAAACCCCGCACCAGCTCCAATCAAGTGTTTGACACAGGAGGCACTGGGAGACATTTTGAATCCCAACAGTAACAATGAGAGGTTAATCTCATTTTGTGGGAAACTTTGTCATCCCCTCTCCCCCACACACACACCTATCCCTCGCCTCCCCCCTCCAGTGCTGGGAACAAATCAGCTTTGTCTATGCTTGGCAAATGCTACAGTGGTTCTCAACCTTCCTGATACAGTTCCTCATGCTGTGGGGACCCCCAACCATAACATTATTTTGTCGTTACTTCATAAGTATAATTTTGCTACTATTATGAACCATGATGTAAATATCTGATATGCAGGATATCTGATATGTGACCCCTGGGAAAGAGTCCTTCAACTCCCAAAGGCTCATGACTGATGGGTTGAAAACTACTTCTCTACCACCAAGCAGCCTTCCTATATATATATATATTCTCTCTCTCTCTCTCTCTCTCTCTCTCTCTCTCTCTCTTCTTCTCTCTGTCTCTGTCTCTCTCCCTCTCTCCCTCTCTCATTGTCATCTTTTAAAACAGGGAACTCACTGGACAGAGCCAACAAGGAGCCCACAGCAATGTCTGTGATAGCATGGACTTGGAACCAACATGTCTCTCTGTTGACAGCATTCTTGCTTAAAGTGAACTGAGCCTTGAATCACTCAGGCTCAGTGCTAAGAATTCACTCTGAGGAGAAGCAGACCAGAAGAACAATATTCAACCTTCCAGCTCCTAGTCACATGAGGTTCTAGTGGAATTTTGTCTAAAACTTTTCAGTCTGGAGGGAAAAAAAAATGGTTAAAACAGAAGGGGTTGGAGAGACAGCTCAGAAGTCATTGGTTCACTGTCCAGCACCCACACCAGCTGTTCACAACTGCCTATACCTTCAATTCTAGGGAATCAGACGCCTCCTCTGGTCTCTGCAGGTATCAGTATGTACAATAGTGCACAAATACACTTAGGCACACATGTATACACATCAAAAAATTAAATCTTTAAAAAAGGAAAAACCTTTCCTTTCTGCTCCACTAAAACTGTCGGGTAAACCTACAGCACTGTCTGTAAAATAAGAGCTGCATTATTATCTAAGGACGTGGTATTTATTCAGCCCAGTGTAAATGAAATGTCTTTCAGTGGTCCTTGGTAGGATTTAGTCTCTCACACAAATTTCTAGGGGGAGTTTCAGAAAACAGAGATAGACAGAGACTAAGTGCCAGAAGAATCCATCTGTCCCTGGTGGTAAGTACGGCCCAATTGGCAATAGAACATCATGTCTGCAGCCGAGGTGTGTGCTGGTTGGCAGGTCTCTGATTTGGTGCTGAGGGACTACTGTGTTCAATATGATAAGGCTCATGTCAGAGCATGCCGTGTCCATCTCAGCCTCTGGGAGGTGCTTTTATGAATGAAATATTGACCTCCAAACTCCAACAAGCCATATGGAGTTAAAGGCATGACCATTATATTCAGAAAGAAATCAATGGAAGCCTGTGAGCTACAGTTTGAACAAACCCTTGCTTTCCAGTAATTTAGGTTTCATGTCTCTTTGTGACTTTAAAGAACGGCCCCCTCAGGTAGGAAGGGGTGCATCCTCTCTCCTGCCAGTGAGTAATCTCTTTAGCTTCTCTTGCTGTGGTACCAGGCTCCTCTGGGCAGGGGCTCACAGAAACGAAACAACCAGTAGGACTGCTCAGTCCGAGGAGATGTCAAAATCCTCTGAAGATATTTGCATGGGTTTAGACCAGTTTTCCCATAGGAAACAAAGGATGATTTAATGTATTGTAGATGACAAAATCAGAGGAAAAGGTCTTCTTCCATTGCCTGTGGCAAACGTGGTGGTTTGAAGGAGAAATGTTTCCTATAGGCTCATATATTTAAGTGCTTAGCCCTGGGTTGGCAGGAAGGATTAGGGGTGGAGCTTTGCTGGAGGATGTACGTCACTGGGGGTGGGGCTTTGAGCGTCTGTAGCTTTGCCTCATTTCCAGCTCATACTCCGTTTCATGGGTACATACAGCTAAGGATGTGAGCTCTCAGCTTCCAACGCCTTCCATCCTGCCGGCTATTCACTATGTGCCTCTTTTGCCATAAGACTGTTCTCTCTGGCACTATAAGCCAAAGTAAAATTTGTCTTCCATAAGCTGTATTTTGTGTGTTTTATTTGTTTGTTTTGGTTTTGGTCATGGTATTTCATCATAGCAACAGAAAGAATAACTAATTTAACAAGCTTCTGCCTGACGATCTTTCTCGTTTGGCTGGAACCTTGGGTACAGCTCCTTAGACCCCAGCATACTATCTTCTGCCCCCTCCGCAGAGATAGGATTCTGGCTCTTCCATGGAGGAGGCTGTCAGTTTGCCCATCAAACAGCCCTTTTTGTTTGGCGAAACAACTGTTCCCTGGAGCAGGATTCCATGCTGGAGTCGGCTTGCTACTCAGCAGGGCTGGGTGCAGAGGCACCAAGGGTGGAAAGCTGTCTCTCAGATGAGCAAAGATGGAGTTACAGGCCTTACATTTAGCCACCTGCCAGACGCAATTAACTGGGGCTTTGGCAATTCGCTTAGAGAAGATGTATTTTGAATGGGGCATCACATGCTCTATATTTTCTCATTAAACTCAAACCAGATTAAACTCCCATTTAACCCCATCCCAGACACGCATCTTCATTAGAGGAGCAGAGGAGCCAGCCTGGGCTTACACCCTTCAGCACCCTTCTGCTATCTTCTTTTTCTAAAGCCAGGAGCACCCCACCCCCACCCCCATGTCACCCTGCCTATTTCCTAGACGCTAGCCCAGGGCAGGCAGCAGATTGTATTGGAGCTTCCAAGCGGACTCTGTCTCATTCCCAGTGTGGCCTTCTCTTCAGCTTGAAAGGTGGGTGGCTGCTAGGACCCCATTTCCCCTGTATCATCTCTACTCAGCAAAGGGTCTCCTGTACCAGAGACTGAGTCCTGGGCCTCATTCTGTTTGTGTAGACTATCATTGTTAGTATTCTGTCTAAACTCCACCTCCACAGCTATCTGGCAACAGCCAGGTATGCTCCTCCCCACAGTTACCTGGCAACAGCCAGGTAGGCCTGCTCACTATAAAAGGGGCTGCTTGCCCCCTCCTCTCTCTCTCTTGATCTCTTGCCTCTAGCTTCTTCCTGTCTCCTTGCCCCTTCCCCTTTTCCCCTCTCTCCACGTGGTCATGGCTGGCCCCTACTTCTCTGCTCTCTCTCTCTCTCTACTCCTCTTTCTCTGCCTCTACTACCCTCCTGGCTCCCCTCCCCATGCCCCGAATAAACTCTATTCTATGCTATACTGGTGTGTGACTGGATACTCTCTTTATCTCTTTATCTTTTTATAAACACAACATTGGTGCCGTGACTCTTGCGGACGTCTGCAGGTTTGCATCAGACCAGCTACCAAAGGATATCTGCGCTCACGAGCCTAGCCTAGGACTGGTAAGCTTCCCCATCCCCCACTGGCCAGAGTAACCATCCACATGGTCCCAGGAAAGATTTCTTGAGCTAGAAGCTAATCCTGTCCTTCCCTGACCTTCGTTCTAGGACTGTCCCCTTGAATGAGACATTTTCTCCTCTCCTCTCGAGACAGTTTCTTGTGGCTGAGTACCCTGGCCAGGCCTGGACAGACTGTTCTCTCTCAGGAGCACTGGCTCCAAGTTCTAGTCCCCAGCGTGTCTCCTCCAGGGGTTAGTCTTTGCACGCTTCTCCCCCTCCTCCTCCATCATCTGCAGCCTCCTGCACCCACTTAGTTCAGCCAGTTTGCCTGAAAAGCAGTGGTCCGGGACCCTGCTTGCTCCCTCCCCACCTTTGCCTCCTCCGTCATTTGCAGCCACTCAGTTGGTTTGCCTGAAACAGCGGGTCCAGGACCCGGCTTGTTCCCTTCCCCTCTGTGGTTCTTAGCTCTGCTCTGGGTCTACTTCCTGCCAGGACCCCCTCTGAGACCTGCTTCCCCACGTGCACAACCACCCACGCAAAGGGCTTGGCTGCCCGCACATGCGAGGTAGGCTCTCTCTCCCCCTCTCTACCCGGGACCTGTAAAGTGAGTGCTAGCAGTGCCTTCTGCCACAAAAACAACTAACGTGAAGGTTGCTGTGATATGGGACATGCTTGCTTTTCCTGCCCACTGCAGACTAGCTGCCAGAGGCACTGGGCAGTGACTTCCGGCTGCTAGTAGGAAGTCCCACCCTGCTGCCTCTGCTGACCGAGGACCTGACACCAGCACCTATGCCATCAGCTGCAGGCCCATAGCACAACCCCGGGTCATGACCTGGCTCACAGTCCCAACCCACCAGCCGTACAATTGTATGCCACTGTTGCCAGCTTTCTTATTCTGGTCCTAGCCAAATGTTTCTTTGCTAATACAAAAATGTGCTTTTCTCTGCCTACACAATCTGCCAAAGTTACTTAAGACTCTTTCCTATCCTGTCTTAATAGATTTTTTTTTTTTTTTTTGGTTTTTCGAGACAGGGTTTCTCTGTGTAGCCCAGGCTGTCCTGGAACTCACTCTGTAGACCAGGCTGACCTCGAACTCAGAAATCTGCCTGCCTCTGCCTCCCAAGTGCTGGGATTAAAGGTGTGCACCACCACTGCCCGGCTTAATAGATTTTTACTACTGCTATTAAATTCTATTCAGTTACAACCAATCCTTATGGCTCTCAATCTTGTCAGAAGTCTGCTAATTTATTTAAGTTTATGGCTGACAGAATTCCCAAAGCCTCTAACAGTTGACCCAAGATGGTTTCAGAAAACTTAGACACTGGACTCCTAGAAGATACAGCCTGGATTGTATGCAAATAAACGCAGTGGGCTAAACTGGATGCTCTGAGTCAAATGACTTGGCTAAACCAAGGTAAGTCATTTCTCATGTCACGCATATCCATTCCACAGAGAAAAAGCCCTGCGTCTTCTGTGCTTGGAAACCAAACTGACTTCACCCAAGAGAGTATGGAGACCACTGTTGGCTAATGGACTCTGTCATTTTTAAAAATAATATATAACTGGTAGATTATTGTTTACTCTTTCTCAGACTTCTGACTACATTGACAACTAAGCTTTCACAGATATTATCTGTTACCTCATTACCTAAACTCAGTTGCCATCAATTAAATGCTTCATATTTCTTCTTCTTTGCTATGCCATTGTCCTAATATTATCTGAGTTCCTATAAACTTGCCTAACTTGAATAAAACATTCCACTATACGATCCAACAAAGACTCATCTTAAAGACTGCTTGTGTTGTTAACTCATGCTGTTATCTCTTTTGCAAACTTATAAGCTACAGGAAACTCACTCAGATCTACCTCTCATGGATCAAATAGATGCCATCCAGATAAGTACATCTGCCTAAAGTTCCCACTTACTACCTATTACAAAGGGTGGGATCCCTCTGGGTTTCAAATGTACATCTTAGAAAAAATTTTCTTTCTCCCAAATGTATTTAATCTTATTCCCTACATCTTGTCAAGTTCAGGCACATCTAGAACATCTCCAGAGAAGCAACCTCCAGATGCTCCATCTCCTGTCACACACACAGCTGCTTCTACTAGACCTGTTCCTTCTGACCTATCCTCAGATGATTCCATAGACCCTGGACAGCAGGAAACAGCTAACTCTCCTAAGACCAGACAAATATCCCCCATATCCATTCTTCTAGGTTTCCCCTAAAGACACATCACCCCCAATGCCAGCAGGAAGTAGCCAGATATCACAACGACCCTATTCCTGCTTCACCATCACCTCTTTCTAATTTTTCTTTTTTAATTAAACCAAAATGGGGGAATGTTAGTATTCTGTCTAAACTCCACCTCCACAGTTATCTGGCAACAGCCAGGTATGCTCCTCCCCACAGTTACCTGGTAACAGGCAGGTAGGCCTGTCCACTATAAAAGGTGCTACTTGCCCCTTCCTCTCTCTCTTAATCTCTTGATCTCTTGCCTGTAGTGTCTCTCTGCCCCTCCCCCTCCCTCTTCCCTTCCCCCTCTTCCACGTGGTCATGGCCGGCCTCTACTCTACCTCTCTGCTCTCTCTCTCATTCTCTCTCTCTCTCTCTCTCTCTCTCTCTCTCTCATTCTCTCTCTCTCTTACTCTCTTGCTCTCTTGCTCTCTTGCCTCTAGCTTCCCTCTGTCCCCTCCCCCCTTCCCTTCCCCCTCTCTCCACATTTGCCCTCTGCCCTGAATAACACCCCACCCCCGGAAACGTTTGGTCTGGTGTGTCTGTTCTAAGCTGCACGCCAAGTCTAACAATCATCTCCTACAGGGAGGATGAGCTGGCTGGGTGGCTGGGTGGTTAAGGAGATGTAATACAAAGTGACAGGCTGAGTGGTATCTACCTGTTCAAACTCCTTGTGGTGGTAGGGGTGAGGCTGGGGGTGCTGTGCCTGCCACTCACCTGGCAAGGATGAAGTTTTAAAGAAAATGGAGAAAGGGAGTTTGGAGAGTCACAGCAATGCACTCCTCAAGGAAGACAAGGGACTCCTGCTCATCCTTCATGCAACAGAATTCTAGTGGCTTACTTAACCCTAAGACTCTGTCTTCTTAACTATAAGATGGGGATAGGAATGGCCATCTGGAAGGGTAATGGAGTCAGGATACATTAAGCACTCAAGGTAGTGGCTGGTACAGAGCCAGGGCCACGTACATGTTTGCGTAGTCCTGTATAAAACTGCAATCTTAGGAAAGTTCTCACTGAGAAGACATCTTGACCGGATCCGGAAGGATGAGAGAAGGATAGGGTCTGTAGGGAAAGCATTCCAGGCACAGGGTGCTGAGAGAGACCAGAATGAGGCTGGTGAATCAGCTTAACTCTAAGCCTGATTCTTCAAGAGACCCAGGCTCCGCTCACCTGCTCCTGGTGCTGGCAGCGCATGCGCAGCAGCTGGTCCTGGTGCTCCGCCTGCAGACGTGCGCTCTCAGCCTGGAACTGCTGCTGCAGCCGCTCCTGCAGCTCCTGCACCTCTGCCTGCTGCTGCCAACCCAACCTCCTCAGCTCCTCCTCGAACCGCCGCTCCAGTGCCTCCTTCTCCTTCTGCAGCTTCTCACACTTGGCGGTGTTGAAGGCTGCAGGGAACACAGAGAAGCTTCCTTAAGCACTGCGGGGAGCAGACGCTGTGATCACCCACCACAAGCCCTCCTGAAGCTTTCAAAAATAAAACTGCAATAGGAACCACTGGGCCGAGAGAGTCACTCAGCGGTAGAATGCTTGGCTTGGCATGCACGAGGCTCTCCCAGCACCAAAATCTGATTAAAGAAGTAAAACAAATAAAATAAGCCGTAGGCAGGGGATCTCTTGTGAGTTTGAGGTCAGCTTTATTTACATAACAAATTTCACGCCATCCAGGGCTACACAGTGAGGCCTGTCTCCAAAACAAGTAAACAGAGAAATAAATAAACCACAGACTCCTCAAAACAATATACAGTACAATATATTAGTTTAGTACAATATATTGTCATAAAAGACTCTTCACCTGAACCATTAAGGTGTTCATTGGCTGTCCCACTGTGTCTCAATTCCCTAGTGTGTACGAGCTGCTTACCCACAAGGCCAGCTTACTCAGGAGATCCGTGACACAATGGTGCCACCCAGTGCTCAGAGCTGTGGAAATTGCCCCAGCCAAGACTCAATGTTTTCCTACAGATAACAGCTTATGTCCCCTTACTTCTGACATTTATTTCCAAGACTTGCTGGTACAAACAATATTGCATATAATACAACGAGCATGGTCACTCATGTGCCAGGTCACTTTTCATTAAAATAAGTTCCTGGGAATGGAAATGCCATGACTTTTAAGACTATAGATGTCACCATCCAGTGGTTGATGCTTTCTTTAAATATCAGTCAGTGATTAATAAACCTGTGACCAGCAGGGGGCAGTATGGCGCTTGAAAATGTTCTGAGGGGGTGGGGGAACACACTGCCTGGTATGGACAATTCCGTTTGGTGAAAATGTTGAGGTAAAACAAAAGGAGTGGCTGAAATCGGAGTCTGAGATGTTCACAGAGGGAGAATAAGCCACCAGCAGCCTGTCCTGTCACATCGCTGACACACCTGGTAGCAATTCTAGAGCGCTGTGGCTGCATGAAAGCTGGCTCCGAGAAAATAGGAGTTGGCACTTGTATTCTTGTCTCACCTAGATACAGATTGCTGTTCCCAACAGCCCTACTATGTGTCAGGTAGGTAGCCCTACTATGTGTCAAGTAGGTAGCCCTACTATGTGTCCGGTAGTTAGCAGAGAGCAGGAAGTGTAACTAACTAGTCCAAGGTGAAGGCAAGGTCCTCTACAGCACAGCCAGGAGTGTGGACGACCTCTATTACAATGTCTCTGAGGAAGGTCAGGCTTCGGAACATCAGCTTCTCAAACTCATCTGAGTCCTCTGAGCTTAATATCAGTCAAAGAGGGACATCAGGTGCACTGAGTTCAGATCTTGTCATGGCTTGTGTCAGAAATATCTCTCCACAGGCTCAGGTTTTGCATAGTACTTTCAGTCTAGTTATGCTACTTTGGGAGACTGTAGAGTCTTTAGGAGGTGGCAGAAGCAGTCACCAGGTGTCACTGAAAGCTATATCTGACCTCCCCTTCCTGTCTTGGCATCACGTGGCTCTCATCATGAGCTGGGTCACCCCAGAGCACTGCATTATACTCACTATAGAAGAAGACATTTTGCTTTTATTTGTTGTTTCCACTTTACAAATTTCATGGATATAGGTGTTTTTCCTGCATGTACGTCTGTGTACCACTGAGTGCCTGGGGCCTGCAGAAGCCAGAAGTGGCAACCAGTCCCCTAGAGCTAGAGTTACAGACAGTTGTGAACTGCCATGTGGGTGCTGGGAAATGAACCCAGGTCCTCTGCAAGAGCAGTCAGTGCTCTTAACCACTGAGATATCTTTCCAGCCCTAGGTGTGCCATTTTGTTAGAATTTCCTTGAAAAACATACCCCAAGGAGAGAAAGCGTCAATCACAGAGAAACATGTTACCCACTTATGGGACCTTGCGTCTCAGAGACGCGGTGGAACAGTAACAAGACTGTTGTTCTCATATTTCAGAAGGAGAGGGATAAAGAGATATATGGAAGAGCAGACATAAAGATAAAAACCCAAATTCATTTAAAGTCTCTCGATAGTCATAAATGCTTTGTGTCGCTTAATGTATCCTTTAAGAGGAACAAGGGAGTGAGTGAATGGATGGCAACCGCCCTGTGAGAGACATAACTACGGTATAGGACGGGGGATTACAGACATGATTTACAGGCAAAGGGGGAAGAAGGAAACTGATTCAAGGTGGCTTTATGCTTCTGAGAAGAGAAACTATGCTGTCCAGATAAGAACTGGTAACACAACATGCATACTCAGGAAGGGCTTTCACAGATGCCTGTCTCTGCATGGAGTCTGCTCCTTCACCTTGTCCATTTAATGTGCGTGTCGGCCTTTTAAAGACATCTTGATGCATCAATGTACATAACTAACTCCCTAGGATCTCTGTGCCCAGACTCTGGAAGGGCAGCCAATGGCTCCGTGTGGCAGAAGTGCTTGGTTGTTTAACCATGATGATTGGCTCTGTAAGTGACCCAGGTCATATCCATGTCCATAATAAACGTACCTGTTAGAAAGAGCTTTCACTCCAGGATTGGAAACTTGAAACTTTGGTCAACATTTACTTCAAGGCCCCTTTCACCAGATAGAATGTACCCACTGGGTTTTAAAAAACAAACTTCCTGGATCCAGTCTGCGATGGTTTGTATATGCTTGGCCCGGGAAGTGACACTATAGGAGGTGTGGCCTTGTTGGAGTGGTGTGTGGGCGTGGGCTTTACGACCCTCATCCTAGCTGCCTGGAAGTCAGTATTCTGTCAGCAGTCTTCAGATGAAGATGTAGAATTCTCAGCTCCACATCTGCCTTGATCCTGCTGTGTTCCTGCCTTGATGATAATGGACTGAACCTCTGAACCTGTAAGCTAGCCCCAATTCAATGTTCTTATAAGAGTTGCCTTGGTCATGGTGTCCATTCACAGCAGTAAAACCCTCATTAAGACAGAAGTTAACTAAGACAGAGTCATTTGCAATGCTTCACAGTTTACAGAGCCCCCACTCCACAATATGTCACCAATTTAGTCTACCCGATGGCTCCCATGGTTCCACTCCCAATTTACACTAGGTGCTCAAGGAGGCTGAGCAGTTGCTAGAGAGTAAATTACTGTTTATTGAAGGTAACAGGCTCCCAGTCTTGCTCCTTTTTCCAGGCTGTTCAGTTCAAAATACAGCATGGGGCTTGGGAGACTCCTCTCTGATATGCGGTGTGCGTGTGTGGTGTGTGTGTGGCATGTGTGTGTGTGTGCATGTGTGTGTGTGGCATGTGTGTATGTACTGTCTTTAGTTTTGCATGGAATGGAGGATTTGCATTTTTAAATCTTCAAAACCTAATTTCGCCTGAGAGGCACACATTTCCCCATCAACTAAGCAAAATGTCCCTATCTCTCCAACATACAAAAAGAACAAAACAGACCACATAGAACAGTTCCCCTCAACTAATGTTAGACATGTACACGGAAGAAACAAGGTATCCAGGTAGGTAACAACAGCCCGAGTGTACATGTTGCATACATGTTATGTTGGGTAGGGGTATATATGTATACCATTGGTTCTTATAATTGATTATATATGATATATATGTATATATGATTTAATATATTATCAGTCTTTAGAGATTTATTTTTACTTCTAATTGTGTGTGAGTGTGTAGGTGTGTGAGTGGTCTGATCCCCTGCAGCTCAAACTGGTTGTGACTACCATATGAGTGCTGGGAATCTACTGTGGCCCTCTGTAAGAACAGTGCATGTTCTTCACAGCTGAGCCACCTCTCCTAGCCTGAGTGTATGTACACTTTTTACAACAACTGTCTGACCAATATTAACACTATTCATCCTAACAGAAATGTCCACTCAATACCCTGATGAACTTCGGACTGGGCTGCCAGGATCTCTCACTTAGGCAATAGCAGCACTTAATTTTAAGCAAAGCCAGGATGCTACTTCTTGCAGACTGCAGGGCAAGCTGCTGAAGAAGATAGACTTTCTCCTGGGTAGCAAGCCTGGGGCAAAGATATTCAAGAGCCCTCTCAGTCAGGATGCCTGAGGCAACTCATCTTCAGATGGTGACTGTTCTGGCTGGTGGATTCACAACCGTACTGCAAGACTAAACAGAACAGCCCCTACTGTAGTCTCATTGTGGGGAAACACATTCTCTGGAAACCCACTTCCTGTCAACATGCAAATGGCTCTAACTTCCAGTCACAGTGACCAAGTGGACACTGAGAAGCTCTAACTGTCAAATGGAAGGTGACATCTCATGGGGGTGGGGCCAGGATTTAGCTGTGTGCTGATTTTTGTTTGGTTGTTTCGTTCTGTCAATTTGACACAAGGATGGAGTCATTTTGGAATCGGGCATCTCAGCTGAAGAACTGCCTCCATCAAATTGGCATGTGGGAAATCTTTGAGGCATTCTCTTGATTCATAATTGAATCAAGAGAGGAATCAGCCCACTGTGGGCGGTGCCATCCCTATGCTGGTGGGCCTGGGCTTATAAAAAAGCAAACTGAGCAAACCATGGGGAGCAAGCCAGTGAGAACTATTCAGATCCCACCTCTAGGTTCCTGCTTGAGCTCCTGCCTTGGCTCGGATCAGGAAGTATAAGCCAGATCAACCCTCCCCTCCCCAAATTGTTTTGGTCAGTCTTTAATCACATCCAAAGAAAAGTAACTAGGATGAATGGACTCAGATCCCTGACATCCAGCATGGCGTCTGGCTGGATCAAAGCCACCCTTCACTAGAGTCATTGATGGTCAAGTACAAGGTGCAGCTGAAGAGCTTTAGAATGTGAGGCTAGGAAGAAGGGTAACTAAGGAGAAAGCAGAGCCGCATGGAGTCCAGGTGATGAACGCACTCATACGGTGAACATCTCCACGGAAGATGGTTAGAGTGTGTTAAACATATAGATGTAACAGGGTTTTATAAATATCAGAAAGGATGTGGCTGCCACATGGAATAAATAGTGTCTAAAAAATAGTATAGTGGTGTGTGTGTGTGTGTGAGATAGAAGCTGTAATGTGTTTTCCATGGCAACCATGTCTCTGGTGCATATAAAGGGAATTGGTAGGTTCACTATAACTGTGCATGGGTAAGCACCTGTTTGGGAGAGAAACCAAAATGACTTTGGAAATGACATTTCCTAGAATAAAATTTAATCGGAGTGGCTGAGGTCATTGATTTGAATTTTTCCCATCTCATTTTCCTGTAAGAGGGGCAGGATTCCCAGACCTTGTCATGCTGGGCGGTGCAGCCTGCAAGGAAATTAGTCTTTCTGAAGCTCTATCAACAAGCTCAAATTGCTGACAGCAGACAAGACCCTTGGGAGCAAACACACTCCCCATACCACCCTCTGATTACTTATGGAGGGTTAGTATATGTTGGGTGTCTTCCCAAATTTTGTGGAGGCAGATTGAATGGGAAGATTCAATTATGCTGACCTATGCTGCAACACAAATTTTGATGTGTTCTGTTTTTATTTTCTAAATTAATTTTTGGCTCCCTTGACCAACGTGCTCTCTGGAATTATGTTGTTAAGGGACTGGTAAGATGGCGTGCAAAGGAATCGGAGTTCAGCTTCCAGCACCCATGTTAGGTAGCTTACAATTGCCTGTAACTCCAGCTCTATGGGGAACTGGATAGGATGCCTTTGACATCTGTGGGCATCACCCTCATGTGCACATACCGTACTCAGCCACACATCCTGGGATTCTTCATGTGAGTGGGGTTCCTCCCTTAGGCAACAGTAGGGAATACCCAACTACATCTCCCCCACTGCCCCAAACACTCCTCCACCCAGTTCAGATTCAAATCAAAACCGACTTTGTCAGGATGCTGATTGACTGTCAACATTCACTACCCATAATACACATCTGAGAGATTAAAAACCTACCCAGGACTTCCTCTCCAATCTTCTGTTTCTGCTGCCCAGAGAGACACGGCAGGTGATTCCAGGCATTAGAGCAGAGAACCACGCAGAAACGCTGATTCTGTCAGGGTGTCAAGACACCACTGTTGTATTTATTCAAACCAAGGGTGAGGATGGCAGATGGGGGCTTATTAACAGCTACTGGTAGAATTTGGGACAGGAATTTCAGGAGTGACTGGGATGGCCAATCCTATCCTAGAATCTGTAACATTTGAGCTATTCTTACTTTTGGCAAAGTAAGCATTTCTCCCCAACCCCCTCTCTTTCTTTCTGGTCTCCACCTCCTGTGACTCCGTAGGACCCAATGAATAAGTAGTATAAAGAACGACAGGGCTGCTACTGAGGGCCCTGGACGCTTCAGGAGTCATGTCTGAAGGCTTCTGCTTTCTTTTTTAAGTGGGAACAAGTGCAGACCACAGCTCTAGAGTTTATGGGCTGACATCGGAGCCCCTCATTCCCTCTGCCTTTCTTCTGTCACAAAGGCGACCTCCACAGTGGAGTGAGAATTTGCCTGGGAGCAGAGCATCCCCTGGGATGTGGTGGGGTGAATGGACCAGCGAGGTGCTGCCAGGGACGTGTGCTTTGTCTCTTCCAGGGCTTGTTTTCCCTCCTATTTGGCAGATGAATCCCGCTTCTATTCTTAGCACTAATGCAGAAATCAAGTGACTTAAACCTAAACCAAGCACAAATCCGCTGCATTTAGACATTTCCGGAGACTGCTAAAGGCGGTGGCACGCCCAATCCAAGCGCATCAGATGGCCTGTTCTCAACCCAAAGCCTGCTCATGGAGGTCAGACATCTCTCCGGGGGAGACATTCAACCTGCAGAGGGGATCTCTGCTCTCTGTCTTTATGTACTAGCTGCTGTGCCTCAGCAGAGCTCCTACCAGCGCTTCTCCTGGAACTGGCTGGTGAAGAGGAATCTGAGGGTCAGAGAGGTCAAGCCAACTCTTCAGACTAGCCACCAGAGCTCCCAAAGTCTGGAACCAGCGCAAACAATACTCAGGAGAAGCACATTCACAGGCTGGCTTCGCATCTGGGGTACCAGATTGATATCATTCACACGGAAACTCCACAGAGGATCAAATCCCACAGTGTTTTCCTCACACCTAAGGAGAGTGTGTCTGTTCATGGTATATGTCCTAACAACTTACTGACTGGAGGAGTTGTTTATTTTGTAAATTTGATAGAGCTAGAGTCATCTGGGAAGGGAAAACTGAGAAAATGCCTTCATCAGACTGACCTGTGGGCATTTTCTTGATTAATGATTGACACAGGAGCGCCTAGCCACTGTGGGCGGTGCCATCCCTAGGCAGACAGACCTAAGCTGTATAAGAAAGGTACCAAACATGATCCTGAAGCAAATCAGTGAGCAACAGTCCTCCACAGGCTCTGCTTCGGTTCTTGCCTTGAGTTCCTGCCCTGACTTCTCTCAGTGAAGGGCAATAAGTTGGACGATGTAATGAACTCTCTCCTTCTCAGTTTGCTTTTGGTTATGGTGTTTATCACAGCAACAGAAAGTCAACCAGGATGGTGGCTATTTGTAAAACCTAGCACAAATAGGGGTCAGGGGAGGCAAGTTTTTAAAGTTTGTTTGTTAGAATTTCATTTAAGGAAACTACGAGGTACGATGCACACTGGTCAGGCTGGTCCACTTTGAATGAAGAAGGGTTTATCAGTAACTTCAGTTCCTGGATTCCCAAAGATCCGCCTTCATACTCCAACCTCTTAGGGAGTGGTGCTAAACCTGACAGTGAGCTACTGCAGCCAACCAAGGGGCCCTGCAGGATCTCTTAAAAGCTCCAAGGTCACCTCAGTGTTGGGGAGCACTTGTTGGTTCCCTGACATCTGCCCGGCACTAGTCATGCTTCATGCTTCTCCATGATAGCGTATCTTGTGATCCTGGGAATCAGCTGTTTCTCTGATAAAAAGCACACAGTGATAATCACTGCGAAACGGGGCCCAGAGGGTGGTATTATCCAACCCGACTGTAAGGTTGGAAAGCTGGCCCACCAACAGCCCAAACATCTCTCTCCCAAGTAACTATGACTGCTTAAATGAGACCAGTGAGTCGTTAGGACACACAAAGTTAGTTTAAGTCATGTCTGCTTGCCAAGTATCACTGTGAAGGATCTATTTGATGAGAACTATGAATCAGAACTTTCTGGAACTCTATCCCTATCTCTATCTACCCAAGTTGCCTCCACAATACCTAGTAAGGAATTATCTTGGGAGACTGGGTTGCAATTGAAGGTTCGCAGCTGTCCTCATATCCTGTCACCCAGAAACTGGCCTGCAGGACAGGGTGGGCCAGACTCAGGGGCTCAGGGGCTGAGTGACATGGAGGAGGGGATCTTGGCAGTTAGAGTTGGAGAAGAAGAAATGCCTTTTGATAATGTAAACTCGATCTGTCTGTGGAAGAATGTTCTTTTAGAGACCACGGCAGGTTACCTGTGGGGAGGTCTCTCAGAAGTGTCAGCATTACAGTAACTGTCATCTGGGGAGCCAGGGCTCCTTCAGGGAATGCCCTACAAGACCTCTTCAATGGGGAATAAAACTAGCTCTTGATCTGAGCAAGGACGCCCTCTGCTGCTCATGCAGGGGCTGCAGCCGATAGTTTATGCAGTAAGACCCCGTAGTAGCAAATTGGAAGAGAAGTCCATGACTTCAAGGAGAGAGATTCAGTCTCCATGGAAATCGGTGAGAACAAAATCAGAGGGTGACACTTTTTCAGCAGGGAGCCTGAAGGGAACAGGGAGATGTCACTTTTCCTTCTCTGGTGGCTGCTTGTCTAACAGCTTCAGCACCAATCCCATGAGCCTCAGGTTCTTGGCAGTGTCCCTCACAAGCTTAGCCAGGGCTGGCCTTGCTGGCCTTGCTCAGTTAAACTTATGTCTGGGTTAGTCCTCCAGCTCTTGGGGTGGGGACCCAGCTGCTGTGGGTCCCATGGAGGTAGCATTGGCATAGAACAGTGCTATTTGTCATGTTATCAAAGAGCCCAGCTGTCCTTGGAGAGGAGAAATAACCACTTCTGAGCCATTTCAATGAGAAAGGAAGCCACAAAGCTCACAGAAGAGAGATGATACAATAAAAAGGAGAATGAGGAAAACTATGGCGGAGGCCTACTACCCTGTCTGTCCCCTGCTCACCTAAGGATCCATGGCTCCTAGAGAAGGCTAGACTGCCCCAGACAATCTGTGTGGCCAGCCACCTGCCAAGGATGGCCTGATGGGTCAAGTTTTACTTAGTGGAGGAAATCATGCCTGCAAGACAGATGGTCTTCCAAGATCACATGAGGTAGAGGGGGAAATGCTGACTTGTAACAGAACAACAGGCCAATGGGAAAAGGCCATGTCTAGACTTTGCTAACTCATTTCTTGGGACATGGAATAGTGGGTTGGCATCAAGAAGGGAACACAAAGTAGGACCTCATGATACTGGCCTGTATGTCTAGTCACTCAGAAAACTGAGGTAAAAGAGTCACTCATTTCAGGCCAGTCTGGGCTGCAGAGTGAGTTCAAGATCAGCCTGGGTGACTTAATGGGAACTCAATGGGAACAAATAAAACATTTTTACAATGTCTGTAGCTTAATGGTCTAGTGGCTGCTTAGCATTAACAAGGCACTCAGTTTAATCCCTAGTTCTGGAGAAAAAGGAAGTAAAAGGAACTGTGGGTTGCATCGTTTGCCAGTACCTCCGCTAGAAGGAAGCCTGCCTCCTATCAAATCCCAGGGGCCTCGGGATTGTCCTTATTTTAGCAAAGTCTCTGAATGTACTAGACCATCCCATGAGCTAAAGATTACACATTTCAATATGATCCCTCATGATTTCGATCCAACCCTTTTTGGGATGACGGTGTTCTTATGGCAAGGTGCATATAGCTATAGGAAGCCACGTAACAGGCATTTCACATAACCAGAATAGCTCAACTCTGGAGGTGCCTAGAGGGAGGGATGCTTGTCACAGCCCATGTTAGAGACTGATGTACGTGCGACCATCTGTGAAGAACAGACAAGACCTGATTAGTCTCAATGCTAACTTTGAGAAGCTGTCTCTGTAATAACAGACCTGTAAGAATTATGGTTTCCTGTGAGGCTCTAGTGGCCTACCACTGTGCTGAAAGGATGCTTGCTTCACTGATCTAGACAGGTTTGATTTAGCTTATTACAGGAAACACAGTGGCTTTTGTTACACCTTCAAGATATCGGGGGAAAGATATTCTTCATGGTCTTTGTCAGAACACAGTCCAAGAATAGAGTCTTTCAAGGGGAATTCTGAGTACTTGTGAAAAAACTCCAGGAAAACAAGTCAAGAGTCTTATGACTTCAGTTTCTTCAAGAAACGTGAATTGTTCTTGGCCTGCTTTCCTGCTCCTCCCAGGTGTAGCAGATAGGAGTGAGTTTACTTTAGATTATTCATCACAACCAGATATTATTTGTTTATATGCCTTTATGAAAAAAACATGTTTTTGACATTTGCAGCTTGTCCTTGTGATTATATATAGCTTGAACTCATAAGTTTATACATGTGACTTTTTTAACCCTCAGAGTATAAATTGTCTGATGCTCTGAATAAAGTCAGCTATTGAATGGACTGCTTCAATCTTAGGTTTCTTTCTCCAGGTCCCGCCATCTCTAGAGTGGTAAATGGTCTTCATGGTAGGTGGCTTACTTACCAACTTCATCCCTGATGTTGGCAAGTTCAATTGACAGCTCTTTTTCTTTCGCAAGGGCCCTTTCACTCTGAAAAAAAAGAAAGATAATGAGAGTAGCCTAGTTTTGTGCTACAAAAGCATAGTCATGTTTAATAAATAAATCACGTTAACCAAGTAAGTCTAGCCCTGAAGGTGAGAACCATATTCCTTATATAAAACATAACAGAACCAAGTCAGACTCATCCATTTGTGTTATTAATATACAATAATACCCACAGCCATCTTTTCTCTGAATCACACTGTTACATCACCCTGGAATAATTCTAAGTATGTCTCTGTACTACACATGAATGTACTAGCATATATTATTATATACTACAGATTCCCACCTGATTTTTTGTGATAGTAAGTGATTCTTCCTCGTGAAAAAGCTCATGATAATATATATACACATGCTTGTTTTTCACATATGCAATTATTCCCTTAAGCTTACTCTTTAGTTCATTACTGGTTAGTTATCTAATGAATAATGAAAATCAGGGCAGAAGCCTTGGTATGAAACATTTCTGTCTGTCATAACACCCGACAGCGAGGTTTCTATGAGTTTTGATCCACTCTGGACGTTACTAGAGGTAATAAGAGGTACTGCATGCTAGAAGTATTATTTAGAGCAAAAAAAGCTACTTGTAACTCAATGGCTGCTTGTTTTTATATCAATTATATTCTGTGACATAAAATAGTTAAGAACCTGAAGACATACTACATATGCAATCTGCATTTACAAGTCACCACAGATGGATTCTTCAGATTTCACTGCTAATAATAAGGAAATACTACTCATAAATCAGAGATGTGAGCTTTCAGGTAAAGTCCCTGCCAATCAACAGAATGTACTCACAATGCAAACTGAATTCCAGAGGGATTTCTTTTGGCTAAAATGTGGACCAAACACCTAACACAGGTATCTTTGAGGCCTTGTGATTATTGATTGTTGTCTATATAAAGCCTGCATGTTCAATGTCCCATGAAGGTTCATGTGTTAGAGACGTTTGATCCCCAACCTGGAGGTACTATGAATCTTTAAAAGATGGGGGTCTCATGGGAAGTCTGTAAGTCACTGTGAGTGGGCCCTTTAAGAAGCCTGTGGGATCCTGACTTCTTCCTCTTCCCGGCTATGAGGCAGCAGTTTTTTTCTGCCTCAAGGTCCTCACTGGTGCCATCCAGTACGCCTCCTGAGGCCAAAGCAATGACCCTCTGATTGAAGATTAGGACTTCCAAAAGTGAGCACTAACTACCCTCTTCTGTTTCTAAGTTAACCATGTCAGTTATAGTTATAGTGTTGGAAGGCTGGTACAACGCTCCTTCATTACTGACTGCCCTTGCTTTTGTGGTTGTCAACTTAGGGTCACCTGGGAAGAGGGAACCTCAACTGGGGAATTATTTCCTTCAGACTGGGTGTGTCTGTGGGAACATTCTCTTGATTGATTGATTGATTGATTGATTGATTGATGTGGAAGGGCGTAGCCTACTGGAGGTGGTACTATCCCGGGAAACATGGTCTTGTGTTGTCTAAGATTGTAAACTGAACAGGCCATGGGGAGCAAGCCAATATGAAGTGATTCTCTACGGTTCCTGACTTAACTTTGCTCAGTGATGGAGTGAGCGGGATGTGTGAGCCAAATAAACTCCATCCTCCTCCAGTCACTATTGGACATTGTTTATCACAGCAGCAGAAAGCCAACTAGGGCAGTGGCTACAAGGAAAAGATGGTGTTTTCATCTCATTTAAGGTACCATCAGGTTTAATAATGCACACAGGTCAGGTTGGTTCAATTTCCAAATAAAGACAAACTCACGAGGAGTCTCAGCTCCTGGACTCCTGAAGATCCACTTAACAATGGACCGTGACAAGACCATGCAAGCCAAATTAAACCTTTTCCTCCCAAGTTGGTTTAGGCAGTGGTGTTTTGTTTTGTTTTTTATCACAACAATAACTGAAACAGAACAGTGCCTCTCATGGACCCACGTTCTATGGGATAGAGGCAGTTTGCACAAGTGTGCTTGTGAGTTATCTGCACTTAGACCAGTAGTTTTTAACCTGGGGGTCAAGATCCTTTGGGGAGTCCAATGACCCTTTCAAAGGGACCTGAGACCATTGGAAAGCACAAATATTATATTACAATTCATTACAGTAGCAAAATTACGTTGTGAAGTAGCAACAAAAATAATTTCATGGTTGGTGGACACCACAACATGAGGAACTCTTTGAAGGGTTGCAGCATTAGGAAGGTTGAGAATCGCTGATCTCTACTAAGGTAGGAAGGGTTGACTGTGGGCTCCTGGGAGAGCCTCGGCTCATCCGAGGGTAATGCTATGCTTGAATGAAACCCTGTTGTCACAAGTAGAAAGCTGGAGAAGTAGCTTGGTGGCCCAGTGACCGTTTAGCATCAGCAACTTCATGGCACAGGTATCGATACCTCTTCCATAATCAAGAGAAGAAGAGGCCATCTCTGAGAGTGTGGACCCTTGTCAGATGCTGACCCTGCCTTTGTGTTGTTTTCCAGACTCACAGCTCTGAGACATAAACTTCTGTGGCTTGAGACATTTTGTTACATCGTTACAAATCAATGAAGGCTCCCCAGGTTGTCATGAAACTCGGTTGTTTCTTCAGCCCACAGCAGTTTTGCTTTCCCTGAATTCAGGCAGCAATCATACCACAGAGTGTACAACTTTCTAATCCTCAGAAGACTCCCTTCAAATGTCATGGCTACCTCATGGGGTCGCAACGCGGGTTAAATGAGTTAGCAGATATAATACAGCAATAGTGCTCGCATAAGTGGTAGGTGGTGTTATAGAACCAAGGCTTCCTTTGGTTTTATTTGTAACTATCAAACAGATTCCAGGATATTTGTTTTGGTATGAGCACACCTGCATGCCAGAAGAGGCATCAGACTCCTTTATAGATGGCTGTAAGCTACCACGTGGATGCTGGGAATTGAACTCAGGACCTCTAGAAGAGCAGCCAATACTCTTAACTGCTGATCCATCTTTCTAGCCCCAAGACTTTTTTTTTTTTACTTTTTTTTTAAAAAAACTTGTTCTAACTATAACCTATAATGGCCACTTGACAACCATCTTGTACCAATCTAGTACTTTGGAGAGGGGTCATTTCAGTAGTTGCTTTGTAAAAGAAAAACTAGTGAGAAAACTACTATGTCAAGGACAATTTGGAAAGGTCACAACCATAACTTTGCAAACACAGCCAGAGAACTCAGATCTTAAGTGCATCTCATCAGTCAAGGGATACCATGAGAAAGGCGCCTGTCAAGGAAGACTCAGACAGCATCCGGCAGCGAGCGAATGATCGAACTGCCAAAACCTACTCAGTCCAACTCCTCGGCTTCCCACTGTAGCCGGTGCCTGATGGATACAACATCGTCCAGTGGTGCGATCCCCCGGTCACAGCAAACAGCTCTGGACCTTCCAGTGACTGGCAGGAAGGAAATGGACCCCAGACGGAAAATAAGCTTTCGAACGTTCTCGATAGGGATTATTTGCTCTTCAATAAAGGTTCCTGATCTAAGTTCTACCAACCACTTTCTATTAGCCACGCATAGAATAATTACCTCCTTTCCCCTTTCTACTTCAAACACAGCCATCCCTCTGCATCTGTAGGAGCTGATAACAAGAGCCCTCTCAACCAGGATACCCAAATCCATGTGTACTTCCAAGTCCTTTATATAAAACAGTGCCATGTGCACAGAGATCCCATTCTGATTTTCCTAGAGCAGGGGTTCTCAACCTTCCTACTGCTGGACCCTTTATTACAGTTCCTCATGTTGTGGTGGCCCCCAACCATAAACTTATTCTTGTTGCTACTTCATAACTACAATTTGCTACTGTTATGAAACTTAATGTAAATAATATGCGGTATATCTGACATGCAAGCCCCAAAGGGGTCTCCACCCACAAGTTGAGAATCAATATGCTAGACTTTAAAACCACCTCTCCACTGTTTCTAGTCTTGAATATGGTGTAAATTCGTTGTGAATAGTTGCTACTCTGTACTATTCAGGGAACAATCGTAACAAAACCAAAAGACCAAAATGCCATGTGCTTTCATTATTGATTTTGGATGCATAGACTGAGTTGATTGACTACTACATGGTTGTAGAAATTACAGATTCCGAGGCTTACCTGTTAATGAGCCCTGGACTTTTTTCTATTTATGGAGAAGCAATAGGGGCTCTGTGATTGTGATGAAGGGACCAGCTACCTTAGAAATGGAAAGCCCAGGTGTTTCAACCCAGGGCCCAATTATCAAATACCACACACTACAAGGTTGTCCTCACCTCCCCACGTAGGTGTGACCTAAAGAGCCAAGTTGGACATGGGTTGGATCTAGCACTCTTGGTCATGTAACTTCCCGCATCTGACTGGAGGAGAGGCAGCCAGCTGCCACCGCATCTGGCTCTGTGAAAAATTCTCTAGTTGTAGCCCCTGCCACCCCTGACCCCTGCCACCTCCTGACAGCTTGTACTACCTGTGTTTGTCCTTGAAATTGACTTGTGGATTGCATGCTGAGACATTTCCAGTGTTTGGTGCCTCTTCAGCTCGACCTTGTGGGCTTATAACTCCAGATAGGGTAGCTATTTGCTTTTCCCCTGTCAATTTCAGACGAACCATTCTGATGTCCCTGGACACATTCCTGCTGAAGATGTTGGCTCTGTTCAGCCTTAGCTTGCCAAGGCCAACCTGGCTGCTCTGCCTGTTCTGGTTTCTTCCTTAAGTGCTTGATTTTGAAATGACATCAACCCTTCTGACTTATGTACCAAGTGAGCTACTGTGCGTTTCCTGAAAGCCAAACCAGAATGATGTCATGACAGCTGCAGTGGGCAGCATCAATCGAGGTGATCTTAGGACCAGCGTTGTCTAGGTAAACACCAAGGACCACTTCCACTGGTTTTCAGTTTGCTATGCATGGCCCCCGACCCACTGTGGAACCCCAGAGGCCAGTAGAAGGTCTGATCTTGGGGTCCTTAGGCTCTGGGGACTTAAGAGTCCTTCTGCATGATTTCAAGTTACTCCTCGCACCGTTCCCTGGATGATGGCAAGCTGGGAGGATTGGGATAGGAGGGGGTCGGACTAGCACATTCCTAAATGGGGAATGTGTGGAAAATTCCTAACTGGTGCCAAGCCCGCGAACGCCTGTGTTCACTCAAGAGGGCTAAATATAGATGCATCAACCATCCACACTGTCCTGGTGACAGAGTCCAGGCACTTCAGAGTCCACGAAGGCCATTCTTCTCCAGTGACTGTTTAGTCTAAGACAGGCTTCCCTTCAAATGGGAACTTGTGGAGCACTCCTGTTCTCTCCAAGTCCATCTTCCATTTGCTATTTGCTTCTTAGCTCCATCTTCCATTTGCTTAGGTACCTTTCCTTCGTAGTCCTGGCTTTCCTGTTATTTCAGTGTGGTATGTAATCTTAAATGTAGAACCCAAGATGATCAGGGACCAGGAAACACCCAATTCACCCTTCTTCTCCAGTCCTGAACATAGATGCCATAGAAGGTCTACTCCCCTGGAGCCTGCCAGTCTTTGAAGGCTTGGCTCCCCATGCCACAGACTCCTGAGAATTTGGCTGTCCTTCTTTCCTAGCGAGATACAGCTGGCAGAGCACAGATACCACTCATTCCTGCAACATCAAGCAACTGGACGAGTGGACAAGCCTCGAGCCAGTCTGCCACACTCTGTTACCTTAACCTGCTTAGTCTGGTGTTATCTGTTCAGATGGCTGACACACCTCATGGACCTGGGGGTAATAGGGAGTGAAAACTTCTCTCCTGGTTAACATCACATGTGTGATTCCACACTAGGGCATCGGCCATCCCCGCCCCTTCTTGAATGAGCAACTAATCCATAAAACTAAGGTTGTATTCCAGTATCTCTGGATGGCTTCCTCTCCATTGAATCTAGAAATAGAAAGCTTATACACTACCAGACACTAACTAAGTGCCTACTGTATGCCAGGCAAATGGCATTTTGGCCTCCAAGAAACTAGTATCTCAGTGTATGCCAATACACCAGCAATTACTGAAGAGTGTGAGGTTAGGATGTCTTGGAGATTTAAACTGAGACCAGAGGAGAAGCAAAAAAGGTTCTGTGATGGGAACATCTTAGGCAGAGGCCAAAAGAAACAGTGATACAAAATGGCACCAGGGGCTTCTGGGAACCTTTGTCACCCTACCAGATGAATTCATAGTCTTTTTTCTTTGTAACTTCTGATCCTGTTCTGTGATACTCACTGGGAGAATTCTTGTTTCTCTGTAAGAAATATTGAGGACAAATGATGAAAATTTATTGCAGTCTGAGCATGCTTCTAAGCCTGGTGTGTGTGTCCCGTCCATCTGTCTATCTGTGTATGCCCAAGGACTCTTAATAATCCTTGCTATATTTTTAAAAATGAAATACCTATATCATATTTACTTATGTGTACATGTGTGCATACATTGTTGTGAATGCAGATGCCTGCAGAGGCCAGAAACATCAAATCCCCTGTAGTTGGAATCACAAGCATTTGTGAGCCACCTGAAGTAGGTGCTGGGAAGTAAACCTAGGTCTTCTGCAAGAAGGGCCAAGTGCTTTTAACTGAGCCATTTCCAGAGCCTTTCTCCAATATTTCTAGCCTGGTCTGTATAAGTGCTAATCACAGGCACCAACCATATGGCATGGACCACAGTGCTCCCAAGGATTTAAGTAAGAAATAGGACAACTCAGGAGCAGTGGTATACCTGTAATCCCAGGATTTGGGAGGCAGAGGCAGATGTTGTAGGTTCCAGCCCAGTTTGGGCTATACAGTAAGACCTTGCCTCGGAGAACAAAGAGGGGAGGGACCTTTCTTAGTATTCTGGTATTTGAGGAAATAACTAGGTCCTTTCTACTGTGAATTAAATTTAATACATGGTACACTTACATACTAAGCTGCAAAGAAGTTGGGAGCTCTCCCCTGAAACAATACTGCCTCTTACCCGTAAATCTGGCTTAACTTGGTAAAATGTGTCACACTGGGGAGATATTTTCCTTGGCATCTTCAGGTGAGCCAGTCACTGATCACGTGTATCTCTGCAGTAATTTCCGTGGCTTTCTGTGTACAGACCATTCATCTTCAGTGTGAATATTAAAAAATGTGGCCAGATTTATAACAAGATCTGAGATGGGATCCTTAGAGCTATGGGGCAATCTTTAGTTTTCTTTCTGCTACAGTTTTAAGATAGTGCTGACACAATCTTGAGATAATCAATAAATCTCACTTCTTTCTCAACTAATTAACACGAAGCTACAGTGTGTTTGTGTAACGATCCACTTTTCTACTCTGAAATGAAATTTAACAACTACAACAAAAACCCATTCAACACAAAGTACTGCACATATTTAATACTCTTCCATACACTCGAATGTCTAATCGTGTCAACCATGTAGTCAAACCTGTATTAAAGAAACCGGAGTGATTGAACTTAAAAGGTCTGTCCAGTCTTTGTCCCTGTGCATGCTGGGAGAATCACTTGTTAAAAGAAACATCTTGTTTACCCGGGAGACGGTGGCTAATGAGGAAGCATCATCCTAGAGGGAAGATAACAAGGGTATCCACATCCGGATGGCTAACAAGCAACTGGAAACAGAGATGGATGAGGCCAAGAAGCAGGAATGCTAATCGAACATGCAAGGCAGGAACATCTTAGGGTGCAAGCCCAGAAAGAGAAGGAGCCAGCATAGGGAGTTTAAGTACATTTGTGTTGAACTTAAGACACCTTTTTGGCTCTTTGTGGATTCTCCTTCCTTTAGTCTACCTTCCCCAAAGTATGAGCAGTACAGTCCAGATTGCATCTCCACTAAAAACGCAAGCAAGCAAGCAAAGAAACAACAAAACCAAACACAACCTTCCCCCAACTAAAATGAAACCCAAAGCCAAGACCAAACAACAGCAACAAAACCCTGGCAGATCTACACCCTTCCATTAATACAAGTTAAGAAAATGAAGTCTGGCTTCCAGGCTGGAGAGTTCTCTGCACTCTCTGTATTGTATTTTCCACGGAGTTTACAGTAAGTGAGAACCTCTTGTGCTTCATCACATCGGAGCAAAAGCACTTTCCTGGTGAACTCTTTGCTTGTAGCTCCACCCCTACTCCATGTCAGTTCAACAAAACCCCACCCCATCCTTATGCATAATCAAAAACTCCGCCCCATCCCCCCAGGAGCTGTCTACGATTCTTTCTCAGCTTGTTTCCCAGTCAAGCAGTGACCAGAACCTTCATTTAATTATCCTCTAGTCTGTGACTGGTTTTAATTGCTCTGTGTGTGTCATGGATGTCTATAAGACCTGTAATTTCTTGGGAAAATGTGGAAGCACAAGGGGATTTGTAACTGGTAAAAGGCTGGTCGGGTTTCTAAGTCATTCTTTGATAGTCTGCGGCAACCAGGCATGGAGGACAGCAGTCATACGGATGGCTAATTGGATAGCTTGAGGTAAGTGGGAAGATAACAGGCATGGATAGCTTTTAAAGACTTGTTTATTTTTATTTTACATGCATGGGTGTATATTTAACTGTATGAATGTATGTATGTGTGTGTGTGTATGTATGATATGTTCAATACAGTGCAGTGCCCGAGGAGGCAGAAAAGGGCATTGGATCTACTGGAACCATAGTTACAGATGGTTGTGTGTCACCCTGTGGGTGCTGGGAATTGAACCCAGGTCCTTTGTAGAGCAGCCAGTACTCTAACCACTGGGCCACCTCTCCAGCCCCAACAGGGATAGTTTAAAAAAAAATTCTTTTTTCTTGCTTAGCAGTTTTGTTTTCCCTTTGTTCTTAGGAAGATTATACAGTTTCTCCTGGTGCATCAGGGTAGAGAGCCATTTCCAGGTGTTACTTTTCTACCCTCCTTTCAGAAATGACTTACGACGTTACTTTCAGATCTCACTATTTTTAAAAAGAACATCTTAGCTATGTGATGTGGTAGGAAAGGTTTGGAGGGATGACAAGCTGGGCTGGAGCTAGCAGGGAAAACTTTCTGATGACTTTCACTTCACCCTAACACTTCAACCTGTGTTGAAGCTGGATGGTAGGACTAAGAGAAGGCGGGGCTTACTGTGGGAAGACTAACAGAGGGCGGGGCTTACTGTGGGAGGACCAACAGAGGGCGGGGCTTACTGTGGGGCTTACTGAGACTCACAGCCAGCTATCCCCAAAGCCTAAGGCAGAATGAAATCCTATACCAAGTCTCCTAGTCACCGTGCCTGCACAACAGCTATGGAGTGAAGGAAGGACTTGGGTACACTTCTTGTGAAGTTATCCTGAAAAGCAAGCAACAACAAAACAACGCCTGCTCTTATTTTAAAAGACGTCCCTCATTCCTTCAAAAGGCAGCTAAATATGCAGCCATCAAACCCTATGCTGGAAAACTATTCTGAAACATGGCAAAAAAAAAAAAAAATCAAGAAATATGGGTGTGAGAGTAATGAGAAAGTCTATTAACGGAGTTTAATGTTTTACATTGTTATCACAGAAAACTGAAGTACTGAATTTGGGTTTCAAAGCTAAAACAAGCGGCAGCTCCTCAAATGTCACGCTTCTAAAGAGATGAATAACAAATTATTTTCCAAAATCCTTAAATGCAATAGTAAATATAAGGAAGGTTATTATTTTAGCAATTTGATTTAACAGAAAACAAGGGCAGACTCACTTTAAGATCTCTTATCCTCAAACAAAAAAATCTGATTATCTTTCATCCACACCTCTCTCTCTCTCTCTCTCTCTCTCTCCCCTCTCCCGCCTCTCCCTCTCTCTCATCCCACTATGTAGTCCAGGCCAACCTACAACTGGCTTGGTAGACCAGGCTGACCATAAAACCACAGAGATCTGCTTGCCCCTGCCTCCTGAGTGCTGGGATTAAATGTGTGCACCATGACACCTGGACATTTTTGATTCTAAGAGATTAAAAGATTTATATATATATATATATATATATATATATATATATTATTGTGTGTGTGTGTGTGTGCATATATATGCAATATATTTATATTTGTGTGTATGTGTGTATACATATATACATATATAACATACATATATACATACATATATATAATATATATGCATATATATTTATGTTTGTGTGCGCGTGTGTATGTGTGTTATACATACATATATATTGGAGACAGGGTCTTCTTATACTGCCACCATGGCCTTGAATTCTCAGCCTACCCACCTTCCCCACCTCACCTGAGGAGCTGAGATGACAGGCTCCATCTCTGTGCCTGGCTTTATTCCTGGACTGTGTGGACCTGGGTTTAGGAGTACCAACTTTACAATATTACTACACATGTGGCTTCTCTTTCCCTTTAGCAAACTATTGCTACAAAGCTCTCTTGACACTGCCCCCTTCAGCCACATCTCTTGGTGGTGAATGTATAGATGCTTCCTGTATGTTGATTTCCTGAAAGCACACGCGCACACACACACACACACACACACACACACACAACTTAAGTTCTGACTTCAGCCAACAAAAGCCAAATTCCCTGAAATGCCTGCACCAGAACAAAAGTCCGAAGTGAGCTTCAAGGGACAGTTTAGTTTTCTGAGATGGTGTGTGAGCCCACAGGAGGTCAGGGTTCATGAGCAGAACCGACAGAGATGATCCCCAGGGACTGCCCTGTAATGAGTTTTAAATTAAACCATATATTTCCCTCTCACCTGGTCACACACTAGACCCTGAGCTATCTCCTAGTTGATGCCATGTGGGTAAAAGAAGGCAATTTCGGCTTCCCGTGCCCCATGAGATTCCATTTCATGCCTCTTTGATGAAATATATATCACAGAGAATAGTTTTTGATAGTAGTTATCTAGAGATGGAATTAAAAACATCATACTGAAGTGGCCAGACCGGGCAAGCATCGGCAGCAAAGTCAAGCTTTGTGTCGAGTCACACTATTACAGAGTCCATTTCAATTCTCTGGCTGAGAATCTTCTTTCTAGTGAACCCTCAGATTCCCCGGCTCATCAGGTGTTGGTCCCCATGTCACCCCTTTGTGACAGGAAACTCACAGAACAAACTAGAACCCTGTGCCTTCTCTCACATGGGCAACCGCGAGAGATGCTCTTTACATCCAGAATGGTAAACTTTCAAAGTTCCAGTTTGGCTTAGCGAAAACATTTTGCCCAGCTGACCCATATCCTTCCCCACCAGAACATCTTAGTTTCCCAGGTACAGAAAATGCCCTAAGAACCTTCCCAAGATTCCCCGGCAGTTTGAATTTCAAGACCTTCCTAGTATGTCTGCAAAATGCAACAGTTTTATCTGAGCCTGCAGGAACATAACATTATGTAAGGCTCTGCAGAGCCCGGGAGAATAAACGCTTTTCTGTAAGGACCACTCACGATCCAGCACCCTGGAAGGAGAACCCGGAGCTTCCTGCTCACCAACAAAGCACACAGACATGCGAGAGAGGCGGGGGCCAGAGGTGGATGCTCACACCTTCTCTGCCCAGACCGAGGAGGGGGATGGGGGTAGAAGAGAGGAAAGGCCAAGTACCGTTTTATCCAGGCACTGAAGGCAGATATAAGGCTTGCAACACTGGTGGCCCATCCTGGCAGGCTGGCTCCGTAGCACCTGCATTCAACGAGTCTTCTGCAGTCCCTAAGCCGAGGTGCTGGCTCCCAAAGGGACGCCTCGGGGAGCTGTCACAACTTCCATGTGGTCTCCCGACTACCTTATTTCTCCTGATAACTTCGGCGATTGCAGAGAGGAGGACTCGGGAGGAGAGGGCGGGGCGGCTGGCAAATCCTCCTGCGAGGGAGGGGCGGGGGTGGGGCGGGAGCCGGGCAGGCGGCGCAGCGGCAGCAGCAGCAGCAGAAGCAGTAAAACCCAGGGCCACCTAGTTTCAGGGAATCCTCAGACCCTGGCGGATGAACTGTCGCCTGACTACCTAGCCTTTGACAGTGGTATCTCCCTGAGCAGACAGCCCCGGCTGCTCTGGATACAGCACTGTCTCCGAAGCGCGCAGACACGCCTAGAGAGGACTCAGGGCACACACAAAAGGAGACCCTCAGGGACCCAGGGATGGAGGGTGGGCTGAGGCATGCCAGCCCTGACTGCCTGTCTCACCAAGGAGTAAATACATTTATAAATACGACCAATGACAAGGTCTCTCTGCCCCGTCCACTGCCAACAGGAGGGCTCTTGGCTCATGTGCAAATTCTCATGCCCTCAACAATTGCCTGAGCCTCATTTGAAATTATCTCTACCTGTAAAAATATAATTGCTATGCCTGTAAGATCACTGCCTACACAAAACATTCAAGTATCTTTAGTACTTAAGATTTAAACTGGGGTAGGGGGCAGCAAATGGCCCAAAAGTCTTAGGGAGTTTGAACTTCCCAGTTAACTTGTAATTTGTAATTCAAAAATAAAGAGGCAAAAGTTTTCTTCAAAAGAAAAACAAAAGAGGAGACCTCATATTTTAAAATATATTTATGCAACCTTGAAAATAAAATATGGAGATATTTACAAGGTCAGCTTTTCAGTAGAGAAGCTACTGAAAAGTTGCTACAAGCGACCTTAAAACGTGTCATCAAAAACCCCACAAAATTACAGAGTTGAAAAGGCGGCTTAAGAACACTTGATGCTCTTCCAGAGGACCTGAGTTCTGTTCCTCGAACCTACGTGGGGCGGCTCCCAGCTACCTGTAACTGTAGGTCTGAACGGTGGGATGCTCACCTCTGGACTCCAGGTTAGCCACAGACCACACCTAAACACCTAATGTTCAAGCACAAGCCAAATGTAAACAGATCCTTTATTAATCGAGGCAGAGAGACAAGGTGGCTGAATCTGACTAGGGCAGA
This sequence comes from Mastomys natalensis, assembly GCA_021653895.1. Taxonomy (NCBI): domain Eukaryota; kingdom Metazoa; phylum Chordata; class Mammalia; order Rodentia; family Muridae; genus Mastomys; species Mastomys natalensis. The sequence continues at coordinate 946,862 of JAJTUV010001315.1, read as the reverse complement.
AGCATCAGCAAATAGCTTTGCAGGTGCTAATTGTAAGAGGGAAAAGGGTGAGTTCTGTGTTAGAATGGGCTAGGGCATGTTGCTAAGTTCTGGTTGGCTATTTTAGTTATTGAGTTAGTCAAAATAATGGACTCTGGTTGCTGGACCTTCGTGGTCAACCTGAGGAATGAGTCAGTGGCCATAGAAGGCAACAGGCCTTGGTGGTGAGCTAAGGAACAAGGTCTAACAGTTGAGCAGGGGGAGAAGGATAAAGGGCAAAACCTGTGAGCACCTTGTTTGCTATGCTCCTGCCTGTGTTTGCCATGGTCTGGCCTGCTAGACCCTTTAAGATCCAGGGGTAAAATGTCCTTTCTGCAGGCATGGTATCCACATGGCATGTAACACACACACACACACACACAACACACACACACACACACACACACACACTCTTACATACACACACTCACATAGCTTTAAAACGTTGTTTTAGAGATACACTCGGCCTCAGCAGCCAACGCTCATGGAGTAGAAGTGAGAGGGCGAGATCATTTCCACTCTTAGTCTCTCTGTCTGTGTTTTCTTATTAGGAACACTTTCTGGTTTGCTTTCAGATGAAACATCCATGGGAAAGGCAGAGAGACCTTGCACAGCCCAGGGTATGTGGGGGGGAGCTCGGTGTAATGGTTTGAATGGTTCCAAGAGGGTCATATATCTGAAAACCTGTGCCACAGATGGTGGAACTGTTTGGGAAGCATTAGCAGCTGTGGCCTTGCTGGAGGCAGTGTCACTTGAGAGTGCGAACTGAGGTTTCAAAAGCCCATTCTGGGCCTAGTCGTGATCGTGATCACATAGTCTCTATCTCCTGCTTGTGGATCAGATGTAAGCTCTCAGCTACGGCTCCAACGCCATGCCTGCCTGCCTGCTGATTGCTATGCCTCCCCGCCATGATGGTCACGGACTCTAATCCTCTGGAATTGTAAGCACATCCTCAATTAAATGTTTTCTTTTATCAGTTGTCTTGGTCACAGTGATTATTCATAGCAGTATAAAAGTAACTAAGACATGAGGTTTCTGTGGAGGTGGGTTGGACCGGACTCTCCGACAGAGGGATGTCACCTGCCTTGACCTGGGACCTGAGATGAGATTTTGTAGGACTTTTAAAACCATGGGAGAAAAATCACTATGTACAAAGCAGTGTCTTCCACACTGTGTTCTGAGCAGTGTGAGCAGGAGTTAAAAGGCAAAAGCATGCCGCGTGTCCTTCAGTGGAAGAAGGTTAAAAAAATACGTAATATATGCAATGGAATATCACTTGGCTTAATACAAAGAAGAAAAAAATAATTGTTGGTAGATCCACATGCAAGCCAGCCAGACATTCTACCGCTGAGTCATACCACTGACCTCAAAAGGGAGATTTGATGCATACTGCAGTATGGTTGAACATGGAGAATATTATCATGAGTAAAGCATACTTTAAAGAAAAAGAGCCAAAACCATGTTAAAGATTCTGTAAGGTTCGTTGACTGATTAGAAATCATGCTGAGTCAGAATGTAGCAGATCCAGCGTCAAATCATTGAGCTAGCCTTAGCCATCTGTTGTCCACCTCTGTGACTGACCCAACAACCTTGGCATATCATGTGGGACTTTCTGGAGTGTCCTAACCAACTCCAGCTTCCACCAACTTGGAAGCTGGGGATTGCCACCAGGTCATATCTGAGACCTATAGCAGAGATTTCCCTACTTTGATGTGAACCCCTGACACTTTCAATTCGAAAACCACCCTGAGTTATGACTTTCTTTTGTTCCCTAACTCTTCAGGCCTTCGTGGAACCGTCCCCACATTGGAACATATTATGTGGGCCAAGCTAAATCTGTGTTCCCATGCTGGGGTGAAGCAGGGAAATGAGGAGGAGAGCAGGGCCCAGGAGACCCCATAATTAGCATAGGAAAGAAAGAAGCTGACTAAGGAAGAGGCTGGAAATGTCCCTGCAAGGCTGAGGCACAGGTACAGCAGAAGCCACCAGAGTGACAGAGGCTCATTACAAAACCAAAGCTCAGCCCCTGGGTTAAGCTTTAAGATATTTAGTGCTAAGGCCCTGCTGCAGAGAGAATCTGCATAAGGGATGGGGGAGGGGGGCCTAGGTTTCCTACGTGGTGGGGTGGGGGAGGGGATGGGGATTCCACATCAACTGCCCAGGCAGAAATACACTGCTCTAGAGTAGTTTCCTTCTCATCAATTAAAAGTAGAAGCACACTCAAACATAACAATAAAAACCACCATCAGAGGCCCACTTCCAGTCTCAACAGTTAGAAAAACTTGGGCACATTTATTTGTTTTGACCATTCTTTTTTTTTTTTTAAATCATTTATTTTTATTGTATGTGCATTGGTGTTTTCCTGCATATGTCTGTGTGAGGGCATCAGATCTCCCGGAATTGGAATTACAGACAATTTTAATTCCATGCCATGTGGGTGCTGGGAATTGAACCCAGATCCTCTGGAAGAACAGTCAATGTTCTTAACTGCTGAGCCATCTCTTCAGTCCCTCCCCCTCCCCTTTTCTTTTTGGTTTTTCAAGACAGGGTTTCTCTGTGTAGCCTTGCTTGTCTTGGAACTCGCTCTGTAGACCAGGCTGGCCTCCAACTCAGAGGTGTGGGCCACCGCCATCCAGTCTCCTCAACGATTTCATCACCCAGATGTATTAATTATCAGGACTTTGGTTGGGTTGGTAGCAAGGGACTGTGACCCAGGTGTTTGGGAGGCTGAGGTTTGCTGATCTCTATTTTGTCTTTCCTTCTTTGCTCTTGGATTCAATCAGGTTCAAGTCCCCTGCCCCATCTGGATAGCAGCCCCCACTCCTCTCTCCCTGAAGTCACAGGCTTGTGCAGACCTGGCCAGCTGCCCCACTGCATGCCTGCAAGCTGGATCTGCCTCTTGGCTTCTCTCTAATCCCCAGTCATTTGTTCTTAGGTCTGGGTTGGGCTCAAGTTCAATCCTGGTGGATAACAATACCACAGATGTGAGGCTGTGGGCGTGTCAGGAGGCACACGATGTCTTGGTTTCTGCAGTTATTCGCTGAGATTTATATATAAAACTATGTTCCCCAGCTAGGCATTCGGCATAGTAGCACACCTACCTAGCATGTCCGAGAGCCTGGCTTTGAGCCTCCGCTAGATAGTAATAACTTTCTTCATAATTTCAATTCCTTGCCATATACGTTTGCCCAGGAAAGGCAGCCTAAAAGCTAACTCCCTTGCTTTGGGGTGCCGAGTTAGGATAAAATCACAGTACCATGATAGAGCCCAAGGAGGCTGGTGTTGAAGGTGGCTTTTGCTTTCTCTGGCTGTTTGTCTTATGCACAAATGTTTCAGTTAATGACAGTTAGCCTCTTCAGATACTCAGTGTACTGAAGCTTCATCCCACCGGGTAAGTTCATGTTGGCCCCTGTGCCCTTTGACACATAGCTCATCAGTCTGTCTTTCCTGCTATTTGGCTCAAGATATCAGCAGCTCTCAGACCTGGATTATTCCTCCTTGCTGGGTAGGAGTAAGGCCTCCTCCTGGGTAGGGATGGCAATTAGATTCTTGTGCATGAACGCCATTGTCATCTCCAGAGGACCACGGGAGGAAGGAGGTACCCCTTAAAGGCATTTCCTTCTCACTGAAAAATACCCTTTGAGGAAGAAATCCCGCTGTAGCCTTGGGCTGGCAAGGAGGAGAGAGCTTCTTCTTCGGGTACCTTTGGAAGCTGGGGCTTGACTCTGGATAGAGCAAGTGTCACTGGAACTTAGAGGAGAAATTGGTCCTTTACAATGGTGGCAAAATGGGGGGTCCTGAAAGGCGATTGGGCCTGCGAGTCTAGCTTGGCGCTAGAGTGTGCACTTAGCTTCTGTGAGGCCCAAATTCAATCCCCAGTTCAGCAAACAAAATAAAACAAAACACCAGGGACCCCCACAGGTTTCTGTATCTGCAGAGGCTTTGCCTCTCCAAAGCAAACAGAAAAGGGCTTGGACAGCTGGGATTTGACACAACTGGAGCCATGGCTTCACAGGCTCCTGAAAGCAGGGACAAGCTGGCTTTTGATTCTTTAAAAGGCTTGTGATGCTGGGGCTGGAGAGATGGCTCAGTGGTTAAGAGCACCAGCTATGCCTGCGAAGGACACATATTTGGTTCCTGTCACCCACATGGTGACTCACAAACCGTGTGAAACTCTAGTTCCAGGCAACTGATTCCCTCCCTGGCCTCCACAGATGCTGCACATACGTGTACACATGCATACAGGTATTCATACACATTAAAAAAATCTTTCTAAAAGTTTGATTTTTTTTTTTTTTAAGATAGGGCATGATCAGTATGTATCCCTGGCTGGCCTGAAACTCTATATAGATCAAGCTGGCTTTATAATTCCAGAGCTAAGATAGTTATGAATGACGGCCCTTGAGTTCTGAGAACCCAACCCAGGTTCTCTGGAAGAACAGCAAATGCTTTTAACTAATGAATCATCTCTCAGTTCCATGATGGATTCTATCCCTCTGGAAACGGAAGCCAAAATAAACTCTTTCAAATGTTCTAGGTCCTGGTATTTTTAACACTGCAAGAGAAAAATAATTAGCACAGTGTCTGAACGACCCCCTCACCACTGCTGGGCACAACCACACAAAACCACATGGCTGCTGGTCTGCAAACAACTCCAGTTCCTTTCCCGAAGCTTGCAAAGCAGGATCCTGAACCATGTCAGTACTGAAGCACAAACTGGGTTATTTATTTCATTTTATCTCTGACAGCAAGTGATGTCAACAAAGGCGTTTTTCCGCTCTTTCCTGATATATTAATGATAAATTTTGCAAGGTACCAGTTTTTTTTCAAAGACCAGAAAGCCATCGTACTTTGCAAACATGACATGACAACATTCTCCCTACATGATGAATATATCAATACACTCTGTCAAAAAGAGTTATGCTCCTGTCTTCTGAAAACAGCCTGTTAAGCAAAACGAGGTGTATGTGTGTGGGAGTGGCAACCCCCAAAGGGGCTGTCGAGTTAACACACAGGATTGCTGGTAGCTCATTAGAAACACAGATTTCAGGCAACCCGATTAATAAGCCCAGCCTTGCTATGAAGAACAGGAGGCTTGTTTAATATGTCTATGGCTTGGACTGTGCCTCAGTGGAGGGTGGGACCAATTTTCTTCATTCCAGGGCATAGCACATCCATCCACTCACCATGAAACAATAGTCGAGAGAGCTCTCCTCACTTTCATTTCTCCATTCACTAGCTTTCCCGAGCATGGCCCAACAAGCGTGTGTTCTCTGACTGACAACACCTCTGCTTACAATCTTTGACTTTATAATGATAGGAAACCAATATATATTCAGCAAAAACTTAATTTACTACATCACTTGAATTTGTATCTTTACTTGGCTTGGCCATGTGCAGCTCAATCCTCTAGCATGATGCTAACTAGTGGTAATGACTCCAGCTTCCAGTTAGTCCTGTGGCCATGACAGGAGCCACATCTACAGTATGATGTAACTATGCTAGGATAGCAACTGTGTTAGGTATGACAAATGCACTGCTGGGCTATAATATTCTTTAACAGCATGTTTATAGTTATGGTGCTTCATTCAACACAGAGACTTGTGTGCCACGAACGTTTTTACCCCCCAGACCAATATTTCCAACTTACACTCTGTTTATCAGATATAACCCTCACTGTAAGTATCTGTCATAGTTAGCTTTAGCTGTCAATTTGAAACAAACCCGGAGTTGCCTGGGAAGAGGGAATCTCAGCTGAAGAACTGGCCTAAAGAATTGCCCAGAGCAAATATGTTTATGTCTGTGAAACATTTTCTTACTAACTGATGAAGAAGGGCTCAGCCCACTGTGGGTGGTGCCATCCCTAGGCAGTGGGCCTGGGATCTATAAGGAAAGTAGCAGCACAAGCCAGAAGAGAGAGAGAGAGCCAGTGTTTCTCCATGATCTCTGCTTCAGTTCCGGCCTTGGCTTCCCTCAATGATGGACTGCAACCCAGAAGTCAATGAACCGTTTCCTCCCCAAGTACCTTTTATGTCCATGTGTTTGTCATGCGACAGCAATGCTACCTAACACATCCTGTCACTGTCACTGTGTCTAGGGTGTACCAACAGCCTCCAAATTGACCTGTCACTCCCTTGAGCCTCTCTTGAAATCCTATCCTCCACCCATTTGCCAGGTAAACATGGAAATCCAGTCCTGTACTAGCACCATTAAATGGCATTTACAGTAGTTAAGACATCAGTTAAAACAAACAGTGAGTGAGCACAGTGCTTGAATCCCCCCTTCTGTCCAGTGAGGCCTTCATTTTCCCTGCCCCCTTTCCATCTCCCCACGAGTCTTCTTCCTCTTATCAGATTCCTTTCAAATTGCACATCATACACACAACTGGATTATATGGACACACAAATACTTTTATGTATCTTTAGAAAATCCAGGGTCTGCAAATCAATGAAAATATGCTTGATTGATTTGTTTTGAGTTTGACTTATTTTTGTTCAATACAATGATTTCCAGTTTTATCCACTCTTCTATGAAACGATAATATTCCTTTTTGAGGGTGTGGGAGGGTTTGAGACAGGGTCTCACTATACAGCCTTGGCTGTCCTGGACCTCCCTGTATAGACTGTAGACCAGGCTAGCCTTAAATTCACAGAGATCTCTAGGCCTTTGCCTCCCAAGTGCTGGGATTAAAGTTGTGCAGCACTACATCTGGCCAATTTTATTCTTCTTTGAGGCTAAATAAAACTTCACTGGGGGACCAGCAAGATGGCTGAATGGGTACGTTGAACCATCACACATGCTGGAATTCAGCCCATGTGAGGGTAGTGGTGGATGATTTTCAGGTGGAGTTGAATTCAGTTTGCACGTGTTTTATTGACAATTTTTGATTCTTTGTGTATCAGGAAGACTGGCTTATAATTTTACTTTCTCCCCTTTCCCTCTTCCTTTATTGTGTCATTATCTTGTTTTAATATCAGGAAAATACTGGCCTCATGAAATTAACTTAGAAGCATTCCTTTGTATTGTATTCTCTTATTTTATGAACCACTTGGAGGAATGCTGGTATCAGCTTTTTAAACATCTGGTAGAATTCAGCTGTGAATACACCTGGGCTACAGCTTTGGGTTTTCTGGGTTTTGGTAGAAGACATTTTGTTACTACTCCAGTCCACTGTGCGTATCAATCTGTTTATCACTCTTTAGTTCAATCTGGGTGGGTCTAGAAACTCATCCATCTTTCTCTTTTTCCCAGTTTACTGGAATAGCTTTTCAAAGTACGCTTTAATGGTGTTCTGACTGTCCTTGGTGTCTGTTGTAATGCCTCCTTCTTTACTGGAGCCTTAGTGATTTGAATCTTCTTTCTTTTGGTTAGTGCAGGATTTACCAATCTCATTTATCTTACCAATAAACCAACTCTGTGCTTCACTGATTTTTTTTTTTTGTATTGCTCTTTTTACTTCCATTTCATTCATCTCTGTCCTCATCTTTACTAATGATTCTCCACTGACTGATTGTGGGTTTAGATTGTTTTTAACTTTGAGGACCTTGAGAATCACTGAGTTTCCATTTGAGATTTCTCTGATTTAAAAAAATATATATTTCTTTATTTTTACACATATGAATGCTTTGCCCGTATGGCTGTGAAACACATATGTAGTGCTTGAGAGGCCCAGAGAGAGCATCAGAGCCCCCAGAAATATGGCTGTGAGCTGCTCATGTAGGTGCTGGTAACTGAACCTAGGCCCTCTGCCAAGAGCAGCCAATGCTCTTAATTAATAAGCCATATTTCCAGCCCTAATTTTCTTGTATTTGTTTAAGACTTGGCTTATGTTTTCTAATGTGAGCTGCTTCAGGGAAGGTGCCCTGGGCGGCTGGGAAGAATGCATGTTTTTTGGTTGCTGTGTCAAATACCTTGGTAGATGTCTGCCGAGTCCACTTAAACAACAATGTCACTTGATTCTGATTTTTCATTGAATTTTTTGGGGTTGGGGGGTTCTGGTTGATTTGTCTACTGGCATTGAGGGCACTACATTATTAACATTGTATCTCTATGATACAATGCCCGAAAGTCTTTGTCTAGTCTTGTTTGGCATTAAAAATATCTCCCGTACCTGCATGGCCAACTTCTTTCCTAGGTTTAGAGACTTTCTGCTATGATCCATACATTTGGTTTTTAAACAAAGTCCCACTGATCTTGTAAGCCTGTTCATTCTTTATTTTATGCCTGTCATTGTCTGAATATTCTAACATATTCCTTCTGTCTTACATCCCTAATGTTCTGTCTTCCACTTGATGCATTCTATTGGTGAGACGGTCCACTGAGTCTGTTGATGTACTGAGCCTCTTATTTCTAACATTTTGATTTAATATTTTCAACGTTTCTCTCTTTTTCTTGCTGTATCCTGCACAGCCTCCAGAGACTTGGACCTCATGGGGCTTGGGGAGACAGCAAGGGAACCAAGAATAGACAGACACATACAAGAGGGGGAGGAGAAGAGAGAGGAGAGAGAGGGGGATAGAAGGCAATAGGAGAAAGGGAAAGAAGCAGAGACAGACAGGATCCTGTGGGGTTGGTCTCAGCTCTCTGCTGGAGAAACTACGGCTCTCTGGAAACTCACTGTGTTTATATAGAGTTAACAGGGAGGTGGGGTTATTATAGACATCTGGACAGGGAGGAGAGATTATTGCACACAGATCAAACTGGGAGGCAGGTTTATTATATACAGTGAACGGGGGGGGGGGCAAGTTTAGCTAATTGGGTAGGTGCTATCTCTGTATGGGAGCAGTCATTGGGCCATAAGGGTTGGGTGTGTGTAGGGGGAGCCACAGCAGACATTTTTGACATTCTCTGTCAACATGGGGGGCAGAAAAAGCAATGGCGGACATTTCTCCCCCCTCCCCAACACTACCCTGTCAATACTCTCACATGGACCAGAGGAAGACGTTGCCATTTCCTTGCGGGTCTGAGACTTTGGGGTTCCTTGACACAGCCATACCAATGTCACAACACAATTCTCTCAGCACTTCCCTCGAATGAGGGTGTCTTCTGCTCCCTGTACTTTATGAGATCCCGCTCTGATATCCTGCATCACCACCCTTATTTCATTCAGAAAGACACAGATCCATCAATCTGTGACAGATGGAACTCGATACTAGACCAAACTCTAACAGGCCCCTACGAGCCCTCTTCTTGCCTGGTCTGTGGGGTCTTGTCTTTGGCTGAGAGCTATAGCAAGATCCACTCATATCTTATCACACTGGCCTGCCTTCTGTAGGAATCTCGAGGAGTCTGTTTAGGAAGAGCCCCCACTAGTGTGGTTCTCTCTTCCTAGTGACTTTCTCCCCACTGCCCCGTCACCCATTGTCTCATTGGCTATTAATCCTCAGCTGCGTGCTGTCATGGAGGGAGCTAATCTTTCTCCCTATTGCAGAAGTCCTGATGCTTATCCTGACAGCCCTGCCTTATCATCTAAGTGTCAGGATGATTTTTCCTCAATAGAAGGACAGATTGTACCTGGCAGGAGCCCAAACCTTGACACAGTCTTTTCTGCTTTCTTCATTTTTCTTGCATGATTCAAATTGAATTTTAAATTCGCTCAATCAATTCATTTATTCAAAGCTGTCCTCTGTATGTAATCCCTTTATCCCCTCACATTTACCAAGGGCCTCTGTGCCAGGCCAGGCCTTGTGACATTTCTTCTTCACTGAGAAAGGCTCCGTGCCTGAGGTAAAGGGGTGGCGTTTACCCTGCCTGATGGGTCAGGGTACTAGGAAAGGATTGATGAGAAAGTGCAGATGGCACTTTCCAGACGGCTAAGCATCTTTCTAAACTATAGGGTTGTTTTCTGGGTCCTGATGCTTCTACATGGATTCAGGCTGCACACAGCAGCCCTGCACATGCTTTCATGCCTAAACCTTTGGAGGATGAACAGCCATCAGTGGCTGGAGGGCTCTAGTGACAGCCACGGGCAGCCTACACCACTTCAGTGATGGAGAGTACTGGGACCACTGCTGGTCCACTGTGGAGATGGTGTGGGACTGGGGAAAGGTTAAAAAACTCTCTAGCCATGCCTGTTTCTGAGGGGTATAAAAAGACAATAAGAAAATGCCAACAAAGAAAGCATCAAGAACTCTTAACTTAAGAGTTTCTATTCCTGCACAAAACATCATGATCAAGAAGCAAGTTGGGGAGGAAAGGGTTTATTCAGCTTAAACTTCTACATTGCTGTTCATCACCAAAGAAAGTCAGAACAGGAACTCACACAGGGCAGGAACCTGGAGGCAGGAGCTGATGCAGAGGCCATAGAGGGATGTTACTTACTGGCTTGCTTCCCCTGGCTTGCTTGGCTTGCTCTCTTATAGAACCCAAGACTACCAGCCCAGGGATGGCACCACCCACAATGGGCCCTCCCACCCTTGATCACTAATTGAGAAAATGCCTTGCAGCTGGATCTCATGGAGGCATTTCCTCAAGGGAGGCTCCTTTCTCTGTGATAGCTCCAGCTTGTGTCAAGTTGACACTTAAAACCTGCCAGTACAAGCCTCTTAGTTATTCTGGGCACATTTGCTTTTGGACCTTCTCCTCTGCCAGGGAAGTTAGGCGACAAGGACATTGCAGGCACCTATGCCTGCTATGAGCATTACCACTCAGGAAGCAGAAACTTCCTCCAGAGGATACTCTACAGCCACAGAAGCAGTGAGACAAGATGTAGCTTCTAGGTGGCCCCCAGGGGAACATGGTGGCATAACCTGGTGTGTCTCACCATGTGGCCACATCTGCAACATGTCCTAGGAGGCCCCTGAGATTGTCTCTCACAGTGACCAGCAGTGACCTCAAAGTCTGTGTTTGATCTTGTTCCCTGCTGGACCCTGGAGCCCAGAGTAGTGCCCCTGCCACCAGGAATCCCCGAAGAAAATAAGACTTTGACGTCTCTAACCAGGAAAGGGATTTAAATGAATCTCAGCACTAGTGGAACAGCCCAGTAGGGCAGCCCCCAACTGTATTGTTTCAGCTAGGTATTTTTAGGTTACCAGCATCACTAGAGCAAGAGATTCAGGTCTTTTATCAGCTAGAAGTACCTGTCATAGGCAAGTGGCTTAAATGAAGACAGCACAAATGGCTGGGGGTGGGGCTGGGGGTGGGGCTGGGGGTGGGGCTGGGGGTGGGGGCTGGGGGTGGGGCTGGGGGTGGGGCTGGGGCTGGGGCTGGGGCTGGGGGTGGGGCTGGGGGTGGGGCTGGGAGCTGCCACATTTGATCTCCCAGCCACTGACAAGGCTGTGTCTCTTGGAAGCCCTGGCTGTTTGCAAGATGCCCCCAGCAAGATGTCAGCACCTTTGCAGGGTCCTCAAGTCCTCAAATGTCAGGGCTTAGGGCTTAAAAGGAACAAACCAAGCAGAACACAGTTATTCCTGGGAATAAGGCGTGTGTGTGTGTTGTGTGTGTGTGTGTGTGTGTGTGTGTGTGTTTATTTTAATCTCCAAGCTTCTGGGGGATCCAGGCAGTTTTTAAGGGGCTTGTGATATCATCTGTGAAACATTTGATTTGCTATGTGTTTTAAAACAGCAGAGAGTAAAAAGCACACATTACATTCTCTAGCCAAAGCCACTGCCTTCCAGATAGAATGGAAGGAACAGGTCAGATCCTGGGTCACAGAGGTGGTGTATTTTACCGAGTGGGAGGCATGAGTGATGGTGGTTTATGAAATTCAGTCAATTCGGGTAGCACTGTGAACAGAGCTTCCCCTCAGGTCTGAACAAGGAAATGTAACTCAGGGTTGCTTCATTTTGTTACGAAGACCTCTTTTCCACTGGAAGAAAAGCTCTCTCTTTGCCCTGCACGTCTCCTCTCATAGAACATAGTCCACAAAGGAGATACTTTATAAACACACCCAGTGATTTCTCCCCTTTACTTTGGGGATTTTCCCATGATGTAATAAAAAAAAAACCCACCAAGAAATGTTCGTTAGCGTAAAAGCATTTTTCGTACTCTACTTCCTTTCCAGGTTTAATTACATACAATGTAGGTCACGTCGTTTGAAGATGAGCCTTGAATCTGCCCCTGAACTACTTGTGTGTTTCTCATGAGCAAGTTGCCTAACACAAGGATGTTCAGGGCCAATGCTTTCTCTGTAAGTGGGCAGTGCGTGGTCTGCGGGACGGTGACAAGCTGGGGACCTGGAAGCTTCTGGGCTTCCTTTCCTTCTTCCTTTGGATGAATCTAAAACACAGACCATGAGACCTTAAAGAGGGGGAAATTAGACAGTGGGGCTGACACGGCAGGGATACAAAGCGGAAAGCCTGGGATGACGAACACCCTGTCTGGAGGGTTATAGTGTCAGACTCAAAAGCCCTTTGTCTGAGTGTTGAAGGTTTCCACTCTAGCTCATGGTGCTTGTCCTTTGGTTTCTGTTGCTGTGATAAAACACTGACCAAAAGCAGCTTGGGGTGGGGATACTTATTTCAGGTTCCAGCTTCTGGTCCATCTTGGAAGGAAGACAAGGCAGGGATTCAAGGCTGGAAACTGGAGGCAGGAGCTGATGCAGAGGCCATGGAGGGGTGCTGCCTATGGCTTGCTCTTCATGGCTTGCTCAGGCTGTTATCTTATACAGCCCAGGACTACCTGCCCAGCGGTGATACCACCTACAATGGGGTGGACCCTCTCGTATCAATCACCAATTAAGAAAATGCCCCACAGTCTTGCCTGGAGGTCCATTTGATGGAGGTAGCTCCTCAGCTGGGGTTCCCTCTTCTCAGACTCTGTATCAAGTTGACAAAAACTAACCAGCAGCGTGCTATTGGGGAGGCGGTGGAACTTTTAAGGGGTGGAGCCTTGGCGAGATGCTGACCAGATACTGGGGTCCAGTCCCTTCCTCTCTGTTTTGTTTTCCAGCAGTTATGAGCTAAACCACTGGCTTCATCAAGCTCTCTCTGCCATGATGTGTTCCCTCACCACAGGCCCCACAGCAACACACAACGGCCCGAGACTTCTAAAGCTGTCAATCAAAATAAGCCTTGCCTGAATCACAGAGGGCAGCAGTGGTTACTGAAAGCTGCAGGCATCTTCTCGGGAGTCATTCATTCATTCATTCTCTCTTACGGCACTCCTCCCGCTCCTTGCCTCAGGGAAGCTGTCTGCTCTCTCCTGCAACAGGGCATCCAAATGGCCATTCTGACACCTCAGATTATGAAAAAGTCTACTCTGATTTGAACTTGATTCCCCCAAATTCAAATAATGCAAACTTAATCTACAACTCAACCGTATTGGGAGGTGGGGCCTTAGTGGGCAGTGTTTAGGTCACAGTGGATTAATGTGATAAAAGATTCTCCAAGGTAGGTTTTCTTTTGGCCTCCCTGTGTGCTATAATAAAAACGCCCATGTGAGACATTGACCATCACCCTGATATCTCAGCCTTCAAAACTGATAGAAACATTTATCTTCACTCTAAGTTATCCAGGCTCAAATGTTCCGTTTACAGTATCCCCAAACAGAATCAAATTAGATGTGTTTTCTCCTTTTCCTTTAGATATTCACATCTACTTAACAGATGTGGCTCTGACTACTAAGACCTCCGTGGGTGATAGATGCACACAATTTTCATGTCACTTGCACATATGAGAGCCTTCTGCCGTGTTCCGTCTGTAGGGGATGAGAGTGAAATAAGCCAATGAAATGGGAAGACAAACCAGCTTTTCTATTTTTAGATTTACATTATTTTACCTGCATGAGTGTTTTCCCTATGTATGTATGTGTATGCATCAGGCCTAGTGCCCACGGAGGTCAGAAGGGGCATTGGATTCCATGGAACTGGAGTTAAAGGGGTTCTGAGCCTTCATATGAGTACTGGGAACTGAATCCAGGTCCTCTGTGAGAGCAATGAATGCTCTTAACTGCTGAGCCATTTCTCCAACCCAATAACAAATGTCTGCATTGGTGGCTAGACTCAGAGAGCCAACATTACCCATTGATACACCACAGCAAAGGTTGGTCTACACCCCACTGGCTCCCAGCACAGCACAGCGTTGCAACTGTTCTCTTCCTGAGGGTACTGGGCTGCTGTCTCCCTTCCGTCTATCTCTACCCAGCCAGGCCTCTCTTCTTTGAGGCTGCCCTTTTCCAGGAGGCTTTGCCATTCATTCAGAGTGTGACCTCATTTGGGGACTGGGAATCTACTTTCTGCTCACATGCTATGGCTTGACTTAATCTCATGAATGGGGTCAACTCCATTGGGGAAAGAGAGCTGTGTCTTCATGACATGTGGCCTGTGAGGGACCACAGCAGGGACTCAGTCCTCCCCAGACGCCACGTCAGGTGAAACGTGCTGGCTGATGGTTTTATCCGCCTGATGTCATGTCCTGCATCTCAGAGCAAGCACTCCAGGAGCCCAAATTACAGTGTTCCCGGAGTCTAATTTTTCACTTCAGTGTGTGGTGTCTCTCCAGTGGAGGCCCCAAGCAGAGATCAGTTCTCTTCCTTTTGCTCCTCTCCTCCAACACATCCCCATACCTTCCCTAATTTACTTCCCAAACATCTTTCCATTCACCAGCTGCCCCACCCCTCTACTCCCTGACTTGGGTCCAGGCCCTGCATCTGCAGCTGTGCAGTCATGGGTCCCTTCTGGGCTCTGTCAGATGCTGTCCAGATGTATGGATACTCAGGGTACCCTCCACTCAGAGACTTCTCCTCTGCTCTTAGCAACCAGACTCTTTGTTGGGATTCAGACCCTTACAAACAGTTTTTCTTCCCCCACCCCGGCTCTTTCCCCTCCCCCCCCCACCTCCCACCCCTTGGTGACTTCCCTAGTCTCCTTGCTTAGGACCAGAGGCCCCACCTGAGAGCTCTTTCCCAATAAGCCTGCCTTTATAGACTCCAATCTGGCTTGAATTGGCTCATTTCGTTGGCGGAGAGGACCTATCACTCCCCATTCATGTTCTACAAGGCTCTGTTCTCCCAGCCCTCACTTCCCAGCCCAGGGCTCCACCGACTTTCCTTAGGGCTTCCCCACTCCACAGAGCAGCCATGACTCTTCCCACTGTGGTGCTTTTTTTTTTTTTGCCTCGACCTTCTGGCAATGCTTCTTCAGGACCCCTTTCTTCCTACTCTCTACACATACCACTTCCCAGAGAGACACACGGTCCCCAATATATGCTCTTCACACTGGCATCTGTGACCTGATCAACCCCCTCACGAGAGGGCACGAAGGGTGGCCTGCTGGCTCTGTGCTGTATCCCCAGCCCTGAATAGTTTCAGCTCAGAGCAGGAACTGGATGGTGTTGGGATAGACAGTCAGCTCTATGGAGCGACAGTATTTCAAGCCATTTCCCTGTTATCTCGAGTTTCCCTCATAATGGACTAACTTTACAGACAAAGGCGTTGAAACAGAAGACGCTGTGTGCTGGTGAGCTGGCCTCACTGAGCTGGACTTCTGCTCTTCAATCCTGTGCTTTCTCTACTGTGTCTCTTCTTACGCTCCCCGACTAAGTTTCAGTCCCGGTTCGGTTCACTTGACAGTTGCAGAATGTCACGGAGAACACAGACCACAGTGTTAGGGTCCCTGCCTCAGCTCCCAGCCCTGCTCCAGTTTACTTTAGCCAAAAGAACTCATTTGTCTAAGGCAGCGACAGTGGCCAGGGCAGGGTTAACAGGAAACAGCATGTGATTAGCACCTGCCCAGATGCTGGGATGGACAGAGCAAGCTCACACCACTGGGCTTTGATATGTGCTACAGGCATCACAGATATATCTACATGGTGTGAAATCCTTCCCCTTCCCAGAGCTAGGGGATTCAGCCCTTTCTACCTTTTCCTTGTCACAATTACAAACTCACCTCCATTGTACCCAGGCTCCTTTGTCTGCCCTATAATTACTTCCTACTCTTGCTCTTTGCTCTCTGCCTCTTGGCACTGGCTTTCCCTGAATCTGGACAGAATCCCAGATGCCTACCCTTTTAGGACTCGGGCTACATTTCACTGGCTGCAGAAAGGACTCTCCAGCCACAGAGGCTAATTTTGGATTGTTCCATGCCCCCTCTTTTCTTCACTAATTCTCTCAAAATCAATGTTGATTTATCTGGAAGAGCCTACAGATATGAAGTCACAGTTCTTCCCCGGTGTAAACGCCATTTGTTTCTCTTTCAGTGGTGAAGGTTGAGCGCCCGTGAACTCACCTCCTCGCATGCATTCTTTCTAGGAGACTACGTAAGCCATCAGACATGGAGGCTAATGAGGAAATCCACACATCACAACTCGCTGGATCAGAGCAGCCCCGAAGGACGGATGTGGGTGCAGGAATCCCCTTCCACCTGGGAAATCTGCACCTTGAAACTGCGCTCTACAAAGATGAAGCCAGTGTAAGACGTGCCAGTTCAGATAGCAAGACAAACTCACGACAGAAGGAGTGCGTTCACACCTCTGAAACCAACGTCTACCAACTGAGAGTAACAAGTGTCCACCATCAGGGTCATGTTGGTCATTCTGATGTCAACTTGCCAGAAACCGGGAGGCTGTCCCTCCAAAGGGGTACCCCAAGAGAGGCTGGGGTGCTGTTGCTATTCTTCCTTATAAGGAACAGTGAAGATGAGTGCTGGAGAGATGGCTCAGGGGTTAAGCACACTCTTGTAGAAAACGCAGGTTCAGTTTCCAACACCTTACAATGGTCTATGGCTTCAGGGAATCTGACGCCCTCTTCTGGCTTCCTCAAGTACTACATGCACATGGCTCACAGAAATACATGCAGGCTAACACTTCTATACATAATGAATAGCAGGGCAGGGGACCGAGGAGAGCTGGATGCTACTTCCCAACTGTGCATCCACAGTTACACCAGCACCTCTGGGCTCTGGCTTTCTCTTCTGCCCTCTGGAAGCCGCTTTCACGCTCTTAGCTCTCTGTCACAGCTCTGAGGCCTCATGTGCTAGAACCCAGTCAACATTCTGCAACCAGTTCTGCAAGTTCAAAGCAACAGACACCCTGTCAAATGCAGAGAAGTCATCTATTAGAAGTACTTGTAACACGTAGTGACACAAAGGCACTATAAGCATCTGGGGTCAACCGCTGTTTCTGGCAAAGCAACAGTGGTTCTCAACCTTCCTAGTGCTGTGACTCCTTAATACAGTTCCTCATGTTGTGGGGACCCACAATCATAAAATTATTTTCGTTTTTACTTCGTAACTGTAAATATGATACTGCTATGAATACTATACATGCCTGATATGCAGGATATCTGACAAGTGACCCCTGAGAAAAGGTCATTCAACCCCAAAGGCCATCTTTTTCTGAGTATTCCTCATTATGAACTTGGGCCTTCTCGGTGTTCTAGTGTCTGTAAGACTGAAATCATCTCATGGACTTCATGTGGAGGAACTGTCTCTGGCAGCAGAGGGAGAGGGGAAATTCTAAGCCTCTCCCACTAACTCTCCCTACTCCTAGCAACAGCAGCCTGTGTAGCAAGCACTGCCATGGCCATCCATGTTGACACCAAGTTGTGGTGGTTTGAATACACTTGACCCATAGGAAGTAGCACTATCAGGAGGTATGGCCTTATTGGAGGAGGTGTGGCCTTATTGGAGGAGGTGTGGCCTTGTTAGAGGAAATGTCACTTTGAGGGTGGGTTTTGAGGTCTTCTAAGTTCCACCCTGTGTGGAAGAGAACCTTCTCCTGGATGCTTTCAGATCAAGATGTCTTGGGTCCTCCAGCACCATGTCTGCTTGCATGCTGCCATGCTTCCCGCCATGATGATAATGGACTGAACATCTGAAACTGTAAACCAGCCCCAATTAACTGTTATTTATAAGAGTTGCCTTGGTCATGGTGACTCTTCACAGCAATGGAAACCTAACTCAAACACCAAGATTACACACCTCATTTTCTAAAACCACACACTGGACTGTCCCACCAGCTCCCTGCATCCCAAGTCCCAACTTTTAATTTTTTTTAGACTTGATTCTTCACCAATATCCATTTTCACTTTTAATTCCACACTCATATTCTCCAGCAGTTGTTTGTGTGTGTGTGTGTGTGTGTGTGTGTGTGTGTGTTGTGCTGGAGATGGAACTCATGAGTTTGCACATGCTCAGCAAATCTCTACCACTGAGCTCTACCCAGTCTCTCTTGCTATCATTTTTCAAAACTCTTAGTTTCTTCAATACAACAAACTGCATTATGACCATCCCAGATCCATGGTGTCTCAAGATTTTTTTTTTCAGAAGAATTCATTAAATCTCTATGGTTTTGAAGACCCCAGATTAGAACAGTTTCATACTCCGTACTCAGATCCTTTCACCCTTTCTTCTCAGATACCCCAGTTTCCACTTCGTGAGCCTGTCCTTGTGTCTGTGCATGGGTTTGTGCATGTGAGTACAGTGCCCATGGAGGCCAGAAGAGGGTGTCAGAGTCCCTGGAACTGACGGAGTTGTGAGCCACCTGACGTGGGTGCTGGGTATTGAGCTCGGGGTCTGTGCAAGAGTGGGACATGTTCTCAACCACTGGGTCATCTCCCCATACCCAAGCATCTCTCTCGCTTAGCACAGAAAATGCAATCTCTTAAGCATTCTGCAAGCCAAAACTCTATCCTGAGTCAGATTGCTGGTCCTTTACCCTGAAAATTCACAGGTACTTTATAATGCTGACTATCAGAACATTTTTATTCTCGACACCTTACGCTCACTTGCCTCAGTCATGGGGTCTGATAGTCTGCAAGCATGCTAGCAGCCTCCTCCTACCACTCACATAGATCCTTCACACCTAGAGCCATGCCAGGGTCCCTGGAGTACCTTCAACCTGCCAGGGTAGATACATGTAATCCATGTGCCCAACAAACAGAGTCACAATTGCATAAGGCTTGACTCTACATCTGCTCTCAGCATATGGCTGACAAGAAATTCCTAACATTTAGTTACCCAAGCGAAAGTAGATTCCTTATGTTTGATCGACATTTGGCAAATGTGATAAAGACTGATGAATTTTTTATAAGTACTTAAAGTCTTATCTCTACTTTCCTTGATTCTTTGAGATAGAGTCTCACAATGTAGCTTAGGCTGGCCTAGAACTCACTATGTAGCCCAGGCTGGCCTGAATGTAAGACAAATCTCTTGCCTCAGGCTCTTGACAGCTGGAATAAAAGGTATGAGCCACCACGCTTGGCCTCCATCTCTTGATAACCCTTCCAGGGGTGGCAAGCATCATCTGCTTGCACTAGTAAATTTACATATTTATAAGCTATGCCGATACTGCAGACACATGGGCCATCTGATTTGGGACAATATTTGTGTCTATCATGGTAGGTGTTTGAGTACTGCTAATGTTGAGAATAAATTTGACTGGTCAGGAAAAGATGTCTAAGGCAATGATTTCGATGTTTACATATAATCATTTGAATCTCTTGTTGAGTGATAATACTGAGGCCAGAAGATTCCTCAGAAAATGCTCACACTGCAATGCCTTTAACAACATTAGCAGTTCCTCCTCTGAGTGTGTGTGGAGAGAGATAGCTCAGGGGTTAGAGCACTGGTGAGTTCTCAGCACTCACTCACCAACACCTGTACTTCCGGTTCCAGGGGATCTAGCGCCCTCTCTTGGCCTCTGTCAGTACTGCATATATGTCCCTCTAACATACATGCAGGTAAAAATCCATACACTTGAAATAAGTAACCTTCTTAGAAAGTGCCCTCTACAGGGCTCAAGGGTGTTTCTTAGTGGATAACACCACCACCACCATTTTCTTGAAGTTGTTGGACTGTGCTTCTACAGCTGACTGAGATGCAACATGGTGTGTGTGGGGGGTTGCTACTTACATATGTTTATATTAAATATATATAATTATATATGGTATATATGGTATATATGGGATATATATAACACATATTATATATATTTTATATATAATGGAATACACACACACACACACACACACAACACACACACATATATATATATATATTCCATTTTTATTTATTCCTTAAATTTTTCTGTTATGTCTCAAGTTTTCAGGTTATGGTCTAAGAATTACCCTTTGAAAACTTAATCTTCCCCCACATCATTAGAATCAGTATCTGATCATCGTAGGTGGAGTGTGGAAAACTTACCACCACTCTTCCTGTGTAGATATTCTCTTTTACAGATTTCTGTAATTATTTTATCTTCTGTGTTTATCAGTTTGATAAACTGGCATAGCTTTCTTTGGTCTATCTGAGGCTCAGAGAACTTGAGTCTATAGACTTTCTTTTAAAAAAAGATTTATTTTTATTTATGTGAAAGCATCTGTGCATATGCCATGAATGTGCAGGTTCACTTGAGGCAGAGGGCGGATCTCCTGGGTTCTGGAGTCACGGGTGGTTTCGAGCCTTCTAACATGGGTGCAGGGAACCAGACCCTGGTCCTCTGGGAGAATAGCAAGCACCCCTGACTCTGAGACAGTTCTCTAACATCACCTGAGACGTCTCAATCACTGTTTGTTTGTTTGTTGTTTGTTTGAAACAGGGTCACACTATGTGGCCATGGCTGTCCTGGAACTCAGCATGTAGGCCAGGCTGGCTTCGAACTCACAGAGATCCACCTACCTCTGCCCCCACCTGCTGGGATTAAAGACATGCACCATCATGTTTATCCCAGTCATCATTTTAAGATATTTTTAGAGACCTGTTACTTTCCATGAAGCCTGCGCAGGACGTGGAGACTTAG
The DNA here is from genome assembly GCA_021653895.1 of Mastomys natalensis. Taxonomy (NCBI): domain Eukaryota; kingdom Metazoa; phylum Chordata; class Mammalia; order Rodentia; family Muridae; genus Mastomys; species Mastomys natalensis. The sequence goes on along the minus strand of JAJTUV010001315.1, from coordinate 926,172 downwards.
AGTCAGTGACTCACACATTATATTGACAACAAATCTCCCGTTTGCCATTCTGACCACTGCAAATTCCATGTGGCACATCAGTGTCAACGAAACACCACAGAGCAGCAGAAGGTGCAGACCACATTTGGAGACAGGAGCTTTGCATCTTATCCCCACCCCAGCTTTATTATTAGTGACAGACAAACACATGTGTAATCTAACATCTGTGCTTGAATAGTGTGACCACTGCCATCCAGCTAACTAAGGCAGTCACCACCTCATGTGGCTCCTTTCTTAGTGTATAGTGGGTGAAACACTTATGACCCACCGTAGCAAGTGTAAAACTGTGTGATTCAGAGCTATTAACTAACTACACCCATCATTCTTTCTAGCGGTCTCCAGAACGTATCTCCACAGTCTCAAGTTTCCTGTGGTGGTGGTTTGAATACGCTTGGCCCAGGGACTGGCAGTATTAGGTGTGGCCTTGTTGAAGGAAGTGTGTCACCATGGGGGTGGGCTTTGAGGTCCTATGCTCAAGCTCCAGTCAGTATGGAAGAGAGCCTCCTCCTATCTGCCTGCAGAAGACAGTCTCCTTCTGAAGGACCAAGATGTAGAACTCTCTGGTCTTCCAGCTCCAAGTCTATCTGCATGCTGTCATGTCATGCTTCCTGACATGATGATAATGGACTGAACCTCTGAACCTGTAAGCCAGCCCCAATTAAATGCTGTCCTTTATAAGTGTTGCCTTGGTCATGGTGTCTCTTCACAGCAATAAAACCCTAAGACACCTGTTTACTGGCCTCACTTGAGTAAAAGCCTCTTTCCCTATGTTTGCCTGTCACGTGGCAACATCCCTGGCTTCCTGCTTACCTTCCAGTGTTGCTGGGAGAGTTGAATTGAGGAGCTATGTGAGTGTTATATGGGGATGTGCCTTTCTTGAAAGAGATGCTGTGCCATTTCCATTTTACTATTCTGAGACCTAGCAGGCATTTGAGAAATGCACAATGACTAAAACAATACTCGGGACATGATATGATTAAAAGATAGCCAAGTTATCTATAAAACAGGGATCGAAATACCTTCATTATGAAGATTACATGAAATAACATTTATACACATACAAAGGGTAGAGCTGTGTGCCCAGTACACACTGGGGTTGATTATTACCTGTCCCTAAATAGTAGACATGTTGTTTAAAGCAGAGTTTCTAGTTTGAAGCAGCATGGCTCTTGGGTCTATACTAACTGAACATTATAGATGCATACATGTCACTGGAGCTCAGTAGAGCCAACCTTCGATACCAGCAGCCAGCTTCATGCCTCTCTGAGTTCTTGGTGAGCTGACATTTTCTCACTGAAGTGCTGAGTTGTGTACTGACAATCTTCCTGGTTTAAGGCATTTGCTCTAGTTAAGTTTTTGTTGCTGTGATAAACACCGACCAAACCCAGTACGAGAATGGGAAGGGTTTACTTGGCTTACACATCCACTTCACAGTTCATCACCAAGGAAAGCCAAGGCAGGAACTGAAGCAGAGGTCAAGGAGGAATGCTGCCCAATGGTTTGTTTTCTCTGCTATTCAGCTACCTTTCTTATATAGCCCAAGCTCACCTGCCTAGGGATGGCGCCGCTCACAGTGGCCTGGGCCTCTTGCATCAATTGGCAATTAAGAAACTGTGCCTCAGATATGCAGCCCAGGCTCATCTGCCTAGGGATGGTACCACACACAGTGGGAGGGGCTTCTTGCATCAATTGGCAATTAGGAAAATGTCCCCCAGACACACCCGCAGGCCAATCTGATGGTGGAAACTCCTCAATTGGGTCTCTCTCCTTCTAGGTTGGTCTAGGCTTGTATCAAGTGGACAAAAGCTATGACATCAGCTTAGTGTCAACCTGTGTGCCCATGTAAATGATCAAATCACATTGTATGAAATTCTGGAAGACTTAAAAATATATTAAATTATATATCCATTCTGCCTCTTCTTTAATAGCGTTAGCATAGTATATCTTTCTCACCACCTTACCTCAAATTTGATTTTTATATTTAAAGTGAGATTCTTGCAGTTATCATATAGTCACAAAATGACCCCCTAGGCGAATAGCATGTGGTGTCCACACATCTTGTTCTCTTAGTGATTTGATTGTCAGGAACAAGACAAAAGAGGAAAAAACCTGTGTGTGTTTCCAATTTCAAACTTAGTTACAATTAAGTCTGTGAAATAAGCAGGTCTGTGTCACACGTCTGGTGACTACAAAGAAGACACTCTCTTGCTCTTGTACACAATTCCTTTGACTAGAAGACACTGTGACTTTTTGGAGCACAGACGTTCAGTTCCAGACAATGTCCACTAGATGGCGCCATTGACACGTCTCTCAGGCTTAGCTCAGGGTGGATGGGAGGTTCTGCTGACAGCATGTAAGGAGCCAGGGAAACTTAGTAACTCTCTCCTCTTTGTCCACACGCCTCTCAAATACAAAATTCTAGCCACTTCCTTATTCTTTATCCTTTTACCCAATAAATGAAGACTGGGCTGGGCATTTGATTTGGCTCCTCAGGGGTAGAGTCGCCTGTTTCCTCAGCCTTTCCCATGTCTCCTTTCTCTTTAGGACCTTGCTCACAACCTGGGTCTTGCATGGGGAGCAGATACGACTCTTAAGACCCTGTCCCAGCTTCTCTTGGGTCTTCTGTGTACAGTCTGTTGCCAACTCTTTCCTTCTTACATCATTTTGAAATCAGCATGTCCACGGAACTCCCTGGAGTTGGCTTCTTTCATGACTTCTGTTTAGCTACCCACTGGTGACATGTATCATACCTCGTGAGACAAGCTCCCCCTCTCTAGCTCACTATGTAGCCCCACTGGCCTCAACTCTGGCAATCTTCCTGCCTTAGCCTACCAGATAGTAGGCCTTTGGATAGGCCTACATCCCAGACCCCTAGGCTGATAGCTCCCTCGCTCAAGCTGTCCCAGAAGTTACATAGTTAGTCGTTCTCCTTTATTGAAACACAAAACTGAAATTAGGCTGTTAGTAACCCAGTTTCCAGAAAAATCAAATTCCAGGAAATTCAGTGAGTCCTTTCCTCACAGAAAATATATTTTAGAACCAAGGCAAAAGTGTGAATCTCCTTAGGCAGCAATGTTTCTAAAACATGGATTATGACTTTAACTTGTTTTCCTTTTGTGGAATTTTCAATATTTAGCTTATGTAACGAGCTATTCCCAGGACTGGAGAGATGGCTCAGTGGTCAGGAGCAATGGTTGCTCTTGCAGAGGACCCAGGTTTGATTCCCAGCACCCACACAGATATTTATAAACATCTGAAACTCCAGCTCCAGGCAGATCTGATACCCTCTTCTGACTTCTGAGGGCACCAGGCATATACATGGTGCATTTACAAAATCCAGGCAAACACTCATATACATACAATATAATAAGTTAATTAGAAAAAGTAAAAACAATTTCCAGAGACATTTAAGTAGAGATTCTGGAGTTGTAGAAGCCATGAATGCCCAAAGGTGGGTTGGAACAACACTCAACTGTGTGTCCTGCCACCCTCTGGCACCCATAGCACCCAGCTCTTCATCCAGGTGATTTGAAAGGCACATACTTCACTCTGACCAGCTTCTTGCTGCACAGGCAAGCCAGGTTTCTAAAGTGTCCATTGAAACCCAGTTTTCTCCCCACACAGTGTTCGACTGTGCTAAAAAGGACATCACGTCATTGGAAGAATAAACAACACGTAAGAGATAAAGTGAGCTGGTTTGTACAGCGGTCCGGTATTGATTTTTATCTTACTATGAGGTTTTCACCATCAACACTAATGGTGGGTTATGTCAGGCGTGGGACTGAGGGTCTGTAAGCAGAGTAAAAGGGCCCTGCTCTGGATTTATTCCCAACTTGTGCTGATGGACATCCCAGGACAGGAGTCTTTTAGAGGGATTTCCACTCTGGATTTAGGTAATGTTTTAGTATTTGCAGATCATGCTGTGAAATCCCTCTAAGCTGGAGTCCTAAGAGGAAAAGCAGGCACCTCGCTGCAGGGGGCTTACTTCCATGACACAGGTATGACACAGGCCTCCCGTACTGGCCGCACCAGGCTGTCATCAATTTACTCACATGGACCACTTTGCTAAAAGTTCCCACCATGCTCTCTGCCAACAGATGTCAGACAGGCCAACCAAACTAGAACTATTCACATTCCCTTTAAGGGTTTAGTTACTTCAGACAAAGACAGAGAAGATGATGGCTGGGAACTGTTACAGGGTGGAAGACACAAAGCACCATGGTGACAGAAAAGGAGCCACAAGGATCAGACTGCTTCTGCTTTGGCTCAAGATCAGACTTTGGGGTGGGGCAGGGGAAAGGGAGGGGGAGCCCTTGGAACTGGATGTCCTTTGGCTGATGGAATACAGCTTCTCTCTTGCCTTCAGGGGGTCGGCTCATCTGATGAAGCCCCCAATTTAAAATCCCACTGCATGAACAGGGAGAGCTAGCTCTCATTTGCGTGGGAAGGATTCCTCCATCTTCTCCCCTCTGCTCTAGCATCCGCCTGCTTGACTGAAGACGGGAGAGGGGAGCAGGTGCTGTGGGGCCTTAATGAAGACACCAGGGAGGCTCCCCCATGAGGAGCCAGCCACCCTCGCGCAGAGATGCTGTACTTCCAAATAACGCCCAAGGCTACAACTGTATCAGAAGCTAGCAACCATTCACCAAGTGCTTGGAAAGGAAGGGGATTCCTCTATGTGGGAGACAGACCAGTATGCTCTGCTTTCCTCACATTCATCCCAGATCTCGCGGCTCCCCCACCCCATTCCCAGTGACTCCTCAGAACACTATTTCTCACTTGGTCTGTTTTAAGGGCAACAGGACAACATGGCCTTAGGGCATTTCCCATCATCAGATATAACTAGTCAGCTTTTAATTACTAAATCACTGTTCGTGATTACGTTTCCTCCGACTCCCCCCACTCCGTCTCATATACGGGGAAACATGGGGAGGGTTAGGAGGGGTGGGGGACATTAATATTCAGTGCAAAGACTGTTGGGTCCATTTTGTTCTCATTATGTTGTCCTCAGAGACCTGCATCTCCTTCAGTTTCCCCAAATGTCACACAAGGATGATAGCTATACCAGCTGGAAGATTTCGGTGAGGGTTGGAATAATGTCTCCAGAATCTGAGGCATTGACCGTCAGTCGGTCTACAGGGGCTCAGCTGTTATCTGTGAACCCTGCCTACTTTGAAAATTTCCAAGCTGTCCATGGGCTCTATCACTTGGTAGAGGCAGTAGCCCAAGAGCCTCCGTGGTTACAGGTGAAATGTATTTTAAAAAAAAACTTACCCCTAAGTATTAACAATAAAACACATACAAATTTGGGCTGGAGAGATAGATGACTCAGCGGTTAAGAGCACTGGCTGCTCTTCCAGAGGTCCTGAGTTCAATTTCCAGCAACCACATGGTGGCTCACGACCATCTGTAATGAGATCTGATGCCCTCTTCTGGCATGTGGGTGTACATGCAGATAGAGCACTCAAAATAAATAAATCTTAAAAAACATACACGAAGCTAGAAGAGTAGAATACCAATACATTTTAAACATAACTATGTGGATTTGAATTTTTGTTCTTTCCACTCTTTTGTATTAAGAGTTTGTTTTCAATGCAGTTGATATGTAATTTGTGAGAAAACAAATAAAAAAAGGAAAACAAGAGTTTGTTTCCATAATAAAAGACAGTAAATGCAGTGAGATTATTATATTCTTTTGAACTAGCTTAGAGACAAACATGTCATGTTTGGGCCAAGTGTTCAAGGCTTTGTTGCAGACTGGGAAACAATGGGGCACTGTGGGAAGGTGGAGGGTCGTTTGTGATGACAAAGGCCTAGAGGTATTAGGATTCCTCTGAGCCAGACCGTGGGACCTCAAAACTCTTCTTCTTTCTCCTCTCGCTCCCTGGCTTGGGACAGGAGAGGTTTTTTTTCAGTATGTATCTAAGGATTGCCTCGGGTACTCAGTAATAGTAACAAAGATACACAGAGACATTTCACTGGCATCGACTCCCACACCTTTTCTGCCTAATCTATAATAACTAACAAGTAAAAGTCATACTCTACCATCACATTTAGAGTTAATTATGAAACAAAACCAAACACTAAGATATCAAATCAGTATAATAAACTATATTAAAAATAAAATGGAAATAAACACGGCTCATACATAAGAACGTGAAACATTCTGGACTGTACAGGACCACTATCTATGCTATTTTGTGGACTTACCACCAGGGGGTGCTACAGGGTAGCATTTGGATGAACAACAAGCAAAAGATTCCAGCTTGTTAGTGGGACCCTGGGAAGCGAGCTCAGGAGGGTCACGCTCATTACCACATCCCCTGAGGTTTGCGACCGTGGTTTGATTTTTGGGCAGATCTGCTTGGCCTGTTGAGGAACATGACCTGCTGCAGGGGCAGAGCTGTTAGAACAGGCAGGTGTGAGGCTATGTTGGCACCTAAGTGTGGCGTCTCAGAATCCCTGGGCTCTGGGCTGAGGCTATCAGAGTTGACTATTTCCACCACTATTCTGCTAGGACAGGGAGTCTGAGTTTTTCTGTTCCCAGTGGTGAGATGAATTTCCAGTATACCCTTCAAGATATATTCAACACTCAGGAAAAATGTACTATAGCAACTGAACTTGCTAGACCAGCCAAAGCACCGTTGTATATAAAAAGTCAGTATCCCTTTCTCGAAATACTAGGGGATAGAACTATTTCCTTTTTCTTCTTTAGAATTGGGAATGTTTTTATAGTGCACATAAGTTATCTTGGGATGGGATCCAAGTCTGAACATGAAATGCATTTAAGATTCTTATTCACTCTTGAAGCATAAGATAGAGGTAAGTTTATACAGTATTTAAAGGTGCAGCCAGTCTTAGACGCTTCAGTGTGGAATTTCACACTTGTGCCCTGTCAGTCCTCAAAGGTGTTGGAACATTTCATATTTCAAATGTCAAACCAGGGACGCACGACCTTTGTAATGACATCTAAGTGGCCAGGCCCAGTGTCCACTCCCCACAGGTCATACATGTCTAATCCCTCCCAAGAGCAGAACTCATACGGTGGTTTTCCTTGGACTCACAAAAGACCACTCCCAAGTATTCCCATGAAGTGCCCTTACCCATCAACTCACTACATCCTCATGATGACCTTACAAAGAAGTAGCATCCGTCCTATCAGAAGTGGAGAGAGCTGAGACTCGGGAGAGGTGGCCAGAAGCATGCAGCCAGAAGACCACACTCAAGGACGAGGCTGCTCTTCCCATCAGAGATAATGGCACACACGGAGAGCAGGTTCCCAGAAACACGAGTAGCATTTCCGCTGGTCGCCATGGTGCCTCTCCGTTCTGCTACACTTTGCCGCTCAGCACGTTATGGGCTATATGGGGACACTGGGCTTCTAACTGAAAGCCTTATGCATGCCATGGATGCATTTGTAACTTTTATAATTCGTATACGGATGGACTGTAGTACGTGTTACTACTCTTCATTGACATAGATATGTCCAGTCCAAAAAGATGGGGAATCTAAATTGATCATTCATTGCTGGTGTGACAGTTTTTAGTTGGGGAGGAGGAGGCGCTGGAATCTTGGTACAAATGAATGTTTGCAGCTATCCGTGCAGCTTGCCATCCTCCCAAACAACAGATCAGCAAGTGACTGTGCTAACAGCTTTCAGCAAACAGGAAAAAAAAAAAGACTTGAGAAAGAAAAGGGCAGGTTAGGTTTCTGCAGGAAGACAGGGAGGGGACGGAAGGGCACAGAACCCCCGTACTGTGTAGCTCAGGTGATCAAGGAAGAAGTGATGTACACCGTGGAACTTAATGTCCTGTTTTACTGACTCCAAATTAAGCTAGAGTTGTAGGCACTTCCCTTTCTTACTGGGGAGGCACTGATATTATAGTTTTACCTCTTTTTGTTTCTAGAAACCAGATGATCCATACGTGGATCCCAGAATGCTCACCGCTTGCTAGAGTTTGAGTATGGCTGAGCCTCCAAACCCTCCAACTGAAATGTGGTAGCCAATGTACTGCGAAGTGAGGCCTTGAAAAGGAATCCCTGTATGTCTGATTCCCATAGATTGGGCCTGAGAGAGCATAAGACATTTCACTCGCCTGCTCTGCCCCTCTCATCCACATGCCCCCACCCTGCTGTTCTGCTGTACACTATGATGTGAAGTGTTCTGAGGCCTTCCCCAGAGGTTCAGCAGCTGCTAGAGCCACGCTCTTGGCTTTTCAAGCCTCTAGAACTGTTGAGGCAAAATGAACCACTCTCTTCTTCTTTTTTTCTAAATAAATTGCCCATTCTTGGTTGTTTTATAGCAACAGTAAGAAGGATGGGCATCATATTCAAATCTACAAAGTAAATGCTCACCTTCATCCTCAGACACATCCGCTGACAACAAACCAACATTCTGCATTTCTAGAGAAACAGTGCTCAGGGGAGTGCCCTCTAGAGCCCACGCTGTAGGGCTCAGAGGAGCACACACCCCAGCTCCCCCCAGGTACATTTCCCATCAGCAGCAAATGTCTGCTCTTCAAGTCCTCTGTATGTTTCCTCCAATCTCTCTCTCTCTCTCTCTCCCTCTCTCTCCATCCCCCTCTCCCTCTCTCTCTCTCTGGCCCACCTTTTTCTTTCATAATCAAGGTGATTTATTCTTCTTTTTAGACTAACTTCTTTGGCGAGTTTTGGGCTCCTGGAATATTCTAGAATGCTGCAAGAGATTCCATATGACCAAAAGACTCGACTCTAACCCCAAACCCTAACCCTAACCACACACACAGTTCTCAATGACCATCATTAGTTCAAGCACTCAAAGAGCTAAGAAGACCTTAAACATTCACAGACAGTCTCACCTTTCCAAAGAAATGCTTAGTGGACACAGCCAGGGCGTCAAAGCCGTGGATGACAGTCCTCAGCTCCCTTCGAGCCAGACCCAGCTGCCTGGCCTGCCACTCACACCGGTCCCTCAGTCGCTGGGCCAGCTGCCGCTCCGCCTCTCGGGCCTGCAGGTCAGGCTTGGGTGGGAAGTCATTTCGAGGAGCCGTGGTCCTCTGCTTTGGGTACCCTATGAAGAAAGGAAGGGAGTCACTGGTGGGATTCTGTTCAGCTGCACCCTGTCACAGGAGCTCCCCAGGCCTGTGGGACAGGGAAGGAACTGCCCATGGCTAGTCATTTTAAATATTAAACAGGCAAAATAGCCAGGAACTTAAATTATTTATTTTGTTTACATAGTTTCAAGTGCAAAGTTTTTGCTTTGAGAACAGTAACAAACACATCACCAAATTTCAGCTTCCACCATTTCTTTAGGCCTGCTCTGGAAAGAAAAAAGCAAGAAGTTTTTCCTTCTTTCTTGTTTCTTAAAGGGGATTTAAACAATTTATAAACATTATTATAAAGACCTAGTAAATAAAAGCATCCAACGGCAAAGGCAGCCAGACCCACAGCCTGTTTCCTCATAACAAACTTACATACAGTTAGACTCGGCATTTGAGGGGGACGCTGTGGGGTTTCACGTTACATTTTACACTTTCTGTATTGAATCTATTTTATGTACTTAGCGCCCTTAGACAAATGTCTACTGGGAAATCAACCCAGCTTCAACTCCAGTTGAAGTCAGGCTTCTGAGAGCATGGCGGCTCCTTCCTTAGTATCAGAGGGAAATTCTGCAAGCCCTTTCCTGCCCTTTACACGGCTCGTCTCATGACCTTGTTCTTCACTGTCAAGGTCAAGTGATAACTGTACCAATGTCTTGGAGCCCCCAGTGTGACTTCATGTCATGCCCACAGCTACAAATCTGGTCCAAGACCCCCACCGGTATCCTGTTTCTAATCTTCATTACATAACGTGTGTAGTGTGTTCTTCCCAGAGATGTGAGACGGTTTCTCACCTGTGGGAAGCCACCCTCAGTTCCCACTGCACTGTGAAGGATGCTGTCCTTCTCCACACTACTCCCAAGGCTCCTGTGAGACAAATGGGAGGTGACATAGCTCACAGAATGAACTGGAAGTTGGGTGCCTAGGGATGAGGGTGGGGTTAGGAGGCTGAAGTTTGAGGAAGGAAAGGCCCTGGGAATGAGCCATGGCAAACAAGGTCATCATGGCCAAGGACCCATGGACCACCATTCCTCCACTGAGGCACAGAGACATGCTGTTCCCACAGGCAGCCAGAGAGCCTGCAGGTGGCCAGGATCTAATAACTCAGACACGGTCTCCCTGTATACAGGCAGATGTCCCTGTGTCACCTAAAGTCTTCTAGAGGCTCTTTCTTTCTCTTCTGATTTTCACCCTTTTCTAAAGCCTCAGGGAGCAAGATGCAAAACCCAAATGCAGTGTCTGACACAGAGGTACACAAAGCAAGGTGACACACAAACAGCCCCATCCGAAGGGTGACTCAGGCGCAAGCACGATAATGCTAATGAGAGTATCTCTTACGTCATCACAGACTGTGGTGGGACCTCACAGGCAACATACCTTAATTTCTGGGACTCATGTGGGGACTGGAAGTCAAACCTAGGTCCTCTGCAAGAGCAACAAGAGCTCTTTACTGCTGAGCCATCTCTCCAACCCCAGCACTTACCACATTTAAAAGTGTTTGTTGTTGATGTTGTTGTTACTGTCTTAGTTGGGGTTTCTATGGCTACAATGACACAACGTGACCAAAAGGTTAAGTTGAGGAGGAAAAGATTTATTTGGTCTTAACTTCCACATCTTCTACATTGTTTATCACTGAAGGAAGTCAGGACAGGAAATCAACCAGGGCAGGAACTTGTAGGCAGGAGCTGATGAGGAGGCCATGGAGGGGTGTCTGCTTACTGGTTTGCCTCTCATGTCTTGCTCAGTCTGCTTTCCTACAGAACCCAGGACCACCCACAATGGGTGGGGCCCTCCCCCATCAATCACTGATTAAGGAAATGCCCTACAGCTGGATCTTATGGAGGCATTCTCTCTTATATTTGTGGTTGTGAGTCTAGCCTTTAATGGCTTAGCCATCTCTCCAGCCCAGAGGCATTCTCTCAATGGAGGTCCCCCACCCTTCTAGTGGTTCTAGCTTGTGTCAAGTTGCATAAAATTATCCAGTATAGTTATCATTTGGTTAAAACATTATACTTAGTATAATGTATACCATAAACATGTAGTAAAAGGAGCCAGCGAAATGCTACCATTAAAAGTCACTTTTAAATTATTATTATGTTGCTTGTATTCATGTACTCAAAGCTCCAGTATTCAATTGAATGCAAAGCAGTCAGCTCACCTTCATCTCTAGGGGGCACCTAGCAATTGGGAACCCTGTCCATGTCAGAGGTTGCCCAAGAACATCAACTTTCGGGACCAACACGATAAGCTTAGCTACTTTGTGACACTAGGTGACCCAGAGTTTAGGACGCCTTGTTGACTGCACCTTAATCCTCAGTCACTGTCATGGTTTATCCAAATCCCAGTCCCCAGAGCTGAGGCATTAGGAAGGAAGCGTCAGCACTGAGGTTGGCTACCGAGTTTCTAGTTTAGTTTTATTATTAGAAAGGGTTTGTGCTGGTCGAATCTCAATGGTCACTGTGGCTGCACAAACTGAGGATTTTATCGGTATCATGCAAGGATCCTGCTTTCCCATGAAAGCCCTACTTCTAAATTACTAGTGTTCAAAGAACTCATGAGTACTGTCTTACCATGACCTACAGATAGCTGGGTTTGTTTTTGTTTTTTTTTTTTGATGAATGCTTCACGCTATGAATTTTAGGGCCCCAAATACTTGATTCTTGTTGTTGAACATTTTCTCTGTGTCTGGTGTCATGCAGGGTTCAGTGGGTGAGCAAGGAATCGGCTCATCGCTGGTCTTTAGCCAATCACTGTCTAAGAGGGAAGCATCCGGGTCCTCTGGTTCCTCTCTACCCAGGCTGCTTCCCATTCCCTCCTGTGTGGGGCTAATGTGAACCATTCAGGGCCAGGGGTTTGCTCTAAATCCAGAATACACTCCCGATGTCTGAATCTTGCCCCAGTCACAGTTTCTTCCGAGCCATCCTACCAGCTGCATAAATCAGGTTAGGGCAGAAGGACGCTATGCGGACCACAATGACATGTGACAGTTTACCCCTAGGGAGAAGCCAGTGACTGGACATCAGCACAAAGGTGAATGTCAACAGTTGTTTGCGTGCAAAGGCTGAGCTTCCGACGGTTTCCGTGCAAAGCTGAGCACTGGGGAGGACGTGGTGTTTGAAAATGGAAAGTGAGTATTAAAAATTCATTTGCACCATCCGGTCACTACCCAGGGGATTGCTGTGGATGAAACGAGGTGATTTAATTAGATCTGGAAAGCTTATCGGACACAGCCACGGAGCTGTGCTGGCGCCTGCACGTTGATAATGTGACAGGGGGCCATGACCTTCACAGTTGTAAACAAGGTGGCAGCAAGGACTGGACACAGCTTTGATAGCTTCTCAGTTGAAGGAGAAGTCCTTTATGGACTTGGTCATTGTCCTTACAGAGGTGTCACCCATAAGTGCATGGGTAGAGCTCTCTGTGGACTTGAAGAGAGCTTTATTTTTGAGTAAACATAGTTCAGAAGGTTTAGTAGGATGGAACTTGATTTGCCTCTTAGCATTGGCAGCTGCTTGCCAGGAGTTTCTGCCATGCAGGTGGTTTCCTTCAGGAAGAGGAAACCTTTTTGAGGAATTGCCTCCATCTGATTGGCCTGGGGATATTTCACTGTCATTCTGCCTGAATTTAATTGATCACCCTTGACCTCTGAGGAGGAAGGGAACCTGGGGGTTGAATCAAGTAATCCAATTCCACGTGTATGTTGGTGTTTCTTAGCACCCCTAAACCACAGGGTCTAGAGAGCTTCTTGTCTGGTTAGACAAATCTATGGAGCGTGTTCCAAAGCAAAAGGGAGATGCTGTCACTCCCTTCTGGTTCCCATGCTAAGGACCTTTCTCCCAGATGCTCATCTGTGTCCTGTGTCTGATCCTTTATAGACAATGGATAAGTGCAGTAGAGGCCTCCCCCTATGTAATCCGTGAGCAGGCACAGTGGGCGTTAGCAAGGAGAACCAAAGCCCGAGTGTGCTACCGCCCAAAAGGCAAACAGCGAATTACTTTAGGAAACAAATTTGGCCCAGTTTACAGAGTTAAGCATATAATTACCATACAACCCACACATCCAGCTACTAAGGTATTTACCAATGAGAAATGAGAATCCACGGCACACCACTCACAAACGCCATAGCTGCTTGACTTTGGTTCCAATAGGCAAATGGCCTCAAAGGACCATTGTCAGGGAAATAAGTAAGCTGGGTATAGTGGTTTGAAAGAGAATGTCCACCTTAGGCTGATGTAGTTGAACACTTGGTCCTCAGCTGCTGCTATTGTTTGGGGAAGCTTAGGGGGTGTGGCCTTGCAGGAGGAAGTCATCACTAGGGCCTGGCTTTGAGGTTTTAGAGCCTCCTATTATCCCCAGTGCCTGTTCTAAGCTTTCTGCTTACAGGAGGGGTTGTGAGCACCTAGCTTTCCGCTGAAGCCACCGTGCTAGCTGCTTGCTAACCCAAAAATGACAGACTCTTATCCCTCTGGAATTGTAAGCCCAAATAAGCTCTTTGTCCTGTACGTTGCTCTTTGTCACTGATGAATCCTTGTGTAGCCTCCAGGAACTTATACCTGACTAGGATGGCAAGGAAATGAAGGACAGACAGACAGACAGGCAGGCAGACAGACAGACAAATACACAGACACACAGACAAGCCCACAGACAAAAAGCTGAAACTGAGTGGTCTGGGATCTTGGCTGGATCCCAGCTGAGTATTAGAAGCTCAGTGTGTTTCTGAACAAGGAGCCAGGTTTAGCTACCTCAGTGAGGGCAGTCTCTGTAAGGGAACGCTCTTCAGTCCTTGAACTTCTAGTGGGAGAAAGCTGTGGTGGACATTTTTGCACACACTGTCTCCCTCTGTGACTGAGGCCTTGGGGGTGGGTCCTTGACATGCTGAGCCCATGTGCAGGGCACACATGCACTCAGGAATTCACTTACTCAGGGCTTCCTCTTCAACGACAGGCACAGTGTTTTATCACAGCAACAGAAAAGTAATTAACACATCGGAGTATGCACCAATGTAAAAGGAAGGGGTTATTAAAGAAGATCGTAAAAGAGCAACGTATCACGTGATTCCATTTATATGAGACTTCAGAAAACACAAACTACTATGATAGAGATGGGTGGGGTTGGGTTGGGGGGTATGGTGGATTGGGCATGTGGGTCTGACAAGGTATATACCACAACATCTGGGAGCAGATGGATGTGTGCATTCTCTTGATTGAAAGGTGATGGGTCCACATGTGAGTGCTCACATCAAAACTGACCAAGTCGTACACTTTATACATATAGGTGATTTAACATGCATTAATTATTGATTTTAATTATTAGTTGTTTGGCATTTCATTAATATAAATATTTCCACATTTCAACTTTTAAAACATTCTTATATTTTAGGCATGCACAGGAAGCAGTCCAAAGCTAGGGGTTTGTTTGTTTGTTTGTGTTTTTTCTTGGAGGGGGAGTTAGTTTTTTGTTTGTTTGTTTTTTATTTTTACAAGAAAGGGTTTCTCTGTGTAGCCCTAGCTGTCCTGGAATTCACTCTATAGACCAGGCTGGCCTCCAACTCACTCTGTAGATCAGACTGGCCTCGAACTCACAGATATCTGCCTGCTTCTTCCTCCCAAGTGCTGGGATCAAAGGTGTGTGTCACCACCTCCCAGCTCAAAGCTACGATTTATTATATACAGCTTGTTTTTCTTCCTTTTATGAAATATTACTTCTTGAGCTTAGAACCTCCAAGTGTGATTTTTTTTTCCTATTGAATTATTTTTTATATGTCCTCATAAGAGCATATATTCCTTTGCAAAGACATTTTCTCATGTATGTATACATCAGAACATCTTGGTTCCTTTCGTATGGAATGAGGAAAACCAGCCTGTGTGTGTGTCAGGCTGGTGTACATCCATCAACACCATCTTAATGAGCTCTGCTCCAGTGCAGGCCTCAGCTTCTAGCACAGAACACATGTATAAGTACCTGGAGAGTGAAGTTTGGTAGCAGCAGATACTGTCCTCTTGGGAGACGAAACGGCAGGCTTCTTAGCCTCTGGATCTTTCTGCAATTCTTTCTTTGCTCCTACAGATGGTAAAGAGGAACAGAAGAGAGAAAAGGCCGGTTATGGGCAGAGCCATAACACAAGTTTGCTGTGGAAAAGACTACATAATAACAGGAAAACAGAACAACAAGTAAATAGCTGGGTGATTTGTTATAGTCAACGCCCCCGCCCCTTTGGTGGGGAGAGTGACTCCCTTGTTTATAACACAGGGATTTAGGTCTAAGTGTCCCCTGAAATGGGCCCACATGTCTCTGGTTTGACGAAAACACCGCTTACTCTGGGGTCTCAGTAAACCGTGACCTCACAATACATCAGTGAATTAAAACTTCACTGTACTTAGGCACCAATTTGGTCTACTGAAGACAGGGAGGGGAGGGATAGACAAAAGGATACTTGCCGGCTGGCTGAGAGTGGGAGACCTCTAATTGATTTCCATTCAAAGGCAACCTAGAGTTCGTTTGCCCCCCTGGGCTGCAGTTTATCAGGTTAGGAAAACTATCCCAGCATGCTCTGCAGGAGGGATAACCTAGGCAAGGGTGTGCTCTAGAGGCACCGGTAGATGCCCTCAGAAGATGACAGGGGCAGTCAGAGTGCCTTCTCTCTGAAAGCTGAAGTCTGCACATCCTCAAGGTTATTGAAAGGTGACGGGTCCACAGGTGAGTGCTCTCATCAAAACTGACCAAGTCGTACACTTTATACATATAGGTGATTCAACATGCATTAATTATTGATTTTAATTATTAGTTGTTTGGCATTTCAGACTGCAACTGCCTGCCACATGTCCAGTCATTCATGCTCCCACTGGACAGACAGTGCGTTTGAGAATGTTCCCCAGGCCCACACCTTGCCAGCGCTGACAAGCCAGGCATGCAATTACTGACAGACACCAAAGGACTGCACAGCAATCGAATGTGTCTCCGTTCAGCAGTGACCTAACTGCACGCCTGTTTCTCTCCCCGTATGTAAGAAGAGCTCTTCATTCATTTTGTAGAGCAGCCCTTTCCCATATTGAAATTTTGCCTATTTCCCCCTTTCTTTTTCTCTTCTTCTTCTTTTTTTTTTTTTTTTTTTTTTTTTTTGTTTTTTGTTTTTCGAGACAGGGTTTCTCTGTGTAGCCCTGGCTGTCCCAGAACTCACTCTGTAGACCAGGCTGGCCTCGAACTCAGAAATCCACCTGCCTCTGCCTCCAAAATGTTGGGATTAAAGGCGTGCGCCACCACCGCCCGGCTTTTTTTTTTCCCCCTTTCAAACGTGGCATTACCATCTTTTGCTGCCTGTAGTTTGAGGTTTTTACATGTTTGAATACATCCACACCCTCTTTCCAGCTCTGACGCCTTGAGAACATTACCGAGGGTTTCTATGTGTGCGCATGCACACTGACAGTCGGCTGAGGCATCTCAGGGCTTCAGGTGGCTCTGCCTTGGAGGCCTTGAAACCCCAGCCACTATTCTGTTCTCCAGGTATTACAGGCAATCACCACAGCGCTAATCTCCAGATTCTCTTCTGGCCCTTTGCCTTTGTGTTAGATCAACAAATAGGGAAAGAGACCAGGACTCGGGGAACTAAGCAGGAAACATTAGTTGCCTTCAAAAGTCACCAAACTTGTTTCCTGCTTTACAGGCAAGCTACTCATGAATATTTATTCAGCCTGAACTGAGTATCCCATCCCTGTCTCATGGAGAACGGACTATAGCCCCAACTGGAAACCTTAAATACTGATATCTTTGACTTTGACATTCACTTCTGCAAATCTCACTATTAGAGCATTTCTCCAGGCATGAAAAATACATGCTCAAAGACAGGACATCATTTACAATAGATATGTGAATAGCAACAAAATTCACATTGAAGACTTAAATTATCACCACACACACACACACACACACACACACACACAGAGTCAAGCCATGGAGTACTATGCTGTCGATAAAAATATTATACTGACATTGAAAGACATCCACAATAAATAAAAATGTTAGCTGTTGAGTAGAATTCAAGGTATTGTCTCATGTCATCACACAAAACAGCACCTGTATTAAGGTTTCTAGAGGCTTAGTCGCCCTAAATTCTAAGCAGTAGGATTGAGTAGCTTGAACTATTTATTTTTGATGACTTTGCATTATTTCCATTTCAAGGCAATAGTAAAGCGAGAGAGGTCAACCCACGGTATGCAATAGTCCGTACGTTGCAGGGAACGACAAGAAGGCCTGGTGGTGTGATCGCAGAATTCTCTGGGCTGAGGTTCAACCTGTCCCAAGTCTGCCTGGCCTGCCTAACTGTCCTCACTGTCTGCTCATTTCTCCTCCCCCAAGCCTCTGTTTCTTGTTACCTCTATAACAACCCCTCCAACTGCCCCCCACCCTCAGCCCCTCTCAGCATAGTGATTCGGGTAGGAGGGTTCACATTCCCTCTGTGCTGTGGACTGAGTGTAATGTGGCCCCTGGAGGCTCCCAGGTCCAGACACGAGATCTTCAGCAGGTAATGTTGTTTGTGTCACTGTTAGGAGACAAGAACTTGGCTAGCAGAGGCTGGCTGCTAAGGGTAGTCCTTACTGGTACAGCCTGGCCCTCCCACTGGCTCAAGCTTTTGCCTCTTCCTATGTTTTCTAGATTCCTGTGGCTCTCTGTTTTGTGGCCAGCTTCTTTAGTGGCTTCCTCTAGTGTGGCCAGCTTTAGTGACTTCGTGGCCAGCTTCTTTACTTTGTCAGAATACCACTAATTTTTTTTTCTCTTTAAATTTTCCACTGCTCAAAATTCCTTCCAATCAAACGTTCACGTTAATTCAAAATTTTAATGTGGTGATCACCTCATTCCGAGACGCAAAGGGATTTCTCTTTGGGTTCCTGGGTGGCTAATGACGAACCTAATACTGTGATAACTCTCAGCCTTTTGTGGGTGATCTGCTTTACTTTTTGAAGAATTCTTTTTTTTTTTCGCTCTCTCTCTTTTTTTTTTTTTTTTTGGTTTTTCGAGACAGGGTTTCTCTGTATAGCCCTGGCCGTCCTGGAACTCACTCTGTAAACCAGGCTGGCCTCGAACTCAGAAATCCTCCTGCCTCTGCCTCCCAAGTGCTGGGATTAAAGGCGTGCGCCACCACTGCCCGGCTTGAAGAATTCTTATTACCTCTTTTTCTCACCCTAGTGTGCCTGGTTGCCTTTTTTATCTATTGTGCAGAGAGACCTGGTAGATCCTTTTACCCTGCATCCCACAGTTCTGAAGCCTTTTCTTGATATGTTCTTTGATAACGTTGGGTTCTTTCCCTCTGGTTTCTCAGTTTGTGGCTGTCCTGTTTGAGCTCTATTTGTGTGTGATGTCGCACTTTGGACAGCCTCCGTGTGCTCAGTCACACCCAATACAGCCTCAGTTAAACTCAGGGTCACTTCAGCCTTCTCCCTCCCATCTCTCCAGATTAGGCCCCTTCGCTTACACTGGAGACAACCATCTTGTCTTTGTCTTCTCTTTTCTCGTTTCTTCACACTCAGTGGAACAACATGTCTGGTGAAATACACATTTTCTCTTTCTCTCTCTCTCTCTCTCTCTCTCTCTCTCTCTCTCTCTCTCTCTCCAGCCAGTCCACACCTCATTCTCCCATTCACTGTCATTTCCATTCTCAGACCAGAGCAGCCTCTCTTTGCAGCAACCTCCCTGTCTGTTTTGTCTCTCACTGAACCTGCCTCAGACCCCAGCATGGGAGGTGGGGTACGGTGGGAGAGTGGGGGTGTGATGGGAGTGGGGTCCAGGTTCTGCCACCAATCTCCAGTCCTCTCCCACATCGCATGACAGTTGAGGATGTTGTTTTCCCACCCAGAGGTCCCATTAAGACAGTGCATTCCACATGAGTCACCTACTCACTAAATATCTGTAAACAAAAGGAGTTGGTTATCTATGCTAAGTAATCATGTTTCTTTTTCTCTGTGGAAAATAAAACCAACCCCGAGAGGAGTGAATTCTAGGCATTTGGAGACCTCTTGTGCTGGTTAGTTTTTTGTCAACTTGATGCACTCTAGAGTCACTGGGAAGTGGACCCCACGCTGAGAAAATGCCTCCATCACAGTGATATGTTTGATCCAAATGAGCAAGGCCACCCTCCTGCAGTTGGCCAGCAGTGCTATAAGAAAGGAAGCCAAGCAAGCCACAGGGAGCAAGCCAGTAAGAAGCATCCATCTATGGCCTCTGCTTCAGTTCCTGCCTCTAGGTTCCTGCCCAGAGTTCCTGCCTGCCCTGACTTCCCTCAGTGATAGACTGTGACCTGCAGGTACAATAAGTCCTTCCTCTTTGAGTTGCTTCTGGCCATTGTTCTGGTTGGTTTTATGTCAACTCACACAAGCTAGAGTCATTAGGAAGGAAGGAGCTTCAATTGAGAAAATGTCTCCATAAGATTCTTCTGTAAGGCATTTTCTTAATTTGTGGTTGGTCAATGGGGGAGGATCTAGCACATTGTGGGTGGCGTCATCCCTGGGCTTGTAGTCCTAGATTTTATTTTGAAAACTGCAGGCTAAGCAAGCCATAGTGAGCAGTCCGGTAAACAGCACCCCTCCATGGCCTCTGCATCAGCTCCTCGCTCTGGGTTCCAGCCCTGCTTGAGTTCCTTCCATGATGAACTTCAATATGGCAGTGTAAGCCAAATTAACCCTTTCTTCCCCAGCTTGCTTTTTGGTCATGGTGTTTCTTTGCAGCTATAGACACACTAACAGTCAAGGCGCTTTATCACATCAGTAGACGCCTGTTTTCTCTCAAACCAAACGAGCAAAGCTCTGAAGTGCATGGGTTTGTGGGAAGAAATCACATCAGCTCTCCTGAGGATTTCACACATTGCCTGATCTAGTAAGGCTGAGAAAATTTGTGTAAGTTAGCAGTGGTGGGAAAATGATTTACATTTTTGACACCAATACAAACAGCTTTATTCACTGGGGCAGATTTTAGTGAGGCAAGCTCAAATTATCCCTTGTTTTTTTTTTGTCTTGCTTTACTTGGTATTTTAACTTTCAAAGGAATTCCAGAGCATAATGAAATAAATGCTTTGGAGGGCAAACGGTTCCCTCTGCATGAGAAGTGGCCCACATTAGAGTGAGCTACGGATGCCCACGGTGGTTTACTGAGACTTTACTACAATGGCTGTCTAGTTTCTGCACTCCAGAGGATTCCTAGCATGTCACTCCTCTGTCACATGCTCCATCAGATGGCTCCAGTACACTTGAGGTGACATCAGAGACAAAGGGAGATGTCCATGAGACAGACACATCAGCAATAGCAACATAACACAGTGAGTGTCAGGCCAGAGAGTGGTGAAGACTTCTCTCCGGGAAAGCAGAGCCAGGGCGAGCTTCATCAGAGGAGGCAGTGCTTATGCTGGGCTGCAAGGAGGGCAGACTATCTGGGAAGGAAGCCTGACCCAGAGAGGGAATGTGTGTGTGTACGCAGAGGTCCACAGCCAAAGATGGAGAAGGTGCTGGAGGGGATGGGATGGCCCGTTTTTGCATCCAGCCTTCATGGCCCCTGATGATGTCTAAGATCACTGGACCAAAACAAATAGCTCTTTCTCTGTTTCCTTTCAACATATCAATCTCGCCCATGAAATCCAGTCTAAGGCTGTTCTTAAAAATTGGTAATTGTTCTATTCTCTACCTTTTAATAAACAGAAAACCATGACTGATGCTACCAACAAATGCGATAGTGGTAAATGAACACTAGACAGAGTCAACAGGAAGCTAAATTGATTTTTTGTCCCCTGATGCTTTTGATTTAAACTAAAATAATCGGCTAAGATTACAGATCAAACCTCAGCCACCCAAAAAGTATACACATATTTAAATGAATCCCTGCCTTTCTCCTAAAACATTCTAGGCCATAGAAGACTAGGGAAAAATATACCTTTTCTTCTTTTTCATTATAATCTCTCCAGGCATAGCCACAAGGAGCCCATTGGACAGTACTATGGAAAATCTCTCATATGGATCTATATTAATTTTTCTTAATAAAATACAATGATTTAAAATGCCATGATACTGTGAATGAAAAAGCCCAAACCCACAGAGCTCCTAGCCAGGTAGAGGAGGAGGAGCGGTCGCTCACGTGCCAGGACAGTCGGGCTTGGCTCTGTTGTCTCCTTCTTCCCATTAGGGCAAGATGGTTTTAGTTACCGTGTGTTGCTTTCTCCCATAGTTTTACTGCTCTCGTACACAATCCGTAGAGCTTATGGAGGCTGTACCAGTGAAGCCATACTGTAGAACCTGCAATTTTCACAAAGCATCCTGTTACTGACGTTCAGAGCTGCCCGCTGCAGACACGTATCCCACTGTCTGCATTTGTTCTATCATCTGAAGTTTAAGTTGTTTCCACTAATGGTTCTTAGCAATTCTGAACAATGTTGCTTTGGAAAGACATGTATGTGTGTGTATCTCAGGTACACATGTATGAATTTCCCACACTGTCCTAGTTTGATGTGATAAATACCATGATCAAAGCCAACATGGGGACAAAAGGCTTTATTTGGCTTGCAGGTCACAGTGTATCATCAAGGGAAGCCAAGCCAGGAGCTCAAGGCAGGAAACCTGGGGACAGAATAGAATTGGAGAACACTGAGGGATGCTGGCTGGCTTGTTGGCTTGCACAACTACTTTTCTTATGCATCCTAGGCCTACCTGCTAGGGACTGTGCCACCCATGGTAGGGTGGGCCCTCCTCTACTAATCAGCAATCATGAAAATGCCTCCAGACATGTCTAAGAGCCAGTATGATGGAGGCAATTCCTCATTTGAGGATCCTTCTACCCAGGTGTGTTAAGTTGACAAATGCCAGTAATTTATACAGTGACCCTGTAGGACTCAGATTGTGCACTATATGTACTGAGCATCTTGTCAGCAATTACCATACACCAAAATGGCAGTTTTTAATAATATAAGATAGTTATTGCCAATGCTTTTATTTGTGCATATGTTTACCAATCCATGTATACTCCCATGCATGCACACAGAGGCCAGGGAGAGTACATGCATGCATCAGAGCCAGGAGAGTACATGCATGCATGCAGAGGCCAAGACCATCTCAGATGGCATTATTTCACAGGATCCATTCATTTCCTTTGTCTTTTGAGACAGAGTCTCTCACTGGGACTTATAGATGGCTAATTAGACTAGGGGGTGGATAGTGACATGCAGAAATCTGCCTGTGTCTGCCTCCTGAGTGCTGGAAATATATGCATACAATACATATAATAGCTTTGTCCTTAACTTGATGACTGTGGCTGAATTTCTTATGTTCTGAAGATCAAACTGAAGGCCTCACAAGGCAAGCACTTAACTCTCTCAGCCATCTTCTTAGCCCTATCACTGGTGCTTTTAGAACCTGCCTTCTGCCTGCTCCTCACCAATTCTCTCCAATATGATGGTATTAAGAAGGGAAGGGCTTGAGGAATTGTATTGCCTGGTGTTTATATACCACCCATTCTGTCATTTTCTTTCTTTCTTTTTTTTTTTTTTTTTTTTTTAAAAGATAGCAGGCCAAATGGGACTAACACAGAACAGTGGCCTATAGATACTGAGCTAGCCTGGTGTGCTCAATCACAACTCTTCTTTCTAAGGCAAGGGTAGGGATGTTAAGTCATCAAGTTAAGGACAGGAATACAATTGGTAACCATGACAGGAATCTGGTTCTAATTTCAAAGCTCATTTCTAATTCCCCTGCCATGCAAATTCTACATGGTAGGAAACAGCTGTTCACCAAGGCTCACTAGTAATTTTGCTCCACCCTATCCAATAGTAATGTAGAAACAATATATATTTGGAGAGGCCTTTTCAAAGACAAAAGGTACATGCAATTAAAAAGAAAGATGGTCTTGGAATGTGTGCAGAACAGCTGCCTGCTGGCTCATGCTTTGCTGGGTAACTTCTCATGTGTGACACAGGCCACTGATGTCAGCTCCACCCTGTGTCAGCTCCAAGTATAGGGCTCTGGGTACAAGCTTTGCACTCAAATCCAAGCTTGCAATCTTCTGGCTTGGTTCCTTTGGGCAATTTACAAGCTCATTCTAACCCACTTATCAAGGGACACAATGTCAGCCTGGCCTATTAAGCTGGTGTTGCTTTGTTTGTTACTTGAAGGAGCGTATATGGGCTAAGGAGACAGTTCACCCTCATTCACTCTCTGTCTCCACCCTCATACGTGACAGATCAATAGTCAGAGACACTCCCAGGCTGGAGCATTGTATTTGTATACGTATCGTCTTGTATGTGTATTCAAGGTCCTGTGGGACACAAGAACAATTCTAATTCACACTCTCTTCAAGTGGCATCTTCTGCAATAACCACTTCAGAAAACCCAGTAAATTGTAATCGATCACATGAAAATACATATTAATGTCCTATTTGGGAACCTTAAGTTAGAATCACCCTATGTAACCAACCAGCTTTTTAATAGATAAATAAATGTGGCATATTAGAAAGAGAAGAGGCTTTGGGCAAGGACAGACTTCACCCCAAGTGGTGGTCAGCTGCCCGGCTGCTCTTCTGTGGGAAAAGCTAGATCTCCCATCTATAGGTACAGGGAAAGCAGAGCTCTGTTACATTGCTTGGCAAGAGCCCTTAGGTGAAGTCTGGCATAACATCATGCTCATATTCTTGTTAGTAGTCATCAAGATGGCCAAGTGCCTAGGCCACCACAGTTACATGGTCAGTAAGTGGGTGTGTGGAATGAGCGTCGGCTGGGTAGCTAATGGATGGGAATCAAAACCTAAGAGAAAGGGAGTAAAGATGGACTGAACAGCAGGAAAGAAGTCACAGAGATACAGCGTGGCTTAGCTTACCAAAGTAGCTGAGGGTACAGGAAGGCAGCATGAAGGGGGAAAGGCAGGCGTGGTGGTTTGAATATGCTTGGCCCATGGGAAGTGGAGGTGCTGCCTTGTTGGAATAGAGGACGTGCATCACTGTGGGGGTGGGCTTTGAGGGCTCCTAGTGCTCAAGCTCCGCCCCCGGTGGAAGACACTCATCCTGGATGCCTTCAGATGTAGGATTTTCAGCCCCTTCTCCAGTGCCATGTCTGCCTGGACACTGCCATGCTTCCTGCTATGATGATAATGGACTGAACCTCTGAAACTGTAAGCCAGCCCCAATTAAATGGTATCCTTATAAGAGTTGTCTTGGTCATGGTGTCTCTTCATAACAACGGAAACCCTAACTAAGACAGTGGGTATCAGAGGAGAAGGTAGGTCGGGAAGAAGGAGATGGCAGGGCAGAAGGCAGTGGCAGGGATAACTTTCTGACTGTGGAGCGCGGATCCGTATTGTAGGGAACAGCACTGAAGGAGTAACAAGACCAGGTATGGAAGCTTCCTGCAGAGGGGTAGGGCGTTTGTTCTCTGCCTTAGCCAGGCTGGCTGGAGGACTCATTACTGATTGGTCAAGTGTGGGGCCAAGAACAGCTCCCAGCACCTCTGCTGGCTGAGTGACTGATGAAAGATACAGCGTACAAAGACTATGCCAGGCCTGGGAAATATATTATTCTTTTCCATCTATCTTGTCAGATGGTTGACTGGCATTTGTCTTTTTCCTTTCTTCCTTTCTTTCCTTCCTTCTTTCTTTTATTAATTATTTTATTTATTTACATTCTAAATGTTGTCCCCTCCCAGTCTCCCCTCTCTGAGTTCCTTCCCCCTCCCCCCTTCTCTTTGCCTCTGAGAGAGTGTTCCTCTCTATATCCCCCCACTCTGGGACATCAAGTCTCTATAGAATTAGGCACATCCTTTTCTACTGAGGCCAAAGTATGTTTGTCTCTTCACCCCTTGAAGACTATTGTCTCTACTCCCAAACCCACCATTAGAATTTGAGATGGCATCAATGTAATAACGCAGATCATATAACCCTGGAAAGGAACTGAACATTTTAAAACAATGATACACAATTAAAAGATCGCCACTCCCCCAAATAAAGGGGCAGGGCAACACCGTGGCATCAATTTACATAGCAATGTATACATAGCACCATAGACAGATTTCAGCACCATATGACCGGTATGATCCTTGAAATTCACCATGGAAGCCCCACGATCATTTGCATGAATTTCTGCTGGACTCCTCCCACACTTCTGTAGGGCTGACAGGCAGAGCAAACGTTTGTAACCTTTAGATACAATCTGCCTCCAAGCTCTCAAGTAAGAGTTGGGATGTTAGGGCCCAGCTTTCCAAGAATGTTTACACATACAAGGCTGGTTCTATACCAGCCTTTTCATGGCTTTTGATCAAGGTGGGCCGGTGTTTCGTAAAGCCTGGTATTGAGGGAGTGTCCTATAAAGTTTCTCAATTGTCAAATATGTTTTGCAGAGGTTTCAATGGCAGTGTTGGGCAGGGAGAGCAGAGGAAAGAGACAGTCTCTTCTTATTTCTCCCGTCACCCTGTGGCATTTGAGTTATTATTGCCAGATAGCACCTTAACACAGCAAACTGACAAGAGGGGGCAAATCTACCGGAGTCTATGTTATGCTGTTTGTGTTTTGAGCATTTTATAGCTTCCAAATTCCTTATGTAGAGGGTTAGAAGTGTTGTGTGTGTGTGTGTTCAAATTAGCAAGGCATCTGACTGCTAGTACCTCTAGACTGAGATTTTAAGGGGAGACAGGTTTGTTCCCCTATCACCAATGCCCAGCAACTCCTCTCAAGCGTCTGGCTTCTTCTCCCTGACTTCCTTCTCATAGAGCCATGGCGCTCCACCATGGCCTTCCTGAACATTCATTTCTCCTTCACGGCGCTTAGCATAAATGTAATAAAACAATTAAGTGTGTAATTAAGAGACACCCTGTGCCACACACAGGGACAGGGGTTGTCTTCTCTCGTTCATCAAGATCTCCATGGGTAGCTAAGACAGCCTTAACTCTGTGAAGGCTCTCGGTGCCTGACCTGGACGGAGTGGAGGCCTATGCACACATCCAGCAGTCCCTCTTCCGGGATGCCCTAGAGAATGCTATGCTTCTGATCCGCAGCAGTCCTTGACTTTTCCTCTGGCTCTGGAACAGCCCGCACTGGCTCCCTTAAGGTCGTGGGCAGCTCCCCTTACCAGACACAGCATGCATCATCCGAATCCCATCTTCCTAGTTCATTGACCTCACGCCCCACAAAGGGCTCTCGAGTTTATTGCCTTCATTTTACTCCTATAAACATTCTTTCTGAACACGTCTGCTCTCCCATAACCTGCTCTGTTCCCCACACGACTGCTGGCCCTCCCGTTCGCTTCACAATGACAAATCAGTTGCCAGTGATAGCAATTCAAACTCAGCCTCAGGAGGGCTACTCGACACCAAGCAATAATAGCAGCATCAGCACGGAACCGCAGATGCTGCTTCTATCCTGAATCCTCGTCACCTCCCAGTCCTTCTGGGATGTTCATGAACGCTCCTGAGCCAGTAAAAATGACCACACTGTGAGTGCTGATTCTTTTCTCATCATCAGATCCAAACTTGCTCTTGGAGTTAAGCATGGGACATCAGGGAATCCTGCGTGGCTGTTGAGAACAGTCAGTCCCGTATCACCCTCAACGAGCAATCCAGCAGCAGGATTGGTCCACTATTTGCCTCCTCTTTTTGTCTATCTAAAGTTCCTCCTTTCTTTCCCAAATGCTTCACTATGTGGTCAGGAAGGTCAGGCAGTGTGTGAGCAACGAGGAGGAAGCAGGGATAGACAGTGGCAGCATCTTCCTGGGTACAACCTTCTTTGCAAACACACGTTGCCTTGCTAATTAAGGTCAAAGTCTGCTGTTGTCATGCTTTTGCTTGGCGCAAACTGGGGGACTCCCTTTATGAGCAGGGCTTCCCCTTCTCTGATCTTGTCTGGGGAGTTCAAACCGTCCACACACCTCTCCCTGTGGAATGTCAGGTAGCTTTGGTTAGATTACTGGCTCAGTTTCCTTCCTCCTGATAAGAACCCAGTCACCTAGCACCTGAGATCCCTGGAATCCCTTCCCATGCTAACGAGGCACCTGGGTACCTTAGCCTTCAGACAATGACCTTTGCCAACCCTGGATGTTTCTACTCTCTAAAGCCAAAAGTATATAACACTTGGATCACTCCAGATTCTGTTGCTCTGTCTCCTCGAAGCTGGTCCAGTGTGTCATTATTGCTGTTCATACTCCTGGGCCATCTGAAACCTGTCTGTCTACCTTGTTCCCTTTATCCTCATGGGCTGGTGGCCAGCTACCTGGGGAGAAGGGACACACACACACACACACACACACACCACACACACACACACACGATTCTGATCAGCTATGTGCATTTTAAAAATTACAGTGTGCCCAGAAATCCTTCTATGTGTGAATTTTAATTCAATATGCTTCCAAAGAGGCAAAAGTCATTTTTTATGACACACGGAGTTTACAGTCTGTAGACTGACAGCCTTATGACTCCTAGGGAATACTTTTCTTAGGAAGAAAGAAACTTAAATGATAAGGCATTTTCTATATAACCAGAGGGAATCTTCTACAGCTTATCGTGGAAAGAGTTAGATTTTATATGCTCTGTCATATGCACCTGACAGAATCAGAGGCATGCTGGCCACAGAGTAATCTATATTCAGATCAGTATTTCCAACTGAAAACACTTTCCTATTTACAAGACTGTTATGACCCTGTTATCAAGTCAATGGGTAATTCTGGCTATTTCTGTAAAATTATATGGTTCAATGCACCAGAGAGAGATTCTGTATTTGACCTGTGAACAACACAGAAGCATTTCCTGAAGATTTTGAGATAAAGATATATCAGAAAACCCAGGCCAAACTCCTGAGACATGAGGGACTTTCCATTACAGCCTGGACAACAGAGCATGTGTGAGGGGTCACCGAGTGAGTGACTTGCAGACCTTGGTTTTCTCCTTCTACCACATGGGTTCTGGGGATGAAACCCAAGCTGCCAGGCATGACAGTAAGCATCTTTACCCACTGAGCTATCTCTCTATCCCTGTGGAATATTACGAGAGGGAACTTCAGAGTGTGGTTCTATGTGTAAAACCTTGCCAGACTTTGCTGTCGTTGTTAATGCTCGAAATTTTGATCTTCTACGTTTGTGTCAGGGAGTCAGACTTCTCTTTTGATGAAGTGTCGGCTGTTCCTCAGTTTGCTTTTCATTTTGCTTTGCAGTCAGGAAGCACTGAGCCTGGTGTCTTCATTTTTCTCTTTTTGTTCCTGGAATGCATAGTCCAATGCCCATGCCATAGTGTCCTTGCCTGCCTGGGTCACACTGCCCTTGCCTGCAGACTACGTTGGATCATTTCAGGACTTAGAAAGCAGCTAACCGATACTTAGTAATTGAATAAGCAACACACACAAACACACATACACACACACACACACACAAATGATCAAATAAAATCATCAATAAAGGGCAAGCCATTTTGCCTCACCTCCACCTCCCTGTGACTTTTTGGCTTGCTAGAGTTAACTAGAATCCAGATATAAGATTAGGGGTCTCTTGCTTTCGCCCTAATTATTAAGTCATAAATCCATGTACCTTACTGTGAGTTCCTAAGGGAAGGGCTGATCTAACTCTCCTTGCATCTAAATCCTGGGTACAGCAAGTGCTTGTCAAAAGAATGAGCCAGGAATAAAGTATCACTCATGAAACCCTCCCATTAGAGATCCCGTTGGAGGATACAGCCAGCACTCAGAAGGTCCGTCCTGTTGCCGGCACAGGCTTTAAGCAGGCGGTATCGGGGCTGAAAGGTCAGCCTCCATCAGCTTGGCCCTGTCAAGTTCAGAAACGTTGCCAGAGATGGCATGTGACTCAGTGAGAAGACCTTGAAAAGGCTCAGTGTGATGACCTGCATTCTGTAAAACAGAAGAAAAAAGAAAGACAAGAAAAAGAAAACAAGGAAGAGGAAGAAGAGGAGGAGGAAGAGGGGGAGAGAGAGGAGAAGACAAGGAGGAAAAGGAGGAGAAGAGGAGACGTCCCCTAGAGAGGGGTTAGAACACTTGAGGATTCACACAATCTAAGAACTTAGGCCAGCTTCACAGCCCAAACCACGCGCTTGTCTGGGACCTGACTAATCTGCAGGCCTGCCCTTTTGTGGCTCAATCAGTGTGACAACAGAACAAGTGGGAAACTTGGCTTTAATTCACTTAGACATGCAGAGCCAGGCCACTGAGTGCCAAGTGAAAAATTCCACATTGCAACTCTTTTATCTATAGTCAGTGTGAAATTTGCAAAGGTCTACCAGACTTGGAAAAGCAAGTCATGAATATATTTAAACCACACTTGAGATTTTTTTTTTTTTTTTTTGCTAACCCATACCTTATTTTGACTGCTCATCTGCATTTCTCACCTTCTTTTTCTGTAATGTATAGGATGAGCTCCTCCTAGTCCCAGCTGAG
Organism: Mastomys natalensis; assembly: GCA_021653895.1. Taxonomy (NCBI): domain Eukaryota; kingdom Metazoa; phylum Chordata; class Mammalia; order Rodentia; family Muridae; genus Mastomys; species Mastomys natalensis. The sequence continues at coordinate 896,674 of JAJTUV010001315.1, read as the reverse complement.
TGGCTATGTAAACAAGGCCACTGCTCATGCGTGCCCCTGCCCCACCTTAGCCTCACAAGGCAGCATGCAGCTTGCCTCAACCTGGAGAAAGCTGTTGTCTCACCCAGCCTGGGAAAATGGGCAGGCAGAGAGACCGATGGCTGGAAATACCGTGCACTCAGTTTTGTGGCTAGAAATGACAGGCAGCAGGCAATGTGAAGGTCTCCAAGGGCCACAGTCGGGAGTCCACACACTGAGTGTAGTGGGTCTTCAGCCTCATATACACTAGTGAGGTTTGGGTGATGATTAACACACCCAGCCCATCTCTTGAGTCAAAGGTGAGAGAATGTCTACAATATGTCTTATTTTTGTTTGGTCGTTTTGTCCTTTGAGACAGGATCTCCCTATGTAGCCCTGACTGGACTAGAATTTAAGATCTTTCTGCCTTGGCCCCTTGAGTACAGGAATAGACTGCTGTAAAAAAAAAAAATCTGTCTCAGGACTAGAGAGAGGCCAAGAGGGGTCAACAGTTATTAGTGTTTGTTACTCTCACAGAAGACAACGGTCCAGTTCCCAGCATCCATGTTACACTCACAAAGGACACAGGTTCAGTTCCCAGCATCCACGTTACACTCACAGTGATCTCTAACTCCGGTTCCAGAGGATCCAATGTCGTCTTCTGGCCTCTGTGGGCCTTGTTGTGTGTGTGATACACATGGATACACATGCAAACACATGTCTGTGGTACACAGACATACATGCTGGCAATACACCCTACATAAAAGAAAAGTAAATCTTTAAAAACAATTATGTCTCTTGAAAATGAAGCGCAGAGCTCAGCAGCCCCATCAAGGATATTTCTGAGTAGATGTGGTCAATACTTGCGAATTATCCCCTAGGTGTTTTGTGGCTGGGGCTGCCATTTGCTGCTGACTCTGGAGGAGGACAGGGGACTCACAGACCAAGACTGGCACAGAGACCAGTTGTGGAGAAGGGACTATAGAGGGATAGGTGTCATAAGTCTTGTGGGTCTCTGTTGTTTGTTTCTTCCTTTGTTTGTTTATTTGTTTTTATTGGTCTATAAAAAGCACAGTCCCTCAGCTTGCTAAAGAGCTGGAAAGGCTCCTGGGCTCCTGTTGACCCTGAACTATTAGAAGGGCAGGGGATGCCTCCTGTGCTGTCTGAGGAGGTGGTGCCCCTTGCTGAGCCCTCATTAGAAGTCTCATGTAACTTCTAAGCTTGTCCCAGAGTCCTCTGGGAGAGACTCAGCAAGGAGTGAGGTTACTCCCTCTTTCAATGGCTATTCCTTAGTAGCCTGGGGTAGTCTGGCTTCCCTGTTGGTGGCAAAGGATGTGGGATAAAGAAAACCAGGCATATCTGGGCATGGCAGTGCCTACTTTTAACTCCAGCTCTTGAGAGGTCAGATCTTCATGAGTTCAAGTCCAGCCTAGTCCATGTAGTGAGTTCCAGGTTAGTTAGTGAAAGAAGAGTCAGAAAGATGGTAGGCGTAGGAATCCTTAGATAATAACCTGGTTGACAAGAGATATTAATGGGAAAGCCCCTGAAGAGGTCACACAGACCTGAAGGGAAGATGTGTTAGCTCAGAGAGGGAACAGGCTGTACACAGAGGGAAAGAAATGGCTCTTAAGATTTCCTAAGTAGTAGAAATACTCAAAAATAAATGAAAATTTCATAAACATGTTACCTGCTTTTCCCGTTTTTCAACAGCTGAAATATCCCACTTCATCTAACTTTGCATCTGCTAAAGCAATCACCTTGTCTACACATCTGTCCATGAACTTATCCTACTCCATTGTCCTGGGGTCTACATAAGCCTGGAACCCACGTATTTATTCCGTGACTCTCAGTGTGTGTGTGTGTGTGTGTGTGGTGTGTGTGTGTGTGTGTGTCTGTGTATCTCTGTGTGTGTTGTGTACATGCATATGGAGCCTAGAGGTCAACACCAGGTATCTTTCTTTAGGATGCAATCAACCTTTTATTTGAGATGGTATCTCTCCTTGGCCCTGAACTCACACATTAGGGTAGGCTGGCTGGTCACCAAAACTGCCCCTCTTGTCCTCCTTGATGCTGAGATTACAAGCATTCATCACCATACCTCATTTTTTGTTTTTTGTTTTTAAAGATAGTTTCCAGGGATCAAACGCAGGTTGTCATGCACGGATGGCAAACAATCCTCCAACTAAACTACCTCCCTACCTCATTCCTGTCTACTTTAAATAGTAAATATACTTTCATACAATCTGAGATCACTATTATTGCTTTACTTATTCATAACTTTCTGGTGAACAAAGCTGTAGTTTTTTTCTCCTTGCAACTGGAGTGGATCACGCTTTCTTATGATCAAAACCCATTTCCACTTGCTTTTCTAAGGACTTCCCTGTTCACATCCCTGCCCGTCTTTCTATTAGAAGTAGTTTACAAAGGTTGAGCCCAGAAGAATGCAAATTCGTGGGCCCCACGTCACAGTCACTAAAGCATAGATTCTGGGGCCAGGGCCCAGTGGTTGCATCTTTCTAAGCATGGTGACAGCTATGGAGCAGAGAAGTTTGAGAAGTCTTCATCTTCAGTTGATGCAACAGCTGTAAGCTGGGAGCAGGGCAGTTGGCTCAGACATTAAAGAGTACCAGCTGCTCTTCCCGAAGACCCAGGTTCAATTCCTAGCACCCCTGTGGTGGCTCATAGTCATTGTATAACTACAACCACCATGGGCTTGTCTATGTTCAACTGTCTTCTAGTTCAAATAAGGCCAAGCTTCTAATACAGTGGGAGGAATGATTTGAATTCCATACAGTGTGCATCCTTTCACTGATTCATCCGACCATTTACTAACAGATGTTAAGTACCTGCAATGAACCAGTCACGCTGCCATACTACACAGACATAGTATTTAACACATACCTTATGCTCGCCCAAACAATACAACTTAAATGTTGAGGTTTGGTCTTCTGCTATATATTGTAATGCTAAACACTGGTCCCCAAGGCCTGGTTACCATCAAGGATGAAAGCATCTACACAGACCCAGCAACTGGGTCTGTGACAACTATGTGACCTTGCCCAGCCTGTAACTGGGCAGACTTGAGATAGGTGGGGCTTAGAGTTCTTGGGCTTGGAGTTGGAGGAAACCCATGAGGAGAGGGAGGAGGAGGAGAGAAGGAAGACAGACGCAATGGGTTAGGTGAGTCATAAATACACAGCCATGAGGGTTGGCCAACTGGAGATAAGAGCTGCTCAGATGGAACATGGCAGTTTAGAATGTGGGGTTATTAATGGGGAAATAGATGTTATTAACATAGAGGGTAGATATCTGTCCAGCTCTAGTGCTGATTAAGGCTTAGTATAATAATGAAAGTTGTGTGTCTTTTATCCAGGAACTGAAAGATCAAAGGCAGGGTAGAAGCCTCCAATTGAGATTAAATAATTTCTACAACACTTAAATCTCATCAAAGAGAACCAGGAGGCGCTGCTGTAGCACAGAGCACATGGCTTCATCTAGGAGCAGTCAGAGAGATACAAATTAAAATGACTTTGACATAACACTTGACTCCCATCCAGTGGACCAAAGGTTTAAAAGGGGTTGGACTTTGGGAAAGCTGAACAAACAGTGAGATATAATGGGAGATGATACCAAAGTCTAAACACAAAGTTCACATATGTATGACAGAAACCAAATGCATGTAGTCCTGAGGTAATTTTTCACAACAGATTTTAGTGACCATATGCAGACCTCTTAGGTGAGGGCAGGTGTGTGCCACAATATTCATGTTCAAATAACTTCAGCTTTTGCAGTATTTTGAACTTTCAATATTCAGTTAAAGAGATGCACTGTGTCATAGTTTGCTTTCTATAGCTGTGATAAAACTCCATGGCCAAAAGGAACTTGGGAGGGAGGGATTTCTTTCATCTTACAGCTTCTTATCATGAAGAGGAGTCAGGGCAGGGACTCAAGGCAGCAGCATGCAGGCAGGAACTGAGGCAGAGGCCACAGAGGATGCTGCGTCCCAGCTTACTCCCTGTTGGCACAGCCATATCCACTGGAAACGGTGAGAGAAAGCCAGCACAGCTGCTGGGCACCATTCCAGCAAAGCTGAGTCAAATGCTGAGACTGCTGTCTTTCTGTCTCTCACTTTTGGGTTTTGGTCCCTGTGTGCTGCGTTCCTGGGGACTTTCTGCATTATGATTCATTTTATGTCTCTCCTGAGAAAATTATGTCTGAGTCTTTTAAAGAAATCCTAAACTTAACTTTATCTGGCCACTGTCTGGAAGTCTTCCTTATGCTCTGGAGATCATTAAGTACCGATAAGCACAGAGCTAGATGAGGTCGTTACTCCAGGAATCTTCTTGGGGTATCTGTCCTGAGCAAACTCAAGCAGTATAATGGATGCAGGGTAAACAGAGACAACTGCCAAACTCTGACTAGCCAGGAGAAGACGTTACAGACTCAAGGCCTCCCTATACAATATGCTTAGAGCTTTCTGAAAATATAATTTAAAGATAGGGGGTCATATAGGGTACACCTCTAGAAGAATAGAACTCAGTAATTGAGATAGATTAACTAATCAAACTTTCCTTTTTTTTATTGTGTAGAAGATGAAACACATAGTAAAACAAGTTAGGTATAAGTATTTGCTATTCATAAAAAGACCGGCTCAGATATTTTTCTGTTTGTCTGGAGTGCTTTCAAACTGCAAACTCTGCCAGCCTAAAAGCAGGCTGTCATATAATAATAAATATGTTTGCTTTGGAGGAGACATTCTTTAGACTCTTTAAATTGGAGTTATAGGGCTGATAATAAAAATACAATCTGTTCTGCTTGTATTTTCTAATTGTGACTGAACTTGTAACCCCTGACATGTAATGAAAAATTAAACATATGATCTGTGCTTCTTGGGTAATTATTAGTCTGTCTTTGTTTTGAGAAACTTTTATAAACAAAGAAGCACCTGGTTGCTAGTCAGTCAGAGCTTCGAGGCTCCTGACCGCCATCACCTGACTGACTCCTCCTCCGGCTGATCCCCTCCGGGCTGACTCCTCCCTCCCCTGGCTGACTTCTCCTCCCTGACTGACTCCTCCCTCCCTGGCTGACCCCCTCCGGGCTGACTCCTCCTCCCTGACTGACTCCTCCTCCCTGGCTGACTCCTCCCTCCCCTGGCTGACTCCTTATGTCCTCTGTGGGCGCTCTGTCAGCTATGACCTTCCACTGGGGAAGCCCCTCCTCTGCACTCCGTAATTTGTTCTGGCTGCTTTCTTGCACAACTCAGGATCATAGGCCCAGGACCTCATTTCCCAAAGTGGGCCCAATCCTCTCACATCAACCATCAATCAGGAGATTGTCCCAAGACTTCCCTACAGGGAATCTGGTGAAGGCATTTTTTTCAATTGTCATTCTTCTTCATGGATGACTCTAGCTTGTGACACATTGGCAAAACAACATCAACAGCAAACCCCAACTAGGTCACTAGCTTGTAACACCACCCTCTTAATGAACTCACAAACCCATATTTGTATGTATGTATGGTGACAGATACGTGGCTATAATGACAAGGGAAAAATATGAAGGAAAAAAAAATACTGATCTGAATGAGCCATCTACAGTGGATCCAGGTTTAGCATCCACTCCATCTTTCACAGAGCAGACAACAGAAAACTAAGACCCATATCCACAGACCTGCTGAGGAGAACAGGTTTCTTGTGTGGGATGTGGGAGAGAGAAAGCAAGATGGCACCAAACTTGGGCCACCTGGGCATTGTCTGCGCACGCGTATGGGCATAGAGAGCTGTTGTGTATGTGAGCATGGGTTGTCACAGCTGCTTAAACGGAGTTAATCGTAACTACAACAGTGGCTCTGGAGCCATTGCTGGGGTATTAAGTTCTGAGTTCTGAGGCCCAGGCTGAGCTTGCCTCAAAGTCCTTCAAATGATTCCGGGAGTAAAGGCCAAATGCCAGTCTTCTTAAAAAGATAGCTTGGTTCTTGCTTTCTGAACCAAAAAATTGTCATTCAAAGGGTTTTCCAGACATAAATATGTTGAAGCATTGTGAAAACAGATGTATTAGTAGTAACTCTAAAAGCCATTTAAAACTTGTCTCTCATCCTCTCTAAGTACACAGGGACTTTCAAAGACTTCATTTTTATGCACAAAGGCTGCTCCACAGTGGAGCTCCTAGAAGGCAGAAGATCTTACCAGCAGGCGTGGAAGCGGATTTTGGTGCTGGAAGTAAACTCCTGCGTGGTGTTGATGCATTGGAGGAAGACGCAGGGGCCGCCCGGCCAGCTCCCTTGGGTGTGTCCTTAGAAGGCAGAGCCTGCTTCGGAGGCGGCTGCTCTTCATTCCCAAAGGTTGAGCCTGCGGGAGGCAGACAGCGTGTTAATTACAACGTCATGAAAAATGGATGGACCCTCTTGCCGTTCAGGGTTGCCAGCCAATCCTAAGGCTGCCGTCTGTGTTAGAACATGCAGTTCAATGTGTGACTCTGAAATAGTCCTGGAAATAAATGTGGAAAGACTTTCCCTAGTCAAGGACCTAAATGGTCTGTCATTTAGACCCTCTGCAAGGAGGGGAGTGACACAAACTGTACTCATATGTGTGTGCACACACTTTGCTTACATGTATGTATAACTGTATGCTGTTTTAAGGATCAGTTGGGTAGCTCATGGGGCTGGGGGGAGCAGTGTTCTTTTTATGGGCAACTGAGGAGAATTGAGAATAAAAACACAGTCATCCATTGTAGAGCACGTGACCGTGCCACCAGAGGAACTGGAACGGACCTGGCAAGGTGGAACATGTTCAAACCCTGGGAATCTTAAAACTTAAGATTTAAATCTCTGAGACTGCCAGGAGTGGTGCTCCCTCCCTGTTTCCATGTCTGCTGCAGAGCACATAACACAGAGACCCCCAATCAGGTGGTCACAGGTAGCCATCACTTAGCCCGTAGCCTGGCACCTGGAATTCTTCCCCATACAAACAGAGTAGCACCAGCATATTAGCCTCAGCCAATAGAACGTATTTACCTGCAAATCCCATCACTCCCCAGTGTTCATATAGTCCCCATGCACATGGAATAGCAACACACAAGGACCATCTGAGACCGGGTGTTTTTACTGAGCTGTAACACTTGGGGAAAGCTCTCTCCTCTGAAACACTCACTGTGGGATCCTTGGACCCGTCTGCCTGACCAGGCTCCTGTTGCTTGCAGAGGCTTACATCAGAGCACAGCCCCCAACATTGCTGCTGACCAGGACCACTCACACTGCTTTACTCCTTTTCTAAGGGCTGTAACACTATTCTGGCATTCCTGGTGGACAAAGTTCTGTGGGCCCTTCCTCCCAGATTCCGTTTCATTCCTCTTGGCCTAGTGATCAGTAGCATATGACTTCCTAAGAAGCAGAACTTGGACCTCATCCATTCCTGACTTTGTCCAGTCCTCTCCAAGCCAGTGTAAGGAAGTATCCAGACACCCCAAGAGGAGAGGGGAACCCAGAACCACAATCCACGGTTTCCAGAAGCCTTGTGGATATAAAAACAGGAAGACAGATGAGATCACGTTCCTTATGTACATGGTACGGTGTTTACGTCGATCCCACAGAAGCTCCAAGTACTTTCAGGTTGTCCAGAATTTTTGATAACACCTACATACTAATATTACAATGTAAATGCTATGCAGAGAGTACAGCAATTGAGAATGACCCTTGGGGGCTGGAGAGATGGCTCAGCAGTTAAGAGCACTGACTGCTCTTCCAGAAGTTCTGAGTTCAATTCCCAGCAACCACATGGTGACTCACAACCATCTGTAATGGAATCTGACGCCTTCATCTGGTGTGTCTGAAGACAGGACAGTGTACTATACATTAAATAAATCCTTAGAGATGAGGGGTAGGGGGTGGGGAGAATGGCCCTTGATACCATAAAGTTGGGTTTTTTTGTTTTAAATCTGAGTAGTTTTGCTCTGCAGTTGGTTAATCCACAGATGTAGAACTTAGACATCCAGTGATGGCTGCTACAGACATATCTAACTGGACTAGAAAACTGTTCCCAAGATGTGGGAAATTCAGCTCATTTCATCTCCAGAATCGGAGGCCTGGGGTTGGGGCAGAGGGTGGGAGCTAAGACACACACGTCTTTAGACTTATGGAAGCACTGGTCTAAAGAACTGAGAGATCTTGCATTGCTGTTTCATTTATTTTTATTGGAAACTTTTTATTTTATGGGTGGTTTATCTGCTTGCATGCATACATACAACATGTATGCAGTAGCTACAGACACCAGGAGAGGAAACAGCGTCCCCCTGAGACTGGGGTTATAGATGGTTGTGTGAGCTGCCACTGGGTGTTAAACCTGGGTCTTATAGAAAAGCAGTTGGCGTTCTTAACCACTGAGCCATCTGTCCAGCCCCAGCTTTCTTTATTTAAAGGGCAGAAGAAATGGAGGGGTAAATACAGTTTGCTACTCCATTTAGACACAGTCTCTCTGCCCTTAGGACAGTCTGTTACAAACAACTACTCTGACATTCTGAGGATGTGGGAAATTGGAATATCAGCTTGCATCAGAGTTCAACATAAAAAAGTATGGCCCACATTTTTCTTCTGCATCTTCTCCAGCATTTCCAAGGTTTGTGTATGTGACCTGTTAAAGACAATGATAACGTTTCCTGTTAAGAGGCAAGTCTTCCAAATGGCCCTCTGGTGGGAGCTGGGGCCTCCCCTCTGCTAATCAGGAGAGGCTGGCTATACCCAGATTAGCACTTGTTTAGAACAAACCCATCCATCTGCAGGATCAGAACCGTGTACTGTGAAAAAGCGGCGACGTCAGCCGAAGAAGTACAAGGCCTTGCAATGAAGCAATAAATGTGCTTCCATCATTTTGAAAGGAGAGTACAATATTTTATGTATGTTGGGCCTGCAGAAGGATGATAGCATTATTAAAATGGCCTTGATGCTCACGATATTTGGAGATTTCATTCAACCGTTTGGAGTATATGAGACTATTGCTTTTCTCCCCAGGAAGACCAGAGAGTCTCCTTAAAATCGATGAGACTTGTGTTGTTCTGGGAGAAAAGGCATTTTAAGAATAACAAATAAAGAACCCACCCCTGCTTAAAGCAGCTGGTGCTACACAGTTCTCTGTGGTTGCTGTGCTTGGCTTAAAATAGTTCTATACACACAAAGAGAATGTGCTGGGCCTTGCATGCCCAGAAGAAGCACCAGAATTCCACAGAACAGGGTCTACGCAGCTGGCGTTGGATAAAGCAGCATGCATCGTGTCTGTCCAAACCCAGCAAGGAAACAGTCTGCAAGGGTGAATAGCTGGGGGCCTGGAATTCAATAGCAATCCATCAAGGAGCTCAGTGCCTGAAATCAGAGTCATTCTAAGTGTTTGTGGGAGTGTTTCAGAGGTGAGAGGGGCTCGGCTGCAGGGATATATGACAGGGGAATTAGCAGATGTGTAGCCTGCTGCTCACATAATAATCTATTCAATGATATGTATGGTAGAAACCACATGAGTCCACAAGTCTTTTATTTAACAATTTATTAAAAATTTCTAAAGAAAAGAATTATTTTTTTGTGGCACTTGCAGAGTTCAGAAGTCCTGTTATCACACCCCTGAGTCATGCAATTTATTCAGCGAACATGCCAATTTAGAGACCTGGCTGCCTTCCAGGATGGGAAGAAATTGCCCTGTGTGTCAGGAAGCTATTGATTTCCCTCTGAGACCAGGCTTGTTGCACCTTTAAAAGAATAAAAGTATGAAAACTTAATTCCTCCATTATTGGTAGGACAAAGCTGGCAACAAGTGGGTCCACTCTTTGAGAACTGGCTTCAGTTGGTCAGTAATTAAAGATGTATTATTCAGGAAGGGAAGAGTGCTCTGAACTTGGAGCTGCAAGCACAACCAGGGGACTTCGCTGGAGAACTCAGGCAGCTAGTTGGGACAGGTCTTAGCCAGCCACCTGCTTCCTGCCGGCCCCCCCCCTCTGGCCTGAGCTTTGCCGGCGCTTTATCGCCCTTCCGCCTCACCACAGGACAGCGGAACAGCAGCAAGGTCAGACTTGAGGGACAAGGCAAGGCTGTCACCCTCACACCTGTTACTCCTTGCTCCGACTTCTTCATTCATAAATGGGTGTGGGTAAGATAATTGACTTTAGTCGGTGGTAGCAGTGCCTCACGCCTTTAATCCCACACTCAGGAAGCAGAGGCAGGCAGATCTCTGAGTTCAAGGCCAGCCTGGTCTACAGAGGGAGTTCCAGGACAGCAGGGCTATACAGAGAAACCCTGTGTTGAAAACAACAACAAAAACAGAAAGGAAGAAAATTGACTTATAGACTATTGTGAGAATTGAAAGAGTTAATGCCAGGAGATTTGTAAATTAACACAGGGGTCTGGAGAGATGTTTCAGCATTCAAGAGCATTTGGTGTTCTTGCAAGGACCAGGGGTCAATTCCAGGACCCCAGGATAGGTTTCTACTGCCTGTAACTCTGGTTCCAGGAGAGCAGAGCTCTTCTGGCTTCTTGGGTACTATGCACACATGTAGTACACATGTAATACATGTACATACATGTATATCTGCAAAACCTTACACAGAAAATAAAAAAATTTAAAAGTTCTTGCAGGAGTTAGCGCAAAAAAAAACCACATTACTGTCTGGTACACTGCATGCCCCAATGTGTTATTAACTTGCACGCTGACTTTAATTTCTACAGCTAGTCATTTTAATGAATCCATTTATCAAAGGCACTTGGGAAGTCTTTTCGAAGACTGACATCAGATGCCTAAAGTACATGAGAAAAAAGGTGGTGGGTGTCACTGAAGGGAATCCAACCATTCCTTCAGGGGTGAAAGACTGAAGAAAGGATGCAATGTAATTGCTGGAATAAAATACAACAAACTATTTCACACAGCAAAAGACAGGAATAATACAAAATGGACAGACTGCCAATCCAAAGGAAGACAAGACGGTGTCGGTCTCGGTACTGTGAAACTGTCTGGACAGAGGAAATGTGCCCGAAACATCCAAATGTGCTTTCCAAACTGATGGTTAGGATTGCATCAGAGACAAGCAAATGCAGCCGGGGTTGCAGCTCTTCCATTTTGCAAATAGCTGGAATGTATACCACTGACTGATTTTAAGTCTCTAACAAGTTGTAGAGTTGAGTCAAGTGTTCCAGCTAGTTACCGATAGTCAAGTTTTTCTTTTCTTCCCTGAGATGGCCATCCACAGCCTCCTCCCACCTAGCTACTGGAGAGTTTAACCTGTTCTTTTGTATATGGCAGAGGACATTCTTTTATCAGCTATATATTCTCAATATTAATTGGTTTCTCACTAAGACCTGACCATTTTTCATAAAGTTTGACAAGCAGATCTCAGAATCTCTGTTAAAAAAAAAAAAAAAAGACCAGTCTAGACAAGACAAATTTGAAAAGATCTTATTTATTTTCCCTTTTTGTGAATGGGTGTTTTGCCTGCACACATGTGCATTCAGTGCTCTTGGAGGAGGGCAGAAGAGAGCGTTGGATCCCTTGGAACTGGGGTTGCAGATGGTTGTGAACCACCATGTGGGTGCTGGGGAACAAACCCAGGTCCTCTGCAAGAGTAGCAGTGCTCTAACCACTGAGCCATCTCTCCAGTCTCGCCAGACAATTTTTAAAGTGAGAATATCAAGGGCGGGACTCATCTTGTATCTTACACTGGAGTAAACACATGTGGGATGGTATTGGCTTTAAGATATGGATCAATCGGGAAGTGGTGGCGCACGCCTTTAATCCCAGCTTTTGGGTGGCAGAGGCAGGCAGATCTTTGTGAGTTTGAGGCCAGCCTGGTCTACAGAATGAGTTTCAAGACAGTCAGGGCTACATAGAGAAACCCTGTCTCTCAAAAACAAGAAGAAAGAGGAGAAGGAGGAGCCAGGGAAGAGGAAGAGAAGGAGAAGAAGTAGGAGAAGAAAGAGAGAAAGAAAATGAAACAGAAGAGCTCAGAGGTGAAGCTATAGATGGCGGAGTGGATACTGGCTTACCTAGGCCTTTCCTTTAGTCCATCCAGGAGGTAAACAAAACTATATTCTCCTCCCTGCTGACCCCTGTGACTGAGTTCCATCAAATGGGCTGAAAGCTATAAATGACGCCTCTACCTTAGCCATGATCCATATATTCCTCCCATATGATGCCCCATCTATCTAGCTGAATGTCTATCAAGCATCCTTGCATTGAGATGTCTCAGAATCCAAGCAATTATCCTCAAGGGCCCCGATATGCATGGGAGCCCACATACATGTGGGCATGCACACACAGACATACACATCATCCACACGGCAAAGAAGAAGACAATACATGAATTAGGCATAATAAAAATAACATTTAAAACCTTATGTGTTTTAAATACACTATTAATAAAAAGACAACCTACAGAATTGGAGAAAATGTCAGATGAAGGTCTAAGAAACACAACGTATACTATGAACTCAGCAACAGTCAGACGTTCAACCTAATTTTAAAAGGAGCCCAGGTTTTAAACAGGCACTTCTCCAGAGACAGGTGAATGGCCAGCGATTACACAGAACGGGACACAATAGTCACTGGCAAGACATCCTTATCCATCTAGTACAACTGGGGCTGTGGCTTAACCTGTAAAATGCTTGCAGCACAAGCATGCAGACCCTAGTTCAAATCCTGTGTAGCTTGTGTCTGTAATCCCAGCAAGGGGATGAGGTGTGGGTGACAGACATGTGGATTCTGGGAGTCTGGCTGCCCCTAGCAGTCCATGAGCTTCAGGGTCAGTAGGGAAGCTGTATCTCAAACGTAAGGTGGAGAGGGTTATAGGGAGACACCCAACAACAAGCCCTGACCTTGACACGTGCACATGTATCAGCACACACACACCCATACACACAGGAATAACTATAAAAAGTATACACATATGTTGCTGTTGGGTTGTAAAGCAATGCTCTGGGAAACAGTTCATCAGCCTCTCAAAACTGTTACCTGTCCAGTTACCATGTGACCAACAGTTATGCTCTAGGGATATGTCCAAGAGACATAAAAGTACATATCCACCCTAAAACTTCTGCATGGATGTTGATGGAGCCAATCATTGTTCATGATTGAGTGGAAAAACCCAAGTGACTATCGAACAATAAATGGAAGGAAAACTATAGTATATCTAGACAATGGAATGTTATCAGCTACCACAGGAAAGACTGAAAGACTGACATATGTTACAATAGTGAGCTAAGAAGCCATTGTTAAAGGGCTAGATGCTAGCCTTTTATTTGAAATGTCCAGAATAGGTCATGTTAGGAGGAGTGGGTTACGGGATGTGGTTACAGACAAGCATGGGGTTTCTTTGGGGAAATGAATTAGAGCTTTTTTTCATATCCTTGTGAATATACTAAAGCCATTTAAGCCATTTGAAGGGCAAAATTTATGACATCTGAATTATATCCTAATAAAAAGATTCTTATTCTGATGTTCCCTCATGTAGGCTTTGATCCAGTTCTATGTCCTGTATACTTTGCACAGAAGCTACAATGGAGCCTAACCAGTTTGCTTTGACTGTCTCCTGCTGGTACATAACACAAAAGAAGAATGATCCCCAGTAAGCGCATCCCTCCTGGCAAGGAGGGTGATAACTTCATCCCTGGATCCTGTCACCTTCCTCACTCACCCCTACCAATAAGACATTACTAAGAGCCGCTTAGTCCACCATGGCTGCCATTGTCTCGATGTGCTCCTCCAAATTCAGATGCTGCAACGTGAGGAGGCCTTTGAGAGGACTGGCCACGAAATGAGCCCCCCCCCCTTTTGGAGTTAAGAACATTATAAAACAGGCTTCGTGTGGCCTCTGCTTGTTTCCCCGTCCACAGTTTCACTGTGGAAGATGGGTCAGCCCCAGACAGCCCAAGCGTGGGCTGCTGAAATTTGGACTTACTGGGATCTACAAGAGCATTTCTTTTCTTTAAAATCTCTAGCTTGTGCTATCTTGTTAGAGCAGAACAGAGAAGGACATTCAGGCTCAGATCAGAAAAGTCTACACTAAAGAAAGATTCTTGTAGAATTCTAGGCACTGAGAAAAATGAAAGAGGATGGAGCGGACACCCTGTCAACTGACATCAGGTTGAAATTTGGGGATTCCCATCCATACTCAATGGTCTTCTCAGTTCTTCACTTACTGGGAAGGCCAAGATTAAATTTTACAAAGAGGAATTAATTATGCAGGGGGGGGGGGAGGGGGAGAGATTGTAGGAGCCAGAGGACCAGGAAGTCTGACCTGAGACTGCATCTCCTAGAAATGGAAGAGAAGCTAGTGCCATACACCTCAACAATATGGCTACCTCAACAAGTGACATCACCAACAGACAAGCTAACATGGAAGAGGGGGAAATCTCACAGGTCCCCATCCCTGGATAAAGAACTAGAGACAACTCATGACTGCTGAGAGAGAGAGAGAGCGCTAGCCTTCCCAGGGATGAACCACCAAACCTGACCACTAAGTGGTAGACCTTAAATCATACAGACAAGAACACGGGATGAAATCAGCAGACTGCATGTATAGATTTATGTATACACATAACTTTATATGCAACACTAATAATTTAAAAAAAGGAGGCCATGAATTTGAGAGGGAGTGGGGGAGGCATAGGCAGAGTTAGGGGGAGGAGATAAATGATACAGTAATACTTTAATTTTTAAAAATCTCAACAAAAAGAGGAATTAATAGAAATGAGGGTCATAAACTAACCAGACTAAAATGAGTTTCTCACAGAAAAGGGAAGTTGTAGAAAAAAAGCAGAAAACTATTAATAATGTAAGCATATTATAGCAAACTCTAAGAAACATGTTTCATTGATTTTGAATATTTATCCCAACTACGATGATTAAGCTACTCTCTTGACTGACTCTTTAAGGACTATTCCCAGGCAATCAAGCTGCATAATGTTCTAGGTGCATGATTAACCAACTGATGCATATTTCATTCATTTAATGGCATTTATTACTTGGTGACAAAATTCAGCTTAATTATTAAAGTGCCAAATGAATGTTTCATGTCCTGCCTTCTGCATATTTTAATTCATGTGCTGTGGCTGGCGTGTGGAATCTCCCTCACTGGGTCATATGCTAAAGCCCAGGTCTCCAACTGGTGGTATTCTTTTGAGAGGTTTTAAAAACTTTGGGAGGTGGGGCTTGACTGTAGGAAGGTCACTGAGGGTGGATCCTTGTATCTTCTTGGTCACATCATCTGCTTCCTGTGGGAGGACCTCCTCTGCCATATACTCCTACCACCATTAGCTAAAATAAAACCTTCTCTGTGTTACCCATGTCAGGTAAACAACTGACACACTGGGTACATGTGTTATAACACACACACACACACACCCCACATGCACGCACATCCAGCATATTAGCTGATATATATGTGTGTGTGTGTGTGTGTGAGTGTGTGTGTATGTGTGTTTGTGTATGATAAATATAGATATGTATATGCATATATGTATACATACATATGTGTATATATATGTACATGTGCATATATATGTATGTATATGTGTATATATGTATGCATGTATGTATATGTCTCATACTAAAGGGTGAACTGAGATGTCACTGAACAAGCACCAACAGCTGTTATTAGTATTACATGTCCATTTGCATCAGCTACTTGGTGTAAAGGGAGATTCTGATATTAACGTCCTGTTCCCCAATTTGTTATTGATTTGTCAGTAAAGAAAGCCGTGGGCTAATTACTGGGAGAAAGGTATAGGCGGGACTTCCGGGTCCCAGGAGGAAAAGGCAGAGGCTTGGAAGAAGATGGGGTTTTCTGTCATGCTTTGGAGGAAGAAGAACACAGCAACCATGTGAGGTCTGGGAGCTGGGGCCTGTGGCCTTCACTATAGGTGGGAGGGCAAGGGTGTTTGGCAGGGTCTGGGTGGGGCTAGCCACTGAAGTTTAGGGCAAGTGGAGAGATGGAGATAATAAATTGGTAAGAGCAAGGCTTTCCAGGGGGAGACAGTAAGGCCCATCAATTGTGCCTAGAAGGCAAATTGTAAATTAACAAACTGTGTGTGTGTGTCTTTTATCAGCGGATTCAAGGGACTTGGGTGGGAGCTAGTAGTGCTGTCACCTCCTGGAGCAAAGGTGGGTAAAGCAAAAGGGAAGATGGGAGGGGCTAGTCACTCTGCCGTCCTGGTCAAAGGCAGAATCCTTGACTGAAGCAACTTAAGGAGGAGATGGTGGGGAAGATTTGGAGGCTAAAGAGGCTGTGAGCGCTCGTAGTTTGCTAACGACTTTGTGGACAGGATTCAGAGTGCTCAGGCTGGGACCAGAAGCAGCTATTATGCTCGAGACCTAACCCCAGAAGCCTACATCTGTTATCTAGGTCACAGCCCCAAAGGTGCCCAGGCAATGCCTCTAGCTGGGAACTAAGGTTCAACTTCACAAACTTGTGATGGCAACGTCACATTCTTGCTTTAACATTACTCAACTGGCCTTTATAAGTTCCTGTTGGGGACCCTGGACCACCATCCCAGCTTATGAAAATTGTGAACTGCCTTTGTGAGAAACTGCCTCCTTTGGGAAAAACCTGACCTTCGACCAAAGAAGATTCTCTTGTCTGTCAAGAGATAAGCCCAGGAAGCTACCCATTGTTTCAAGAGAGCTTCAGGGAATTACCTGCTGTAAATCAGTACCAGGTTAAAAAGATAGGCTCCCTCAGATCTCAGGTCTCAGTAAACTTAAAGAACGTCTGGCATTTCCTGGGGGCTGGAGAGATGGCTCAGCTATTAAGAGCACTGACTGTTCTTCCAAGAAGACCTTTGCCCTTCTTTCTTCCTTCCCCAAGACTATACATTGAAAATTGCCCCCGCATTAAAGTGAGATCTTGACAAAACTACATGCAGGATCTCTGTCTTCTATCTCGGCCCATGTCCCCCCCTTTTTAGGTGGCAGGTGTCGGTTCCCCTCTGGACCCCACGAATAACCAAGGCCCGTGGGTCGGGTCAAGTTCCTAGCCATCTCGTGATATGAAATGCATCCAATTCAACGTTAGGGATTCTCATGGCTTGATCTTAAAGATTTATATTTATTTAATGGGTATGGATGCTTTTACCTGCATGTATGTACATCCGCCATGTATGTGTAGTCCCTGAGAAGGCCAGAAGGGGGCGTTGGATCCCCTGGAACTGGAGTCACTTGTTCATTGCAAGTGCTGGGACTTGAACTTGGGTCCTTTGCAAGAGCAGTAAGTGCTCATCACTCCATCCTCAAATTCTTCAGTTTTTCATCCCAACGCTTCAACAGTCTAGTCCAAAGTCTTGATATACAAAAGGAACTCTTCTTGGTGATAACAAACACTAGGTTACATATACCCAATACCCAGTGACAATGAGCAAAGTTTTCCCCTACAAAAAAGAGGAACAGGGGCCATAACAAGGGAAGACTGGACCTGAAACAATACCAGACCCCACCAGGGGGTCCTGCAGACTCCTTCAGCTAGCTCCTAACTCATGGTCACAGCGATGGCCCTGGTTGATCTTGCTGGATCTCTGCAAAAACAAATCCCTATGAGAGTTATTGATATATATTTGTCTGAAAGGGGGAGGGTGAAGAGGGGCTAGTGTATAAAACATATGCATGTGAAATTATAAATAGTAATGATAATACTTAAACATTTTAAGTTCTGAAGGAAAGAGAGACTCAGTAGGGCAAACACCAACTTGTGTAGCTACATGTGCGGGGCTCAGGGTAACATCCTGTGAGCTTGACTGAGCTGGTCTCCACTGCTGCCTCCCTTGACCTCACCAGGTGCAGTAGAAACTGTAGACAGTAGGATTTGGCCCCAAGGCTTCTGGTTTATCATGCACAAGAGTGTATTTGAGAAACGCCTGCTGTCTATACGAATCGAGCACTGGCCACAAACCTGTCCCATGGCACCACTGAGTCCCGCCACAGCCAAGTCTCTATCTCAGATCTTGAATTCACAGACTCCCCAAAAGCTTCACACGTTTCCCAGCACTTCCCGTGGACCGTGCTTTCATGAATAAAGTATGAGTGTTCGTACACACGATAGCATATTGGTTTTTGAAGTATTTTCAAAGGATTGAAGCCAATACACAAAAAAGAAGAGATTCAGATATCTAGCCCTTAGCAGGTAGGGCTGGAGCTGAAGTTCACTGGTAGAACACTTGCCTAGCACATAGAGAGCTTCAGCTTTGCTCTCCCTAGCGGAGAAAAATATTTTTTTTAAGGAGGAAAAAAAAAATCAGAATGTATCTACAAAAATTCATGCTGGCTCTCATGTGCTTCCTGCTCAGGTGGAGAAAACGACTCACCCAGTTCTTCAACTCTTCTCTCAGATACCAGATTTCAATTCTGACTTCAGGCTCAGGTGCCGTGTCAGTGTCTGGGGCCACAGTCTCAGAAGCTAATCAATTAACATCGCCTTGGTCCAGATCTCAGTCTTGTCTCATACACATTAAGGTTAAAGTGGTTTGTGAAGAGATCACACCAAGATCAGGCTGGACACATTCAAGAAATGTAGCACACAAGAGCACTGAAGGACAGACACATTACAAGAGCTATTTCAACAGATGCAGAAAAGGCCTGGAACAAAGTTCAGCATGCCTTTGTGGTAAGAACCTGGGAAAGGTAGAACAGCAGGCACTGCCTAGTCATAGTGAGGGTTGTATAGAACACACGGAGACGATTACACACAATAAAACAATCAAGGCATTCCTCTAGTGGGTTTGGCCTAATGTTGCTTATATTATGTTAATTTAGGTCCCCAAAATTGTTTGTGTCTGCATGCAAGACACTGGGGGGCCCTGTCCCCAGTTGGTTCTGATTGGTAAATAAAGTTGCCAGCAGACAATGGCTGGGCAGAGCAGACAGAGGTGGGATTTTAGGATTCTGACAGGACAGGTAACATGATATGCTGATCCCTCCACATGGGAAACAGCCCTGAAACTGGCTTAGACATAAAAATATCTCTAGCCAAAACTTCAGCTAAAATTAGCCACTAAATCTTGTTGGTTACACAATCCTTAAAATGCATCATGCCATCTTTCATATGGCATAAATGAAGATTTATTACATTGGTTATTGATCAAATTAACTCATAAAAGAGACAGTTGTCTTTCCCTGCTCAAACAAGGGACAAAATCTATCCTTAACTGATCTGTATGCCTTACCCAATCCATACACATATCTTTATAGAACTAAACATTTGGTTGTAAGATTCATAGATTGCAGAATGGTACACCAAGATGCGGTTCTGAGAAGATTCATCCTCGGGGATGCTGGGGTGCCTGCTGTTTCAGCTCCCTGCCTCATCCTACCTCACCTGATGCTGTTTCCAGAGACTTGCTCCCAGAACAGCTTCAAGAATAGCTGCTGATTCCTCATGACTTCAGTTCACCCAGCCTTTCAGATGGATTCAGCCAAAACTTCAGTCAAGACCTAAACTTTCTAAACATATAGAGACTAGATAACAAATGCTAAAACCACCTTTCTTAAGTCTAACCAATGTTTCCAATTTTCCTACTCCTCCAACCCCTTTAAAATATTCATCACCCCAATTTAGCAGGAAGAAGCCATGAAGAGTTGTCATCCCTAGTCCTTGTTTTGGGTATCTGGTTATGGTTAAAGGGAAGGGGGATTGAGTAATATTATATAAGAAATTAGATAGATGGGGATGGATTATTAAATTTACTCTTAAAAAAACATTTTATAGCCATGATCTTACATTGGTAGAAATCTTTACATTTTGATGTATAATTGAAGCTATATTTTCTTACATTGGTACAGAATTTATATATATTGATAGAGGTTTAGGATTGTTATTGGTATATATTTTTGTATATTGATACAAAATTTAAAATTAATTTGTTACTCTTAGAGAGGCATCATGCCTATACAACTCATTTAGTAATACAAGACTTAGATCCAGTCCTTCTAATAGCTGCTATTACAAACTGTTTAGGATGATTAAGTAATGCAAGTTAAGGGCCAGATAGTAAACTCATGGTAATATTAGGCTCTGATTTAGCTATAATAAAGTGTTTTCAATATTATTCAAATAGAAATAGCTAAGAGTAGTCAAGATTTAACAGTTCGTATATATTATGTCTTCAAAAGCACAGAGATCCACAGAATATGACATTTAAAATCATTTCATTATTAATAGATCTTTTGACTAAGAGACATGTCTATTCCTGACAGTACCTCCATCCCACTTCAAAAAAGATATTAAACATCATAACCTCCATATACAGTTGCTCCAGTTGTGACAAGGTAGCATGGGCAAGAATTTCCCTAATTTATCTCCAGACAAAAAATACTGTCTGGAAAGGGTACATGGTGTGAGGTAGTCAACAACTTAGCTCTGCCAAGACAGGATAAGCTAGTCCTTCACAATTTCTGCTTCATTTAAGGTCTGTCAGATGGTTCTGAGCCAGATGGCTGAAGACAGATGCTCCAACTTTATGAAAAATACAGGGAACTGTCCAGGCAGTCAGCTGTCTCTACAAATTGTTTAGGTTTTAGAAGCTATATTTTTGTGCTTCCTATATATTCAGGTAATATTTAATTCAATCTCAGATCTCTGACAGGGTTGAAGACTAGTTATAGGCCCATAATCAAATTTAAGTTTGATTTAATATTGAGGAAGATGATCTAGATTTAAAAGGATGGTTTTCAGATGGGTAATGCAAGTTAAAATCAACATAATTCAGACACAAAATTGTAAACTAAGTTAGGATAGAATGATAGAGTAATTTATCTAAATTGCCAAATATGATGGACTGAATATTATAAGTATATATTATACCTTACAATTTACATAATCATTATAATTATGTTCAACATGTATCTGAGAGAAAAGAGCCTTTTTTAAATGGACAAAAAGGGGGAAATGTAGCAAGTTTGGTCTAATGCTGCTTATATTATGCAATTTGTTTGTTTGAGAATCAGCCGTCCAGGCATAAGACACTTAGGGATCTGCCCCTTGTTGGGTCTGATTGGTAAATAAAGTTGCTGGCAGACAATGGCTGGGCAGGGCAGACAGAGATGGGACTTTTAGGATTCCCAGGCTAGGGACAGAGGAAGGAGGAAAAAGGAGGAGATCTGTCATGTCGAGAGAGGAGAAGAAAGATGCCACGCCTGAAAAGCTTTGGGACAGAGAACATGGCTGCCATGTAGGAGCCAGGGGTGTGTGGTCTAAGAGGGTTTCATGTCTGGGTCCAAGAAAGCCAAGATAAAAATATAAAATTTACTAAGCAATAACTCAGGAATTTTGGAAGGGGGTAGATTAGCCACATAGGGGTTAAAAAGTGGCCCAGCCATTGAGCTGTTTTAGACATATCAAAATATAAAGACTATGTGTGTGTGCCTTTAATTCGGGAACCCAAAACAATTGGGCAGTTAGTGAGGAAACACCCTCCGCTGCTGGGATGAATTTGGGTAGCTTTAATTAGATATTACTACATATTCCATTTAAATCTGAAACAAGACGAGCGTGGAGTTCATTCTCTCCAGCTTACTCCATTCAGTGTTCAAAATCTCAGAGGAGTAAAATGAGAGAAAGAATTTGAAAATGATAAAAATAGAAAAAGAAAGAAGTCCAACTAACTGTTCCCACTTGCAGGTAACTCAATCCTGAAGACTCCGCCAGAAGACTCGAGAAGTGATAAGGATTTTCAGCAAAATACAAGGATAGAAATAAACCTAAGACACATAGTAACTTTTCTGTATGCCAACAACAAACTTGATAAAAAGAAACCAGGATGGAAACTCCATTTGCAAGAGTGTTAGAAAACGAAACACCTAGAAATAAGCCTAGCTAAGGGAAAACCTTTACAATGACACAAGGAAAGATGACTCACCATGCATTGCTGGTGGGTATAACATGTGCGAGCTTCCACTGGGAGCTCTCTGGTTGTTTCTCCATCTTGGAATAAGAGACCCCTGCATGCTGGATTTCTGCAGACTAAAAATGCTCCCTGTTTTTCCATACTATTTAGTCTGGGGGTATCATCTTTTGGTGAACAACTGACACTTACAAAGGGAAGAAAA
Organism: Mastomys natalensis; assembly: GCA_021653895.1. Lineage (NCBI taxonomy): Eukaryota > Metazoa > Chordata > Mammalia > Rodentia > Muridae > Mastomys > Mastomys natalensis. Next base: position 874,622 of record JAJTUV010001315.1, on the reverse strand, counting down.
GAAAAAGAAAAGGTGCCTAGCACACTTTCTGGTACACCAGCATTGAGGAAGTAGAGTCACTGACTTTGATACCCCCAGGAACCTATCAGACTAGCTGTTCTGTTTGCTGTCCTTCATCAGCTGGCTCTCCCTAGACCTCCCGCTTTCCAGGAAACCCACAGTGATCTCCCAGAGGCTGGTTGTGAAGGGGAAGCATCAAGAACTGTGTTTCCCCAGTATCCCTGCATCCTAATACACGGGAGAAGAGCCCATGGCCTCCATCACTTAGCACAGATGTTAGTTATCTTCTTATTGTGCTAGAAGGTAGCCTCAGAGCCTTCTTCCACATGGCATTCTGGGTGTCCAGGAAATGACATCCAACCCATAGACCAGAAGCTATTAACCCATCCATTCAAGGTCCTCAAACAGACAAAACTTTGTATCTATTGAGGTTTGGTCTATTGCTATGTATTGTAAAGCTAAATTCTATACTAGAAGGTCTAAGCTTAAGAGTGACCTCTCCTGTTTATAAGCTTTTGTTGTTCAAACCTTGTTCCTTGACTTAAAATTATTAGTTAAATAAAATTGGCTACAGCCAATTACTGAAGGGATTAGAGGTAGGTGGGTAGGAGTGACCTGGTTGGGGAAGAGGGGAGCCCCTATGAGGAGAGAGGACCCATGAGCTCATGGCCAGGGGAAACAGCCAGTATCTGAGGCAGACTGCTGGGGAGGTAGCCAGGCCAGCAGTTAGAAGAATAGATTAGGTGTTATCCACCATTAATTGTCATAACCAAATAAAATAACCATAGTCTGACTCTCATTTATCTGTAACCTAATCAGGGATAAGCTTAAATTGTTCATACTACAAGATGTGCTGAATTCCTCCTGTAGAGTCCAGACTTCCAGGCTCACCTGGATTAATGGTCAGACTATTAAGAGTACCAGGCAGTACCATTATAGAAGCCCACACTCTATCTCAAGGCTAAGTCTGAAAGTTAGCAGTGACCTCTTAAAGGAAAGTTAATTGATGGAACCTCTTCTCTGAAATGGCTTTTAAAGAGCACTCTATCATAAGATTAGTCAGGGGACGAAATGGAGGAATGGGCAAAGCTCTTCGTGGAGTACCCGGGACTCACTGAATGTTGACTGTCATACCAATGGTGGTTATGTGAAAATTAGTGTGAGAGTTTTCAATTCCTCTGTGGTTTGAATATGATGCTTCCTCACTGAAACTCCCGTTGAGGCTTAATTTTAATTCTTCACTACAGCAGTGCTGGGGTGTAGGGCTAGCAGGAGGTGTCTGGCTCACAGGGGTAGAACCTTCACAAAGGGATCACTGGCCCTCTATCAGAAATGGTCTAGCTGCTGCTGGAGTTCAGCCTATTTCCTCTCTTGTCCTTGTCCTGTTTGTCTGTTGACTTTTCTGTCACAAACACACAAGCCGTCACTACAAGCTGATCAGACGTGCCAAGAAGCCTTTGGGCTTTCAGAACCGTGAGCCCAAACAAACCCTTCTCTTTAGAAACTAGTCAGTTCCAAGTAATTCGTTATAGCTAGTAATGGGGAAAGACTAATAAAGTTCCTTTGTGGGGTTTCAAAACTACTCAACTAGAGAGAGCTGGTTACCCAAGGACGTAAAGTGAAGGGATGCATACATTGACTCTGCCATAGACGCAATCGCAGAGGCCAAGGCGACATCACTTAACCCACAACGTTTGAATGTCTGTCACAAAAATGACTCAACGCTTCCCTTTGCTCTGGTAAATTCTCTTTAGTATTTGTCAGGCCACATTTGCAAGAGCATAATCAAATATTGATGGGGGTTAGTTACTTAAGAGATAGAGGGCTAATAAGATCTATCAGGAGATCTCTGTGTAATCAGAAGCAACTTTGTACCCTTCCTCTTTTGTATCAAGAAGACTCACTGTAGTAAATCCCTTTCCCCATCTTAATACCTAAGCCTTATCCACAAACACATCTACAATGGGTTTTGTTATCCATAAACATGTCTACAATGGTTTTCCATCCTATGACTCCTTTAGTAGTTAGTATCTTGGGGAGATATTAAAACTCTCACATTTTAATTATATGTTTGATATGGGAATTCTTAAAAGATAAGATCATATGATTTGAACTCAATTTAAATTCAGCTGAAGGTATTAGCATGGTATAAGAAATTATACAAATGATCAAGGGTTTTTATAGAGCAGCTCTTGGAGAAAGCTGGTTAATCTGGTTTACATTTTTTTTTTTAAATCACAGATCGTTTAATTAGTCACTTTGAGACATTTGAGGTAATTCATGGATTTATTCTATGCCAGACCTTTTATTGAGCCCTAATTTGGCAGTCAATTCCATTGGGACCTTGAGGGAAAAAAAATCAAGTATTAAAAGGTGGGTCATTATGACTAAACCCCAAGCCTTCCCCTATGAATGCTCAGATACCTCAGCTCTGAGGATTAGCATAGATATTCAAGCAAGGTGAGATTTATATTTTTATGACTAATTTATTATTTTTATGTGAATGTGTGTGTCCCTGTGTAAGTTTATGTGTGACATGTGCATGCAGTACCTGCAGAGACCAGAAGAGGGCATCAGATCCCCTGGAATTGGATTTACAGGTAGTTGTGGGCCACCAGGTGGGTGCTGGGAACCAAGTATAGGTTCTCTATAAGAGCAGCAATCACTCTTAACTGCTGAGAATTCTTTCTAGCTCCAAGATGAAGTTCTTGTAAAAAGAGTGGCCTAGCTAGCATCCTCTGGGAAATATGAAATGTTAAAGCAAGGGAAGAAATTGAACAGCCTCCTAGGAAATGAACAACATATTGGTTTTTATGTATGTGTGCCATACGGTAAATCAAAATAGCACTTCTCCTTGAACTCTAAGCAATATCTTCTTCCCCTCCTGGGTACTAGAATATTCTGTCTCTTCCCTCAGGGTCCATGGGGATGGTTACCTTTGCTTTTTCCACTTTCAGGACACTAGTTTTATTTCTCTACACATCTATGAATTCTCCCTTACACCTAGCATCTCTCATTGCTAGCTGCATCTTGGGCCAAGCCAGGGCATGTTGTTCTGTGCGTGCTGGGATGGGGATGTTTGTCGCAGCCCTGGCCTCTCCCCAACTGAGAGCCACTAGTTAAATGGCGAAAACCGATAGCACAGAGAATCCTGCATGGTTGCCTTTCTGGCTAAAAGCACTCAATCATGATTTAGGTTAATGCTTCAGACAAAGAACAAGTGGCTAATATACCTTTCCAGTATTGAGACAACTGTAATAGCTGGTCACAAATGGAAGCTTCTCTGCTTCTCACATTTAGGATTCCACTCATGCCAACCAGAGCCAGAAAGCTGGGCTGAAACATCCCAGACCTCTGAAGAGCTCAACCATGCTCAAGAAAAAGTATCTCACTAACAGGAATTACACCTGCATAGGGGACCCAGCAGGAGCTGAAGGTGATGCTAAGGAGGCAATTTACAATCACGGTTTAGCAGAGATCCACTCCTTTGCCCTTGAGAGTCCCAGGCTGGCCTAAACTCCATACAGAGCTCAAGATATCCCTGAACTCTAGAGTCTCCTGCCTCTGTCTCCCAAGGGCTGGGATTGCAGATTAGCACACACTTGTTTTAATAAACATTTTTTTTTAAAATAAGAATCACATTATTAAATGACTTCACCTATAAAAACACCAGGCAGCTAGATCCCAGTAGGCATTTGCACTGTATTAGATGCTCATCAACTGTGCAGAGTTTGGGATTGGCCAAGTGTTTGAATGGCTACCTTAACCCATCTTAATCTGGTAAGCAGTTTTTAAGGTATGAAGATTACTAAATTCATAAACATTTTTTTAAAGTGAATTCTGCCATTCTGGGTTCCAGCTAGGCCTTACCTCTAAGTAAAGGGGCCTGTGGTCACCAAATCCCATTTTAGATGCACCACAGCCCTAAGTACAGACACAGTTAGGGACAGCCACGAACAATGTAGAGACTTAAAAATGCAATCACCTTGGATTCCACAAACAGTCGAGCTTCATAAGATTATGCTCCCCACCATAACTCAAAGGAGGATAATTACCTATGATGGTAGTGGAAGATATGTGTTTAGGCTTGAGACTGGGACAAAGACCAACATGGTGTGGGCTGGAAAGAAGGGAGAAATTGTGGGCTTGCTACAGTCCCACATTGTAAAGCCCCTCCTTACCCGGGCTGCACCAAAACTGAGTTCTGAATGGCACCAGCGCTTTCCTGAGCCAGGTACACAAACCAGAACCTTATATGGAGAGAAGCCAGCTCTTCCCTGACCTGTCACTGTCCCCTCGCCTAGGACTATGGGAACCATCCGTTTTTGTTTTCCCCACAACTTCTCTGCCCCTAGGACTTGGGGCCAGTGACTGTCACTGAAGAGTCGCATCAATAAACCTGAGCTTGTTTGCTACCAATTTGGTCTGATCTGGTGATCCTGTGGCCCCCAGGCTCTCAGTAGGGAACGGGAATAACTATTTTATGGGAATGAGACTTCTCTCTCAAGTGTCAGCAGGATTAACTTGGGGCCATCCTACAAAACTAGAAGAGAGATGGTGGTCAACTGGACATAGGTTGCCCGGGAAGGTTTAATTAGGCATCTTCTGTCCCCTGTCCCGACACTTCCTATGCTTAAACCTGAAATTTGAGGGTCATCTACTCTCTGCTAAACGTACCATATCGATCAAATGTTTTTCTGTCGCGACCCTCACTCCAAAGAAAGAAATCATATACTGCTATCTGATACATAGTAAATTCTAAAGTAATGACAGACCCTTCAGCAAACCACAAATCACACACTTTAGCTTAGACACAATCGCGCTTTTGAGAGGGTAATCTCCAGTAGCAGCTAGGCCAGCTCCAGTCACGTCAATCAGCGAAGCTTATGACCGAGGTCCGGTTTGCAAGCATTGTCTGTCACAATCACGGGAATTTAGCCCACCATATGGAATCAAACAGTATTTATACTACCTTTTAGCCGATTATCATAAAGTCTGATGAGCCTTACAGCCTTACATTTTATGAGGGAGAAGCAAAGGCTCAGCGTTATCCTGTTCCATAAGGGAGGGTCCCTCCAGCGGCCTCAGCGGGAAGCCTTCAGTGCAGACTGGCAAGCCCCTGGGCTTCTCGGGTTTGCCACTCTGGCCTGGAGGGGGCCCTGGGGCAGTTTACTTTTTAGGAATTCTCTTCTCTCTCTTTGAGGCTTTTCTCTTGGGACCTTGAAGCCCTCCACACACTCCCACCCTTCAGCAAAGATCAAAGTGCCGCGCTGGTTGAGGCCTTGCCCTGTGGGAAAGCGGTTGAGCAATTCCCACATCAGTGTCTTCTCTCCACCCCTCCCTCAACCCTAGGATTAGATAGCGAATGTTCTTTCTTTCACCTCCTTTTGGTTAGTGCAGGGAATGTTGGCCAATGGAAACTATTTATCAAGCAGAGCACTTCATCCTCATAGAGGAGAGTTTATCCACTTAAAGCATTTTAATCAGCATCGTTAGTCTGAATGAACCACCGGAGCTGACAAGAAGCCTGCCCTGACTAAGTGACAGTTGCTCTGGGCCAGGTAGGTGGGAGGGGTAATTGCTAAAACCCTTGTCGCAGCTGGATAGAAAATCACAATGGCAGAGTATACAGGAATGACCAGCTGCAGCCTGTGGGCTTCAGTGGAAATGGAATAAATTGTTCTCTAAAATATTTATGAAATGCAACATCTGCTGGGGCCTGCTTCCCTAAGGAGACTCCTGGTAGCGTGAGGCAGCTGATAGGAATGAAAACGGCCTACTCCGAGGAGGGAGTTGTTTATTTGAAATAATGGCAAATTGTGCACAACCATGTGGTCCTACACTGGCGCCCCTGGTGGACACACCCTCACAATGCCTCAGACTGTAAATATGATGAATTTTATTCCTGAGTTATGTTGTGTGGTACAGGCAACTTATGGAAAGAGAATGTCCCATAGTCATATGGACAGAAGACAACAGCAAAGATTCAAGGCATAAGAGGCATTCAGCCAGCTTGAAGGTTAGGAGGTAAGGGTGGGTAGCCTTAGCTTCAGAGAGTCCTCCGTGGACCCTGGCAATGGGATCTGAGTCTTGCAACCTTAAGCGGTGAATTCTGATAATATGAATGATCTCGCCCTGATGCCCTGAAGTCATCTCCTCTGGGAGATTTTTCACACTGCTCTAAGATGGTCTCAGAGAAACTTCAGAATCTTTCTGAATAGAAATGTCTCAATCTTTAAAATGGGTTCTGGTTAAAAATCAGAAGGAATAAATATGTAGCAGAAGACTCAACACATAACAGATGTTCAATAAATACTACTATATTAGACAGATTTGCATTACTGTGACAAATACATGGGGGCAAATCAACTTTAAAAAGAGGAAAGGTTTGTTTTTAACTCATAAGGGAGGTTTTAAGTCCATGACTGAATGAAATAAAAAACCAAAAAGGAAACAATATGACTGCTTCTAGGTATGGTGGAAGAGAAAGTTTATTATAGATATGTGGGAAGAGCATAGCCAGAGGCAGGGGCATCTGGGAGAGTCCAGAGTGGACAGGACCTGAGCCGTATGAGGAGAGGGGGAGGGGAACAGGAAAGAGAGAGAAGGGAACCAGGCAAGCAACCAGGCTTAAAAGAAAGTAGACTAAAAGACCAGGTAACCAAAGAGGTTGGAATAATAGAGAAGGGCAGCTGGGATGGGGGGTGCGAGGGGAGGGAAGCCCAGCTCTTCTGCTGGAAAGTTCAGGGTTGGGGTGTGGATGCCAGCCAGTAGGGCCCTGTAACAGGTAGGTGATCAGAGCCAGCATCCACTTTGATATGTTAAGTAAGCACCTCAGTAATTTGTCTGGGGTTTGAAACCTAACAATGGCCAGAAACTGCTAAGCCAAAGGCTTCACAGGAGCAGGACAGCAGCTGAGTGCGGCTGAGACGTGATGTGGGTCTGGGTAGATTACAGAGGAAATGTATCCAAGGTCAGGATTCAGATCTGTCTGTCTGACTCCAAGTGAGAGCTTTCCAGGCAGCGGACAGGCTGAAGAAATGGCTCAGTGGCTAAGGACACTCAAGCTCTAACAGAAGACAGGTTCAGTTGTCCCAGTTATCATCAGGTGACTCACAAAGGCTATGAGTCCAGTTCCAGGAGATCATATCCCTTCTGCTGCTCCCCGAAAGCATGTGTGCAATGATGCACATAAACCCACACAGAGACTATGAGCCGGCCTGGGGCCTGATGGGCTCTCCTGAATCTGAGCAGCCCAGAATCTGGTCTTCGCACTAGAGACTAAAGATAGCTGTCACCTCCACATCACCACCAGGTCTGCCCCATGACAGTGGTGTGAGCCCACACACTGAAGAGAAATGCTCCATCTTCTACAACTCAATTCAATATGCACAAGTAAAGTGAAACGATGGAAGGGGACCAATGATGAAAGGATGTCTCAGCAGGCCCATGCTGAGGCATCTCTTCCCCTGAGGGACCAGTCACAAGAGGAATTAGCATAGAATAGAGTTTACTCAGGGCATGGGGAGGGGAGCCAGGAGGGTAGGAGAGAGAGAGAGAGAGACAGAGAGGAGAGGCTGGCCATGACCATGTGGAGAGAGGGGGAAGGGAAGGGGGGGGAGGCAAGGGGACAGAGAGGGGCAAGAGAGCAAGAGGGTAAGAGATCAAGAGAGCCGGGCAGTGGTGGTGCACGCCTTTAATCCCAGCACTTGGGAGGCAGAGGCAGGTGGATTTCTGAGTTCGAGGCCAGCCTGGTCTACAGAGTGAGTTCCAGGACAGCCAGGGCTATACAGAGAAACCCTGTCTCGAAAGAACCAAAAAAAAAAAAAAAGAGAGAGAGAGAGAGATCAAGAGAGAGAGGGGGGGGGCAAGCAGCCCCTTTTATAGTGGGCAGGCCTACCTGGCTGTTGCCAGGTAACTGTGGAGGTGGAGTTTAGACAGAATGCTAACATAAAGTACATGTAAATCACAAAGAGGAAGTCTTAGGATTTTTAGTGCAGCTCTTAGAGATACTTGGAATCCAGTTGTTTTCCTAGTGTTACTTGGTTTTTATTGTGTTTTCCAGACAAGTGTAACTCTAGCATGGATGGTGATACAGTAATGATCCAAAGGAAATTAGAGAGTCCATACTTCCTCTTTTCCAAGTCTCTCACGATTTTCTTCTTTAGATCTTATCAGCTCATCCACTCATTTGCTTTAAGGTTTACCAGGTGTCTCCCGAAATAAGATAATTGATAAGGAAAGAAACTTTGCTTTTGCATGGAGATAGTCAGAATTTTAATTCCAGGGTAACAGTATGACAGGTGGGGCCTGCTAATAGAAACTCACTGGACAGTGAGGTGAATCCTCATAAATTTTATCTAAAATGGGAAAGCTTTGTTTAACCTCAACAAGGGTGGAAGACTCAAGTCCTTCTTTGCCCTTCTCTATTTGGACCCAACTGTCTCCAACCCACCTTGGCTGGTCCCACTTACACCTGCTTTCAGCCTCGAGGGATTGGTTCTGGGGGATGTGATTACAGCGGCCACATTTGGGGGAACCCCGCCTTGTTCTGTAGGTCATCATTTGTTGAGGCAATGGTCAGGGCAAGTCCAATTCCCAGGTCACCTTGCATCCAAGTAAGCAATTCAGAAAAGCAGTTGCTTAAAAAGCAGTGGTGTGGTGTTACAACTTTAAAAGAACAGAGAAAGTTTGGAGAAACGAGAAGGAAAGCAAGGACTCCAGCCATCCATGCTGGGAGTGATGCTGCCGGCTGCAGGCTGCACGGTGGCTTCTGGATCAGGCGCACACAGAAAGCTGTATCCCTGAAGGAGGAGACAAGCAGAGGTAATGCGAGCTGGCAGTGTTTCCCTGTTCCTGTGAAGCGGCCCTTTATTTTCTTGTCCCAGGCAGGAATCACTGATGCAGACAGAAAGCTAAGTGGCTGAGAGGTTTGGGAGATGAGAGGAGCTTTCTTCCAAACTGAGGTAGGACTGGGAAGATCCTCCCTATTATGTACTGATGAGTGCTTTTCAGGAAGGAAATCCCACTACTATGCAAACAAAGCACTGAGCCTATCAAGCAGATTCCTCCTGCTTGGCTCTCCCAGAGCAGCAGTTGGTACCCATTTTCCAAGTCCAGAAGCTTGATGTCAATAGGATTTGTTTCTGTCCTGCACCATGAGATGTCAAGACAACTTGACTTCAAACACCAGCAGCCGGCTCTGTATAAAGCATTTCTACACTTGATCTTAGTCAAAACTCCAAAGAGCAGTCATATAAAATTTTTCTAAAGTCCATTCTCCTCTTCCACTTTACAGTCTGGGTCCATTGTCCATCTTTATGTTGACTTGTTGTTGTTGTTGAAAGGATGGAGACCAATGATGGAAGGGGATGTCTCAGCGGGCCCATGCTGAGGCATCTCTTCCCCCTGAGCCATACGATGGTATAGCATAGAATAGGGTTTATTCAGGGCAAGGGGAGGGGAGCCAGGAGGGTAGTAGAGGCAGAGAGAGAGAGAGAGAGAGAGAGAGAGAGAGAGAGAGAGAGAGAGAAGAGCAGAGAGGTAGAGGCTGGCCATGACCACGTGGAGAGAGGGGGAAGGGAAGTGGGAGGAGGAAGGGAAGTGGGGAGGGGAGGCGACAGAGGGACGCTAGAGGCAGGAGAGCGAGAGAGCAAGAGAGTAAGAGAAAGAGGAGGGGCAAACAGCCCCTTTTATAGTGGGTAGGCCTACCTGGCTGTTGCCAGGTAACTGTGGAGGTGGAGTTTAGACAGAATACTAACAGTTGTTTGCTATTGTTGGAGATAGAGTTCTCACTATGTAGTCCTGGCTGACCTGTAGCTCACTATGTGGACCTAGATGTCTTTGAACTCACATAGATCTGGCTGCTTCTGCTTCTCCAGTGTTGGGATCAAAGATGTATACCCTTGTGCCTAGCTTTGTTCGCTTATTTTCTTAGTAACTTATTTGTACTCACTCCTCCACATATCCTAGTCAACCAAACCCTCTCTGTGCCAAAGGAAGACTGTAGAATTGAAGTAGCCAAAGACTTAAACATTTAAGAAGGAAGATGTGAAATGCAGCCACACTAAAGTCATTAACAGTTACCCACAATCACCACCAACCCCTTGACCTCATCACTATCAACTTACCTGCCCTGCTCTTTCTATTTACCTTCTCTTTAGTTAGGGCTTTACTGCTGTGAACAGACACCATGACCAAGGCAACTCTTACAAGTACAACATGGTTCTAATATCAGCGGCCACAGGACAGGTGAACTTGCCAGGATGAGGGCAGCTAGCCAAAGGCACAAGGTCTTCCTTTCAAGCCCTATGCAGGTTGCCCCCAAGACAATGCTGCCTACACTATGGAGGATCAAACAGGTTAAAATAATCTGATCAAGAAAATCCTCACAGGAGTGCTCAGTGGCCTGTGTTTTAATTGATTTGAGATGAGGTCAAATTGACAACCGAGATTAGCCACACAACATGGTCCTTCTATTTCTAATTGTTGATATATTTACATACTATTTTACATAACAAATGAGCTAATTTACATAATCACAAACACTGCACTGGAGTTCCTCTCTCCACATTCTAGCTAGTATTATTCATTTCAGATCTTCAGTAAAATAAGAAAATTAATGGAAATCTTCAGTGTTAGAAATGATGGAAAATGATTCTTTGTAAATAATATACTCTTAAAGTCCAAGAACCATCCCATGAATATACTATAAACAACAATCGTCCACCTAAAACCATGTTAAGATGTAAGCAAGTAAGCACAGGGGCTTGACTAGTTATAAGCGAACATAAATGACGTCTTTCAAATAACTTTGAAAAGCGAACTAGTTAGCTGGAAATGTCTGAGACCCATTTTCTGAAGTGCTAACTCTACTTGGCGGGGAAGTGACCTTGAAAAAAATCCCCCCCCCCCCAAAGGCTGCCTTGGAGAATAAATCCTGGGACCGTGGGAGGTATGCTGAATAGAAGAAGAGGTCAGGACAGAGAGGGCAAATGCCAAGGTATTACAAAGTGGGAGGCAGACAAATCCAGAGTGCAGAGGCCTCAGGAGGTCCCAGCGGGGAGCGGAGGCAGTGCAGGAAGAAGCTGAAGAGAGAAAACTATTTCCTCGGAGTCTATGGGACTATCTACCCACATGACAAATCAACTTGACCTCATTGTACCGATTTCCAATAAATTCCAGGGAAAACAAATACCTATTTTTTAAAGATGAGAGAAAAAATACAGTCATATAAAAGTCAAATCCAGAATAAAAGCAAACACACAGGCAGAATCATTTAGCTACGATGAAGAAAGACACTATGTATTTGCAGGAAATAGATCAAATGGTATGACTGTGCTGTGTAAGATAGCAGCCAGAGAGAAAAGTACGCGTTCTTTCTCTTATCTCCAGAGCTAGGATAAAGACAAAAAAAAAAGTCCAAAGTAGGATGTGAAACCAACGGGTGAAAGCTATGGGAAGGAGGGGACAGGAAAGAGGAAGGGTGGGGATGAAAGAGGGGTGAGGAAGATCAAGGTGAGTTGTGTATACCTGCAAGAATGCCATTTCAAAGCCTGGACTTTGTACAATTAACAAACACATTAAAATCCACAGGAGGCAATGGCTCAGAGACACAAAGTCACTCTATCGATAACAACAGCACAGATTCAACACTAAACAGGAAACTCCTTCCAGACCACTTTACAAGAAACTTGGACGCTGTACCTCCCATCTGTTCATCAAGAAGACACCAGGACGAGCTTACAGTCGCGGATCCTTCCGCCTCTTCAGAAAACAGGAGTCCCTGAACATAGGGACAACTCTATGAACTGGACAGAAAGACAGGAGGCCTCTGAGAATTGCGGCATATGGAGTAGAAAGCCCCACAGAAACCAGCTCAGGGGCGGGAAAACGTTTTTATATATGAATAACAAAATCTTAGGGGTGCAAGAGGGATGTGTTTACATTAACGTCAGGAGGACTCAGTTTGAGGGACTCCTTGTGTTTTTGACTCTGCTACCACGGATTCGTTCACAGTGAAAGTCACAGAGGAGTGCCTCAGCCTGCTTCTTGGTGTCACCTCAGGAGGAGTGATCCACCAAAGCCTGCTTAGCTGCTGAAATATGAACATTAGACTTGTATTAGTTACACTGTATCACTGGAATCAATATATCCGATACAAACAGTGTAAGGGAGGAAGGATTTACTTTGTTTGTGATTTTAGAAGGTTTGGTCCCTGGCTGCCTGTTGGCTTTGTGTAGCTTGACACAGGGTGGGAGTATGTGGTAGAGCAGTCTTTTTTTCTTGGGAAGCAAGAAGTAGAGAAAGAAAGGGGATATACAGGAAGGATCAAGGGAAACATAGAACCCCTAAAATCCCACCTCTTATTTCAACATCTTCCAATGATTCTGTTAAGGAATCAATCTTCTCAGTAGGCCAGGAGTGTATAGTGCTAACTCCCAGTCACTTCTCAATCCAGTGAAGTTTACACACAAAATCAGCCATCAGAGACGGTGTTTCTAAGCAGTGGCCCTGTAGCAAGACGGGAGATGGATCGGGAATCTCTGGAAGGTTATGGATCAGAGACCCTGGTGTGCGTAAAAACAAGCAAGAGACTGCCTCACACAAGGTGGGAAGTGATCACTGGTACCTAACGTGGCTTCTTATCCTACATTTGTGTGCAGGCAACCACACACCTGCACACATACACACGCACATAGCGCATGCACACACACACACACACACACAATCATAAACACCCTAAAACGATAAAATAGAGAGTACCCATTTAAAAAATAGTTTGAAAAATCCTTAAGACGTTAAACAATTGCAGAAACCATTCGAATGTTTTTCAGTAGGAAGCTTAAATGATGGCAGAACGGAGCATACGCTGTCACTGAAGAATAGAGCGGCAATACTCATCAGTCAAGCATGACCTACTGGGCAGATCATAGACACTGTAGATGTGTTTCAGTAACCCAAGGCAGTGTAGAAGCACATACCAATTAGAATCATCCTTTAAAGAACTTTCCAAGGAGTAAGGGGGCAAGGGTGATGAGACTCAGGGCCATGCCTATCTGAATACTGATGAATCCTACCACCAGGCTTGCACACAGTAGGCTTGCACACAGTAGGTGTATAATAACCACTGAAGGAAAGAATTGAAAACAAAGCTTTTGCTTGGTTTTCTATATTGTTTGACTTATAATAAAGAGAAAAAAAAGACTATGAAACTATATTATCATTGCAAGCAGAAAAGCCAATCTACATTCGCCATGGTAAATATCACGACTAGCCCTTTACACTGTTTGAAATTCATTGAATAACCAACCACTTGGCTCCCTAGTTCATATCAAGAAGGTTTACTCAGACCTGCCTGGGTTTCCTTTAGAGAGACACCTACAAAAATAATTGCCTATTACTTCTGTTTGCCACGTGAGGTGCAGGTGGCAATATCCCATTTCAACCCTTCAAATGTCTATCTCAGATGACAATAACCTTCTGAAACAGGGAGGGGGGAGGGGACTAAAACATCTTTTTTCCCCTTTCACAAAGCACTTGAAAGGGTTTTTTTTTTCTTCTCTTCTACTTGCCCTCCAGGCATAGGGTAGATTTACCTTTCTGTGTCCCGAGACACTAGACAGGCTTCCCTGGAAATAACAGCTTTTGAGACAGAATTAAAATGCTGAGATGGAATCGCAGCAAGCTCAGAGTGTCTACGGGTGAGTGGCAGGACAAAGTCATGATTCTCCCTGCTCCAGGCCTTGAAGTGAAGCCTGACACCGGCTTTTCCAGCATCGGGGACATAGTCCCATAGTTTTGTGCTTCACACAATCAAATTTGCAGGAAAAGGAATGCAAAACATCAGTCTCCAGTAGCATTCTGCCAATTTTGCTCTGGATCCATTCGAGGACTCATCCTAACTAAGAAGCATGGAAGTTGAGGGTGGGGAGTCACATAACTGTCAGTCATTTTCACAGCTGTCAATCTCACAGGCTGCCCGAACAGAATCCAGCTTTTAGTCTCACATCCCCACTATACAGGATGCGGCAAATACATTTCAAAACAACACAGAAAACCAAGATGGTGCCAGGTAATGACAGAATTCTGTTACCGCTGGAAGAGTAAGTTAGAAATGTGAAATCTTGTTAGCCTTACTCTGAAACTGAGAGCCAGCAAGCTCAACCGTTAGACCAAGGACTCATAGCATGTGGCATTTATTGGCTCTGCCCTGAAAAGACTTCTGGATAATATTATATCTTCCTTTTAACATGCAGACCCAGCCCAGGGCCTTTTTGCCCATTCTGGATGGGAAAATGAGCTCCAGAAAACATTTCCATCAAATTCCTCCAATTCAGCTAACAAAAAAAATCTATTCTAAGTTCAAACACTGTAACTCTTATGAGCAATGGTTTCATGACACATGTATCTAAATAATTTATTGCATATTTCTTATATTTATTAATTTTCTTTGATGATTTCAAACATGTATACAATGTAATTTGAATGCTCTTATGTACCCCCCCCACACACACACCGTAATGTCCCTTTCAACCTGCCAAACTTCTCCTTTCCCTGTGGATTAAAGTTTTTTTGGTTTGTTTTATGACCCACTGAATTTAACCAGAAATGCCAGTGTGACCATGGGATTCACACTGTCTACTAGAGCCTGCTAGGCTCACCTGTGTCTCCTCACAATATTTCAGACATTTTCCCCAGGAGGGTGAGTGGCTGATGTTGTGGAAACAAAATGATCTACCTGCCAAAAAACACAGCAGAAAGCATGCAGCAATAAATGCTGTATCATAGGCAACAGGAGAAACCCCGGGACGTACCAGTGCTTCCTCTCCATTGTGTAGTCAGACCTACTGTGTAGTCAGACCTACTGAGTAGTCAGACCTACTGTGCAGTCAGACCTACTGTGCAGAGTGGACAGAATGGTTCAGTTACTTCAAGTGAAAACACATCACTATCATTGCTTAGACTCCTTCTGCTTCCAATGTCTGGCTAGAGCAAGGCTTGGTGTCCACTGTACAGAACTTTCTATTGGAACCTGCCATGCCCTGACCTGGGGTCAGGGGTCAGGAGCTGGTACCACTCCTGCTTCTCAGTATCTACTTTCTATAAACCCTAAAGTTCCTTCCAGCTTTAACACTCTTGGGAATTATTACCACAAACCCCCATCGAACCAGGGTTCTAAGTTGAGACCTATAAGCCCTGAGTCCAACAGGTGTATTCTGCTGGGGTCATGGAGTCTTTGGAAACCAGTCGATAAGTGGGTGAAGTGAATGAATAGGTTTTCAGAAGAGGAAATACAAACAGCATATATACTGAGATTGTATGGATACCGTTCAGTATCTTTAGTCACTTGAGGAAGACTAATTAAAGCTTACAATGAATTGCCACTTCACCACAGTCAGAATGGCTAGCATAACAACAGCAGCAGCAACAACAATAACAACAAAAACAAACAAAAACAAAAAGGGGGGCTGGCAAGATGGCTCAGCAGGTCAAGACACTTGCTGCCCAGACCAATGACCCAGGTCCAATCCCGAGACCTACACGGTAGAAGGAGAGAACAAACTGTCTTCAGACCTCCACACCTATTCCGTGACATGCATATGTTCCCGCATAATAAATGAACACATGCAATTAAAAAAAGAAAAAAAGACAACTAATGCTGGTATGCATTTGGGAAAAGAGACTTTTGCATACTACTGGAAATATGTAAATTTGTGTACCCACTATGAAAACAAGCATGGAAATAAGTATGGGGGGCTTTGCCATGTGTTCTACTTCACCACTCCTGGGAACATGCCCAGTGGATTTTAAGTCAATGTACCACAGGGATTCTTGCTTATGTAGGTTTGTTGCAGTACTATCCACAGGAGCCAAGCTATGGAAAAAATCTAAGCATCCACCAATGGGAGAAAACAATGAGAAAGGATGGTATGCATGTGCAATGAGGTTTTACTCAGTTGTAAGGAATGTCATTATGTCACTTATGGGAAGCACATGGACCTGGAGATCTTGTTAAGTAAAATAAGGCAGACAAATACACACAGTTTTCTTTTACTTGAAGACTTCATCCTAAAATTATCATATGACTTGAATGTAGAGGGCTGTGTGGGAGAAAGACGAGATCTGAACGGAAGCAGGGAGGGACAAGAGAGGGCACTGGGTGGGGAGATGCTAGACAAATGTTACATATTTTCTACTACATGTGAAATATAGAGATGCATAAATAACATGCAAATAGACTGCGAATTGTGTGAAAGCCAAGAAAGGGTAACAGAGCATGAATGGGGGCCATGGTTGGCCAAAGTCTAAAGAATGATACACATGTTTGGAAATATAGTAACAAAAGCAAATTGTTTTCTAAGGTAACTGAAATATAAATAATTTAAAATAAAGTGAGGAATTTCATATGGATAACCAAATTAATATTTCATCGAAAACGAAAACAAAACCAGAGGATTCAGAGATACTGTATGATGCTTGGCTCAAGTTGAGGCATGGCTGACATATTGGACAGGGTGCAGCAGCTGAATATAGCCACTGTCTCTTCTGTTCTGTTTACACAGCTCAGGGCCCATATCAGTTGTCGATGTTCTTGTTTATCTTACTGTTACACAAAACAGGGAGTGGAAAACTTCTTATGTCCATCTTGAAAGCAGGAATGCAGGACTACGGAAGGCAAATCAGATGCAAACAGCTGAATGCACCATAAAAAAAATAGAAGATAACAATATTCTTCACGTCCACACAAAATGTTTAATATGCAAATAAGCCTGTCTGCAACAAAAGTGTTTGCCATAGATGTCATTTATGACAAACCACAAGAAATACTGGTGTAAGGGAAGATTTGGCGATGGAAACTTAATAAACACAGGAAGGAGGCTTTCAGTGGGATTTATTCCTCCGAGTAAACAGAGGCTGCAAGCCTGACATAGTGGCTTAGGTGAATTATCTCCTGAGCATCCCATATTTCGAGGATGGCAACTTTGTAAAAAGGCTTCTCTGGATGTAGCTGTAATTATGTGTCTCGCCTCACAGAATAAGCCTTTTGTAACTAGAAATGTCTCGAAACACTGTTGCCCAGCATGGAAACTCTAGTAAAACACTGAAGAGGACAAGCTGCATGAAAAATGAACCCTGTGTGACATTCTCCCCTGTAACTTCTGAGAATGCTGCAGAGTGTGTTTGCCTGTAGCTTGAAAGAAGTTTGATAGCACCAAAGAGTATGCCGGACATAGTATCTATGAACTAGATTGCATCAGGAAGTCATTTCTGTGTCACATGGTGCTTGTGAAACAGACTGCAGCTTCTTCTGTGTACGAAGTCTCTCAAGTTGGTTGTTTATTTGTTTAAAGAAGCTTAGTCATCCACTGGCTGGCAATTTCATGTTATAAAATAGAGCAAGCTTTGGCTGGACAAGATGGCTCAGTGGTTAAGAGAGCTTGCTGCTTTCCCAAGGACCTGAGTTTGATTCCCAGCACCCACTTGTGATGACTCACAAACCACTGTTAACCTCAACACCAGGCGATCAGACGCCCTCTGCTGCTCTCTACAGGCCCCAGCACTCACAGCATCTATTCACATAGACATGTGCACACATACAGAATAAATCTTAAGAAGATAGAGCATATTTGTATTATGTAACATTCAACAACATTTTAGAGGTGTCGCAAGTTTGATCATTGAGTCATTTGCCAAGAAAGGCTTGGTACTGAGATGTTATTACGGCAAACCTAATAGATGATGACTTAAATAGACTCCATATGTAAAATGTGCATTTCGTTGCACTATGTAAAACCAAGGTGTACTACGAAAGGCTGATTTTAGAAAACATTAAAAAGAATCGGTTTGCTTTCAGCATGGTGGGAAATTCTGGTTTTCAGTAACTAGACCAAGGACCTGGGGTCTTGACTGCTACAGTCTATCTAACTAGTCTTCTGCATAGATGCCCACACTAGTCCCCAAATGTAGGAAGCTATTGGTAAGGGTGTCAGCACAGAGTAGTCAGTGAACCTTCCTGCTGAAGTCATCCTTGCTGGCTAGTTTTCATAGTACTGGAAGGTGCTACATATGCTACTAGAGGAGAAAATATTTTATTTTATGTGCATGAAGGTTTTGTTTTTGTTTGTTTGGTTTGTGTTTTAGACACACACACAGGCTTTATATATATGTTTTCTTACACTTTGTCTGAATCACAGAAATTCCTTCGAGTTCCAATGTGTTCTCTTTAATGGCTGCATGATGATATTCTGTGGCAAACCCATAATTTACAATCTCTCCAGACTTTCGCTGTGGAATGCCATTCACGTTACTCCTGGGCATGAGGTCCTAGCCGTCACTATGTGTATATCTGTACACACTAACGCTTTTTATTTCTGAGATTCCCCAGAGTAAGAGTCTAGATGAAAAGGTATGTGTAAAATTGACAATGACAAGTGGTTTTTCAAAAAGCCAACAATAATTCCTAAATGTAAGTTAAAACAACGTCAGGAGAAATATAATCTGTGTGATTATTTGGAAAATATGAGGCCTCTCCTCTCTGTCAAGTCTTAGAAGCCCTAGGTTGGACCAGTTTATAGTATGTCAGAATTTCGTATAAACCTTGTTTTGTCCAGTGTACAATAGTTAGAGCTTCGTCTCATTCCAAAGATAATGTTAACATCCCTCTCACTGCTGGGAGATATCTGTCCATCACCTTAGTCTCTTCCGGTTTCCACAGAAGGAAAAAATACCCACTTAGATATCACAGGAGGAACCCTCCAAATTTTCTCAGTTGGTAAACTGGAAACTGTCATAGGGAGAATTTCCAAAGCTGTGATCAAAGACTCGTCTCAGTCCCTGGCTGAAAGAAAAGCTACACCTTTGCAGTTCCACACAGCAGAAACCTCAAGACACCTGCCCTGGACCCGCAGGTTCATCCATTATGGTAAGAAGCCAATGCTGACACTCAAACCTGGGAAGATCCTTCTCGATGTGTAAAGGCACAGGCAGCTTTCAGTCTGGATGGAGCCCCTCTCTGCAGGTGAGAGCCCATGATGTGTAAGGTAAGCATGAGAGAGAGAGCCTGGATCATCACGATGTCAGATGAATCCGTCTTCCACAGATGCCACGATTAAACATCATCTTTTCAGCCATCTCTAAGCTTTTAAAACAAGTTTTAACAAACCTCAACTGTGTGGCTCCAATGTATTCAAATTACCCTACTGGCTACTGAAAGACATTTGGGACATCTCTTATTCCCCAAGCTAAGATTTTAGTAGTCAAAAGTAAAAGTAAGTCAAGTTTTGAAGAATTTATTTTGTCCTTCTGAGAACTCTGATAAAGCTTTCTATAGCCTTCAAAGCTTTTGAAGGAAAATTTAATGTTTATCTCATGTTTAAAATTTAAAGACATCAAAGAAAAGAATCTAGATTCTGTTTTGGGAATTTCAACGGGTTTCCTTGAAGTGTCAAGTGATGGGTGAGGGGAGTTTGTCAGAGGGACAGCATGGCTCTCCCAGTCCTCCCTCAGAGAAGCTTTGATATTTTAACACTGCAGATAAAATACCACAGCCTCTTTTTGTCAATTTTAAATATTAAATATGAAAAGTCACTTGGAAGTTTAGCTCATGAGTTTCACCATACTGTTTGACAAAAGCTCACTTACTGTTTCCCTGATAATATGAATTTACTATTTTGTATCTTTAAACATTATTTTTCCATATTGGAGATAAAGCCCAGAGCGCCACATCTGCTGGGCAAGCGCATTATCCACCTTCCTGTGCTCCCAGGCATAAACACTTGAGTCGAAGCTAAAAGTAAATGGAAACGTGGACACCACCTAAAGAAGATGATGCTGTCCATGAGCACAGTTTAAGGTCACATGGCATGGGGACAATGAGACACAGGCTAATCCCACCTCAACAGAACATACTCCAGCCCAAGTAAGCTGAAATTTAGCATGACAGGTTTGTACACGCATGTCTGACTCTAAAGTACAGATCAATTCAGGTTGATTGGCATTGCTATGTGTTGTCCAAATCACAAAACAATTAACACATGGTATTTACTAAAGAGAGGCTGTGATTTCTTTCTCGGATGGTTCCATGAGTATGAAACATCCGAGGCCATATTAACTCCATGATATCACCCTTGTTCATAACAGAAGGGATTCCTTCAGTCCGAACACGAGCACAGCAAAGCAGTCAGACTTCCTCAAACCCTCCCAAGGCTGGCAAAACCATTCTGATGTTGATTTTGTGAGACAAGGAAACTACAGAGAATTCATTTCAGCTATTTGACACCATCGCCGCTGTTTGCGCCTTATGGCTCATATACTGTATTCAGATATCTCTTGCTAATCGTAGTCTTTTAGAGTGTGGATTGTGACGCCTTTCACCAACAGAATCTCAGCCTGGATTCTGTCATTGCAAAGGCAGAGGGGAGCAGAGGTGAAAGGTCACAGCAAGACTCCAAGAGATAGGTCAACATTAGGGTCACATCACCTAACCTAGAAAAACTACTGCTGTTAATCATGCCTGGGAAGCGACTGGCACGGCAAAGCCTGATCTACCTGCTGGACAGCCTTGAGTCTGAACATGTACCAGCTACAGGTTAAAAACATAAATACAGGTCCTAGGAGTCATCTTCCAAGTAAAGACAGAACTGAGAACCAGAATGGAGACAGAACATATGGATGACGCAGGACTTGAATCCAGGACCCTTTAGGCTCTTAGTCTGTGGGTGGTGAGGGGGCAGTTACAGAGGACAGGGACTCTCTGTGCTCTGCCAATCAAGACAGGCAGTGAGACCCAAGCAGCTCTTCCCTCTTCCCTGGCCTCCTGAATGCTACAGACACGGTGACCAGGAACCATGGCTGCTGTCTCTGAGCTAATCCATTCTGGTGCCATGATTGAATGACTGGAAGTGTCTCATGGGACAGGAGCTCAAGCCACCTGTGAGGTTCCAGTTCCAGATGGAAGGGATGGGAAAGAGCCAGGGGGTCATGACATTAGCCATTCTCTTAAGCTTGCCAATAAAACGAATAAATAGCTTCTGGTTCAAATTGGTTTTCAGAGAACTGGGGTGAGTAGAGGGGAGAATGCGTATTTTAAGTACATCAGTTGGGACAGATCTCTCTCTCTCTCTCTCTCTCTCTCTCTCTCTCTCTCTCTCTCTCACACACACACAAAACACACACACACACACACACACACACAACGAGCCGGAGGGATAGATATAAAGACACATGGGCCCCTGACCTCCCAGGGCTGATCTTGTCTTGAATGAATGGCTCCATTCACCTTCCCTACATGATCTTGCTCACTGCATCTTTCTTTGTGGCTTGTTGAATTTTTTTGACAATGGAACAGAACCAAGACACCGCTGAAACATGTTGGTGCTGTAATCTGGAGTTTTTAAAGGCAACATTGTCACTCTCGAGCAGAGGTCTCCAGGAGAACCTCCAGGTAGTCAATTTCCTTCCTGTAATTCCTCACGCTCTTTTCTCTCTAGTCTGTTCTCTCTGTGCTTCCCTTGCCTCTCCCAGAGTCCCCTTGGCCTCTAATGGTGCAGTGACACTCACCCAGATTAACAGCACAATACAAGGCAGAGAGAGGCAGGTGGATCTCTGAGTTTAAGGCCACCCTTGTCTATAGAGATTGTTCCAGGACAGCCAAGACTACACAGAGAAACCCTGTCGGAAAATCCTCCCCCAAACAAAACATCAACACCAAAGAACACAATACAGGTGTTCATCTTGGGAACTCTATCCTCCATGGATCATTTGTTTTCTGGTGTTTTTCCTGGCCTAGGACAACATCCCACACCATTGCCCACCTAGACGCCCTCCCTCTCCTCCGTCCTCCATCTCTACCCCTACTGCACTCCTCAGTGCCTAGGCTACCAGCCTCTGTCTTCCTGTCCACTCGGTTTCTGACAGGATGACTCAGGATGAACGTTTGCCTCTTCTCTTCCTTGAAGCAGCTTCCATCATAAATATGTGAGACAAAAACTTAGAATAGTTAGAGTTCAAGGTTGGGGTGTGTCAGCACTGTGGGGGAAGAGGTGGGAAGGTACAGACCTACTGTGTCCCAGCCACAACCTGAGGAACTGAGAGATTAGATGTCTTTAGTCTTTCAGGAGTCTAGACTTAGGTCAAACTCTGGGTTTCTGGCTTCAAAGCAGAAAAGAACATCAGCACCATCCAGACTGAAGGGTATGTAGAGATATTTTAATATAGACTTAAAAGCTAAGTGTAAGAGAAAGAGAATGCTCAGAAAGGCATATCCCAGAGCATGGGTGTGGCTTCCCGAAGAGTCGCCCTGCAAGCCAACACATGGATGGATGTGATGTTAAGCGAAACAAGCCAGTCACAGAGAGACAAAGACAGCACAATTCCACTTAAATGGGGTTTCTAAAGAACTCAAACTTATAAAGACAGAATGGAACTGTGACAGAGGGAAGCTATCGCTTAAGGAATACAGAGTTTCATTTTTGCAGACCAAAATAGTTCCAGAGGGGTTGCGGATTTAGCTCAGTGGTAGAGCACTTGCCTAGCAAGCGCAAGAAGACCCTGGGTTCGGTCCTCAGCTCAAAAAAACAAAACAACCAAAAAGACAAAATAAAATAGTTCCAGAGATGGACAGTGTGGATAAACACACATATGTATTTGTGTGTGGGCACACATGTGCAATGGCACATGGACAGAGACTGGAGGACAACTCTGATGTCAGTCCTCGTCTTCCTTCTTGTTTGAGACAAAGTTACAAAGGACAGGTGATGAAGGATCCTGTGCTAACAACTCACATGTACCGGTCTGCCTTACACTGTGTAGCTGAGCTCTGTTCGTTGGGATTCCATACAGAGAAACAAGTCAAAACTTCTTTCTAGTGGTGTGCCTTGGTTTCTTGCAGATTCCACAGACTCAGGATGAGGAACAGAGGTGTGCTGAGGCAAGGCACGTGGAGGACACATGATGTTTGCAGGGCACAGCCAAAAACTTCTGGCATCCCTCCTGGTCCCTCCTGCTGGCTCCAGCCAAGGCTGAGGCCTGGCTGTCTCTGCTAGGTCATGCCACCACTGTTGCTAACCTGACTCTACCAAACTGGACTGCTGGTGTATCTGTGATGTGTTTCAAGTGGATTGAGCTGCCGCCTGCTAACCTGTGATCTGAACTGCTGATTTCCAGACATCACAGTCAGGAGTTGCTCCAAAGAACCTTTCTAAATAGGTCCACTTCCCCCATAGCCTTTTTTCCCCACTACCTCTGGTGGGTTGTGGGCTAAAGGAGAGGTTAAAGTGTTTAAGGACCATCATTAAAAATAGGATTTTAAAAAATTAAAGTTACAAAATCCAATTATGGACCTACCTACAGATTTTTTTTCTGGGTCTATTAAATTTGCAGCAGGTTAACCTATGTGTCTTGCTTTGATTTTTCTGACAGTGTCTGTGATTCTGAGTTTGTACCTTGACAATCCTTCCTCTCCTGTTGCCAGAATGATCTCTTTAGAACACAAATCACCTTTCAGCCTTGGGCTCCAAAGCAAGCCCTCAACACGACCTTTCTTTAGGGCTCTCTACAAACCAATTTTCAGCTTCACCCTCCCGTTCCCCCATCATCCGATGCTCCTAAAATACCAATTTCTTTTGGTCCTTTCAACATATCATACAAGGCTTTTACACTTGGTGTTCTCTCTCTCTCTCTCTCTCTCATTCTCTCTCTCTCTCTCTCATTTTCTCTCTCTCTCTCTCTCTCTCTCTCTCTCTCCTCTCTCTCTCTCTCTCAATGCTATCTCCTGACAGCGTCTCTGATCTCAATGGGATTTGACTCTGAACAGGATAAAACATTAACTGACAGCTTCATTGAAGGTGACTGTGACGTTTGTCTCAACTCCCAAACACCCTTCTATTCCAAACTGACCCTTCAGTCACGGCCCCCAAGGCTCTGAGAAACCATAGGAATGTGCGTGCTCAGACTGGCAACCTGGCTTTACCTTCAGTACTGTGGAAGGTCTGTACATCACGGGCAGAGCCCCAAGCTTCTCTATGCAACCAGGACAGAGCCTGGGAGAGCAATGGCCCCACCCTTGGGGGCAGGGTCATGGTGGTATTCATGTTAGAAGTGTTCTTTATTTTTATTACAACCCAATGGATGCGCCCAGGTTAGGCTGGGAGCCCATACGGAACTGTCCCCGGCTTTCTTCCTTTGTGCACCTGTATTATCTGACACAGAGGACTAAATGTGACAGACTTAGATGCCACAGCTGCTCTAAATGGGAAGACTGGCCCAGAAATGCTGCACTTGACCACTGGTCACCACTGCCTCTCTGCCTCTTAGATTCTCTCTGATTCAGGCTCCGTCGCTGTCCACCTTCTGCAGTTAGAGGCTGACTAGAAGGAAGGAAAGGCTGGAGAGATGGCTCAGTGCTTAAGAACATCCGAGGCTCTTGCACAGGACCTAGGTTGCGTTCCCAACACCTACCTGGCAGCTTACAACTGTCTAACTCCAGTTCCAGAGAATACCCCACCCTCTTCTGTTCTTGGCAGTCACTAGACACATATATGGCCCACAAGTATACATGCAAGTAAAACACTTATACACACAGAAATGATATATACATTATTTTTCCTCAAATAAAATACATTGTTTGGAATCTTCTTCCCAGTGCCCCACCCCCTTCTCACCCATAGAGACCAACAGTCTTCTCTTAAACTGCAACTTCTCCGTCTTGCTCCTCATTCTTGCTGTGCCTTGTACATATATACTATTGGTGCTGTTTACAAGTGTCCTATACAGAGCCTGACAACGGCCTCAAAGATAATGTAACCACTGAGCTTAAAAATAAATAACTGGGGTCTGGAGAGATGGCTCAGTGGTTAAGAGCACTGACTGCTCTTTCAGAGGTCCTGAGTTCAATTCCCAACAACCACATGATGGCTCACAACCATTTATAATAATCTGATGCCCTCTTCTAATGTATCTGAAGACAGCTACAGTATGTGTATATATGTACATATATATATGCACACATATATAATACATAAATTTATGTATACATATATTATATTATATATGTAATGTGTATTACAAATATATAATATATGTACATATAAATAAATAAATATACAAATAAATAAGAAGCTGGAATTTCCAAGAGTTTATTGAAATGTCCCATGGTTAGCATTTTTAACAAAGAGGTTTCAGGCTCAGAAGAGAGTGACAGGCCTATTGTCTCATATCTTTAACTAACACAGAACCCCTATCAAAGCATGTCCTCATTAAATTCCAAGCACAAGAGTCTCATAAAACTTGATCAAAACAGTTAAGACCTAGATGAACTTTATGAGTGCACATATACACACACGCTGAAATTACTTAATTTGAGTGATTTACTACCCAATGAATTTTCCCCAAGTACCATCAAGGCTGCAATAAAATATTTCGGCACAAAGCATATTTCGAGATTTATGGCGTTCTTACGCACCTCTGTGCTGTTAATGTCTCTCCTGCGCTTTATTTACCACTTGGGAAATACTGGCTGCAGTCTATTCACCACATCAAAACCCCAACGTGCCTGAGACTGGAATCCTCACTAGAAAGAGTATAGAAATTAGTGATTATAAAACCCCATAGTCATCACCCGTGACTGTGCAGCCATACCTACCCCAATCCAAGAGACACAAAGAAACTCCCCCTGAGCCTCATATGAAGTTTGTTTGAGCCAAAGAACAATTTGCTAGGTACCCCAGGGTAGCCCATGGCTAGCAGAGGACTAAGGAGTCATGTCTAGCTCCCACCTGACTCCGGATAGTGTCTTGGACCCAGCAGTCCATCGTCCATTTCCCAGTACATCACTTTTACTATAGTCTGTCTTCCTTTACGAACCCTGCAGAAGAACTTCCTGAGATCATGGGTATTCACTGTAGCTGCCAGAGGGGGCCATCTTTGTTAGGACTCAAGGAGACAAGCTTTAGAATCTGCTTTCATCATCAGGTCTGCTGAACAACTGTTTCAATATTGATTTTTTTTTTTTTTAATAATCTTTTTGAGTCAGGATCCCAGGGAGACCCTGGTTTAAACAATTCTTGAAAATCCCATTGCCAATGATGGAATATCGAAGCCACCAAGAACCGACATTCTTTCAGACATTTTTCTGTCACTTTGGATGCTTGATGTCAGACAAAAAGATGCCCTCAAACTCAATCTAGGTGTCCTGGATAACCAAGGAGGCTAAAGATGGAGACACTTCAGACAAACAAGTAATATGAGAGTCTGATCCATCAAACCTGGACACTCTACCCAAAAATACTGTCCACAAACTCCTGGGTGTTACCTGCCACACGGCCACAAGACAGCATCAGGCGACAAGGTTGCTCCTCCTAAATGGCTCCATACATTGAGGTGGCAGGTGACGTGGCTGCTTACCTGAACACTGTTTTGATGGCTGTCCTGCAGTCAGAGCCTATGCTAGAAGGTCCAACAACTGGTATCCTCTCAAGGTGAGTCAGTGGAATGGGATGCCCGGGGTTGCAATGGAAGCTTACATCACTGCCAAAATCCACTGCAATGATACCACAGGCCACAGTAAATGGGGGTCTAGTCCTATTTGGATTACCAGAAACGCCCACAATTCAGCTCTTTGCTGACAGAGTGCTAGAGCAAGAGATCGGTGAACTTAGTCAACAGACAGGAATACGTTAGCAGTGAAGGTCTGTCTTTGATGTCCCTAGCCTCTGAGGACATTCCCACAAAGGTTCTCAAGTATGGATTCCTGTCCTAGCTGTTTGCAAGTGCCAACGAAGGCAGTGTTATCCCACCTGGGCTGGAGGCCTCATCGGAGTGTAATGTCCCAGGGCTAAACACCTCCAGTTACAGGACTCAGTTGTATCTCTCTACCTCCATCTCTCCCTGAACTTCAAGGCTCTTCCACTCACTGTGCATTTGAAAGTCTAATGGACGGTTACCATCTAATTGACAGTTCCAATGGGAACTGGGACTTCTCAGCCCCAAACACAGTCCTTAACCTGCCCATTCATTACTAAGCACCTCAGTCTGATTCTCATCACGACTTGCCTGTATTACTGCAACGGCCCTACTAAGTGGCTACACTCAAACAGCGGCCAGATGCCTCTACCAACCTCCATATTAATTAACACAATATTTTCTTTCTCATAGTCTCTGCTCAAAGATTTCTCCTAGCTTCGATG
This sequence comes from Mastomys natalensis, assembly GCA_021653895.1. Lineage (NCBI taxonomy): Eukaryota > Metazoa > Chordata > Mammalia > Rodentia > Muridae > Mastomys > Mastomys natalensis. The sequence goes on along the minus strand of JAJTUV010001315.1, from coordinate 847,437 downwards.
CACTCAGAGTGAGGCCAACCGTGTAGCCATGGCTCCCCAGCCCTAGGCTATATTCCCCTGCAGCCCATCTCTGACTACTCTCACCTGGGCTCACACCCATGGCCACACTGACCCGAGTGATACTCCCAGAATGCATTGAGCTTCCTTAGTGTGTCGATTGCCTTAACTGTCAGTGTATGTTCTCCAGAAACAAATTCTGTCAATTTCATTTTCATTTCCAAATCTTTGCTAAATCTAATCTTTTACCCAGTTTTAATTTCCAGCTTATCCAAGTTTCTGATTTCTTACTTTTTCAAGTCTTCATTATTTATCACCCATGGACATGCATTTTCTTATATGTACTTATATCTTCTAGAAGTAAGCTCTACAAAGACAGAATATTTTCCCTCCTTGCTTTGTGTCTCAAGAATCTAAACCAGATCCTGACACAGAGGATGTTTCCAGGAAACATTCACTGGACTTCAGTGTGCTGAGAGCCAATTCTAAGTCACTATAGAGGAGGAGATGGCTGGTGCTTTCTAGGGATGGTTGGGAGGACCTAGGATGAGTTCCACACACTTTAACAGTAAGACTGCATCCCAGTTATGCCAGCACCTACGTTATACTGCACATAAATAGCAAGTACATTCTGCATAGACTTCTCAACAGCATTCACTACTTCCTGCAGTAGTCTAGCTGGTGATCAGAACCCAGCGCAGGCAGAGACTATGTGGAGCTCATGCTGAAGCCCAGTTTGGGCTGGGTTGAAATTAGGTGCCAAGATGTCTTCAAGGCAAAAAGGATGGAGATAGGGGTGCAGAGGAAGAGGAAGGGAGGGAGAGAGGGAGGTAGATTTGATTGTAAAGTCTGGATCTTAGCAGAATTTCCCCTCAGGTTAAGTACACTGGGAGCAACAGTCATCTGCATCTTCCTTGCAGATTATTAAAATCTGGGAAAATGTCCCCATCACAGCCCCCAGGGAGGAGAGCCCAAGGGAAAAAGAAATAAATGTTTCAGTTAGCCAACAAGAGCAGAGACAAGGGTGGGCTGGAAAAACTGAAGCCAATCTTGTAATCGCTTGTGATTTCATCGCTGTACTAAAGATACACACACACAGTACGGACTGTGTCTCTGGAGCATCGGAACGGAAAGCAAAAGAGAGTTGTCCTTATTTTCTATCATGAGAAAAATGTTCAAGAGAAGTTGTCAGATTAAAGACACAAGCCACATGTTTTTGTAAAAGTTCCACACATACCAGAAATTTCAAAATATCTTTGAAAGCAATCTCATTTTACTGGAAAACACATTAAAATCATTCATATGAATTTTATTATGATAGTGCCAGCCCCAGGAACTGGGTAATATTTATTCTGTTTGGATCCATTAATCACACACATAAACCTCAAGACCACTAACGTTCTGTTGAACACCAACAGGAAGAAGGGTCATTCTCCAAAGGCAATCCTTTGGGATAAAGACCGACAAGACTCTGACACAGCCTGAGTGTGTCAATATTAAGCAGTCAACTTTTGGGGCCAGCAAGTTGGCTAAGCAGCTTGAGGCCAAGCCTGACGATGTGAGTTCAATCCCCAGGACCCATATGATAGAAGGAGAGAACTGACTCTTGCAGGCTGTTCTCTGACCTCCACACACATGACCTCTCTCCCATAACAAACAAACAAGACAGCTTTCTACAGATGCGTATCAAACCCACCCATATTGATGTTCCTTCATGAGGCTGACTCAGGGTCTCAGCCTCACAGGTGTCAGTGGTACAGGCCACTCCTTGCCTCTCACTCTAGTGCTGGCTCTTGAAGACAATCATCTGCTCTTGTCACTTGAATAAATGTGCTCACATCAGCAGGCACTTATCACCACTAGGGCCAGACAGGGATACACGCTGCCAAGGAAACAGAGCGCAAGGAGGCCCAGGAATGCTGCTGTGACTTCCTGGAACTGACTCTTCCCGGTTTATTGACCCCTTTCTCCCTCAAAAGAGAAACACCGTGACTAAGTTCGTCTAGGCATGTTAAATGATGAACGAGAACAAAAATGCCTCCTACTGCAGGAAAGGTACGTGGCTTTGCAGGGAGCACAAAGCTGTATACACATAAAAACCAAGTGGAGATGAATGAAGCTGCTGTTGAGCTGGCTTCTGAAGATCGGGAGTGGTTGTTCACGTATTAAAGAGAACAGGAGGCTAGACAGACGGCCGTTGATGCCTATAAAGTCTAATTCCTTGGGAAAACTGCACGTGCTACTTTCCTAGACAACGTGGGTTAAACATCTCAGGTTTGGTGAGCATGGGTTCCTTTGAGTGAACTACAACTTTGCTCTTTCTCCTTGGTTCCTTTGTGAGGACATCTGTTTTGTTTTGTTTCTATAATACCTGTACTGAGGTGAGGCGGCTAACTGGACTGCAGGCTTCATGACACTTCTGACTGTGCAAGCTGAGATCAGTCGGCCATTCAAACCAGCTATGAGGAACTGGCCTTTGAGGATTCCTTTCCTCTGCCACACTTAAAGACAGCTTAGCAATCCACTCCCCTCATAAAGGGTTCACCGAGAAATAATAAAAAATCATTTAAAACACAAAAATAAAAAACAAAACAACAACAACAACAAAACAATCACCTTTCTTTAATTTGGGAGTGGGGATGGTGGTTAAGACACACTCACTCTGTAGCCAAGGCTCTCCCACAACTCACTCTGTAGATCAAGTTGGCTTCGAAATTACAGAGATCCCCCTGCCTCTGCCTCCCAAGTGCTGGGATTAACGGTGTACATCATCACTGTCCTCTTTAATTTATTTTGTTTTGCTTCAAAGAAAATCCTTTGGAAATCAATCAAAGATAGTAGGAGATCAACCAAATTTAGCGCTGAACAAGTTTTCTCTTTACTGAACACATTTTGTCTTCTGAATTTGAGAGAAATCCCATCCACACTCAATGTCTACATAGCAGAAGTGACTTAAGAACACAGCAGCTGTTACTAGTCTTTCAGAGGGTTTGTTTGTAACCTACCCATAAAACTTCTAAGTTTGGGGGGAAACTTCTACAGTTATTTTAAGGTAAAAAGGATTCACTTTGCTAAATAGTTAACAGAGAAATAAACTGGAAGTCTAGAAAACCTGCGGGATTTGGTTTAAAAAGTGTGGAGTAACACTGGAAAACAAATATATGTTCAGATTTTCCCTAATAATGATAAAATCATCAAAAATTTAAAGTTTGGCACACATGCGTATAAGTGTAAGTGTGTGTGTGTGTGTGTGTGTGTGTGTGTCTGTCTGTCTGTCTATCTGTCTGTCTGTCTTGGTGTGCATGTATATGCACACATCTGTATACCATAAACATGCCCACCTGCCAATCTGTCAGAGGCAAGTCCTCAGCTGAGGGTCCTTCTTCCCAAGGGATTCTATAAGAACTAACGTGTACAACCTTTGGAAATGTAAGTGATGCGTTTCTTTTGTTTGTAAGTTAGTTAGCTGAAGGTATTTTGTTACAGATGCTCCAGTGGACTAAGAAAGCCAAGCCGTGGGAGTAGCACCGGGTGCCCTCGGGCAGGAGAAGAGGATGGAGGCCTCTCTGATGGGGACCTGAGATGAGAAAGGCTGACATCCACCAAGCAAGAGGAAGAACAGGAGCTGGGTACCCTCGCTCCCATCACCATGCCACAAAGGCCTCTCTGAAGCCAAGTGCTAGAGGAGGAGGGGCCAGGAGGAAGGGGTGAGCCATGCTTCCCCATCAGGGGCAATGGCACATTCAGGGCTTGGAAATCTGCATCGAAATGACAGGAAAATGTCAAAAGTCATTGAATAATTCCCCAAAGAAAATATTTTCCACTCGCCAATCACTGAGCTTCCTTGAAGGGGAAAAGTCTCATTGTTTGCCATCAACAGAAATGACCGGTGACCAAGGTAAGTTGGGTTACAGGACATTCTGCTTCTTTTTCATGCTTCCGTTGGGACTGTCCATTTCAAATCCATTCAATACACACAAAGAACATGGGACTAACTGCTTGTGGCTGGTGATCTCAGTGCCAACACCTCCCTGCCTTGGGGACAGCTGTAATGTTTCCATAAAGTAGATTTAAATATGGGTGATATTTAAACGAGGTGTTTTGATGACACTAGAAGAAACGAGCCAACCCCTGTTTCGACGACAACAAAAAAATATATATACTACTGAGGCCATGGATATCTGACCCTGTGTTTCCAGGCTGCGGCCATTTGCTGGATGCTCACGAGTAAAAGACTCATTTCTATTAGTGCAATCCATTGTATCAAGCCTAGGCAATCATTAATGAGTTCAATACATCCAACAATCAACAAAACACCAGAGATACCACAGCCCTCTAATGCGGCGCGCGCCCAGCTTACACAGAGCACCGACGACCCCTTTGTTGCCATCTAAAGCAATGTGCTGAGTGGGAGTGTGTGTCTAGCGGCCGCTACAATGGAGTGAGCCTATTTTCCTCTCTATTTGTGCGTAGAAAAGCTTCAAATGGAAAATGACTGTAATTATGGAAGGAGGGACAATTCCACCTCCCCTGGGGGCAAATGAAATCAAACCCTTTTCTTTATAATCACCCATAAATATTTATGTTTCTCTGCCCATTAGCCCACACATTCCAAAAATGAGAATACTCTCCCACCCCCCTGCACACAGTACATCTCTCATTATTTAAAGAATGAATGCAGACCCAAGGTTTTCTGTATTCAGATAATATAAACTTTAGGTTTGCAACACACAGATAATGTTGTATTCTGGTCTTAAGTTGTTTTCAGATTGTAATTTTCTAAAACAGAATGGAACAGTGATATATTGCGAGTCTCAAAAATATAATTCTGAGACCCGGCTTATACATATAAGACTAAAATACTTACATTCAAGCTATCTATTTGATTAATGAACGTGTTACTGGCCAATACTGTAACTGAGGCGTGAAGAGTCTTGAGTGGTTGTCAGCAAGGAGCCTATTGGGGGCGGGGGTGGGGTGGGGTGGGGGAGGGGCTTCACCTCAGGGGCTGGAAAGCTGCTCACAAGGCAAAGGCATTTTGTACTGACTGCAAAGAGTTAATTCTTGCAGAACATAAATCTCTGGGAATTTAATTTTCACAAAATCCTGGCCATAAATAATTACAATTTGCCTCACTGGGACAAAGGAACCAGCCATTCAATTTATACCAGTCAAGTTCTATAATACTATGAAGGGGAAATCCTTGTCTCACGTCAGATTATGTGGGTGTTAGGTGAAAAGTCTGAGCCTTGCTGAAAGGCAAATTAAAGTCTCTAATCAATAGAGAGCAAGGGATTCATTAGGCAAATTGAGGGCAATTCTAGACTGTAAAGCAGAATGCAGTTTGGCTGGACTTTTACTGGTTTATCATTTGTTTTTTCTGCAGTGCAGACTTGCATGGCATAAAATACTTTCGAATTGTATAATTCAGTATGAGCAACCGTGACAAACACCACTGAAAAGAGCATAGCCTGGTTCTGATTCTGATGGCTCGCTAGATTTTTTTTTCTTTTTAAAATAAGGTCGAAGCTAAAACAGTGTGAAGAATTTCTCAAGGGGGAAAAGAGTAAACAGGAGTGTTCAAATTGCCACAGGACCCTCCTCCTCTTGTTTTTCAGTAGATTGGTTTCTTGATCATCTCGGAGGTAAAGAAAATACATTAAAGGTCCACCCGTATATCCAATGCACCACATAATGCAGAGTAAGTGCGGGAGCATGTTACCGTTTCTGGGTGGCACAAAATCAGCTGGGACAAATGAACTGACAGAGCAAAGAAGGGCTAAGAGAAGCAAGGGAGAGGAAAAACAACCATCACCCTACATGCACATTGTTTTCCTAACCAATGAGAAATCAGACTCCTTTCTGCACACGCAGCCTACAGCGCGCCTTCTGTCTGCATTTCCTGCACCTACGAGCCAAACTCATCTAGACCTCTAATTATGGATGTGGAGAAGACAAAAGAAAAGCATGGTGACCAAGACCTGGATTTAGGTCTGAGGTTTATCAAAGGCTGGGCACAGCCAACCGTTATGTTTTGTTATTTCAATCTCAGAAAACAGGGAAAGGGATATTTGCTTCTTCCCGGGGTCGTGAGACACCAGCAAGGCACAAATGACTTTGGATGTGGGACTGACCCCATTGCTCATCTTGTCAGAAGCCTCGGATTTGTTGCTCATTGTTCAACACCCTAACCTTTGGGAGAGAATCAATAGCTGCTTTCATCCCTGATCACTCAATTCCCCAGCAATGTTTCTCTCTAAGGGAGTAAAAGTCTTTCCTTGGAGCAGGTGCGCACTACTCCTTGGGTTTCCAAGCCATCCCATTCACACAAGATACTACAAATGGTCAGGAAATAGTAGATTAACTAAAACAGAGCTTTATAAATAATCAAAATTGAAGGCGAAGCAATTTCTAGAGACTGAGCATCATAAAGACGTTTGAAGACCCACAATGCTATTAACATTGAGGGCTAATGAGAACATCAAATGAGATTCAAAACCAGAGAGCCAGCGAGACTGGAGAGTTCAGACTCCCAGGCATTTCTGACTCTGATTTAAACATCCTAGGGTGTGGATTTGTTATACAATGTCTTTTCCCACTCTGTTCTCAGAATCACCAACAAGCTCTCAGGGCAGAATGGTTGAGACCAGTAAACACGGGACAATCTAGAGAGACGTTCACCTGAACACATGCCAAATACCGACAAGAAAAAGCCACTGAAGAAAACATTTCTAAGGAACGAAGAAAAAGACTCTTCTGCCACCAACACAAGCATGTGACAGACATAAGAAAATTAGGTGCCTAGGAGAGTACCTGGCACATGGAAAGCACACAGAGAGCTACACGGAAGGAAGAGTGAATCAACACGGAGGGAAATCTAGAAAAATGTGGTTTCTTCTCTCCTCCACAGGACTGCTACACAATTTGCAGGGTCAGCAGAGAATAAAAAAAGGCAGGATGCCTTGTTCAAAATTATTAACAATTTTTAGAGGGCACCCACAAAGCAGTGGGGTAAGCAGAAGTCTCCCCTGAATCTGGTGTTCACCACAGCTGCATTGGACAGCTGCCAGACAGCTGTTCCTATTCATGTCAAGGTGAACTGTCTAGGCGTTCTCTATACATTTGAATTTCTATTTATGTGTATGCATGCTCTCCTGCCTGTTCATCTGTGCACTACCTGCAGTAGTGCCCCTGGAGGCAGGAAAAGAGCGTCAGATCCACTGGAACTGGAGTTAAAGATGGTTGTGAGCCGCCATGTAGGTGTGAAAACTGAACCCAGGTCCTCTGCAAGAGCTGCCAGTGCCCTTAACCACTGTGCCACCTCTCCGGCCTTGTACTCAGATTTTAATGAAGATAAACAACGTTTCGGTCCAGAGCTCCCTTTGTAATTTTCTCCTTGGTGGAGTTCAAGCTTGAGGGTGCATTTGTATCTTATTATAATAAATTAGAATATTAATCTCACCCAGAGTTGAGACTCCCAAAGAAGATATCGGACAGTTCCAACATATAACTTCCCACGAAATATTAAGGGTCTGACAAATCTGTTAATTTTAACTTTAATAAAACATTATTTATTAAATGCTTCAATTCTCTGAGCATGCTTTCTATTCATAGGTCAAAGTGTATTCACTCTTGATGCACTCAGTTCCAAAGAGCTAAAATTATGGATCATTTTGGACTTATGTGGACAATATCTTTCAGGACAGAAGACATTGCAGCCTGCACCCATGCTTTATAGCAGAGCCCTAGTAAACCCTGCGGTGACCTGCTGACCATCACACGGGCAGTCCATAAGAACCAGAGAAGGATTCCTCTTAATTGGTGCTGTTTTTACAAGGCTACTATCCTGTTATCTGTCTCTAGATATCAGGTTAGGGACTGTGGTTCTTTCTGTGTGAGCTTTCTCAATCCCATCTTCATATACCAATCCCGCCCCATTCCAATGGAGCACTTCCGGCCTGGAATTGAGAGAACCATTCATAGCCTCAGCTGTTAGTGGGACTTTGTGGCTAGGGTGTGACTCAGGAGGTGTCAGCAGAACGGCAGTGGCTCCTTCAGGAAGCTGTTTTATTACATTTATTTGTGATGGTGGCATGTGAGTGCCGTGTTAGTGAAGGACACAGGACTTGTGAGAGTTAATTTTCCTTTGCCACCATGTGGGACCAGGAATCACACTTAGGTCATCAGGCTTGGCATTGGGTGACTTTTTTTTTTACCTGCTGAGCCATTTGGCTGCCCAAGGAGGCTGCTTTTAAATGAGAGAGACTAACAAGATTGCTCAGTGAATGAGGATACTTGCCATGCCCAAGAACTGGGGTTTGATTCCTTGAACCCACAAGGAGGAGCAAGAGAGCCAACAAGTCATCCACTGATCGCTCACACACACTAGGGGTCCTTCCACAGGCACCTCCTTAGAAACAAATGAAGAAAAAAATTTACCTCTCTTTTCTGCCTAGGGCCAGCCTGCCAGCTTTCAGAACAGGAATCCCTCAGTCAGGTTAGATTCTTGGTCACCAGTTCAAGATCTGACTGTGCTCAATGCCCTGTCCTTGGAGAGCAACAAAGCACAATGAAACACAAAAGGCTATTCTTTAGTCCCTGAATAGAACCTCCCCACCATCAAAATGGTTAACTGGCCCTCAATTATCATTCTTTAAGACTTTAGAGTCCAAGTGCTCTTGGTACAATGTGCAAAAGCCAAACTGCAGGCCAGCATGCACCTAACCAACCTGTTCCTAGTCTCCCTACCACAAACACACACACACACACACACACACACACACACACACACACACACACACACCAAAGAAGTGGAAGAAAAAGCCTTGTGAAATAGTGAACTCCGTCCCTCCTGATTCAAGCCTAGGATGGCTGCCATGTCTGAGAGAAGACTTTTATATCAATAGTACTCAACAGAGAAAGCTGTTTCACAGAATTATTTTACCAAACAACAACAGCAAGAGACAAACACTTAATTGGAAGGAAAAGATCCAGCACCCTCTAGGACTGAATGAAAATCCAGGATCATATGAATCTCTTAAGTCCTCACTTGGGCCTATCTACAGCTCGTAGCTGTTCAGTATGGGAGACTCTGGGTGGGGATGAGCAGGGTAGCCAGTGGCAGGGCTCGGTAGGAAAGGGGTCAGAGACCATTAGCACTTGTGTGTAGTTGCAATGCACACAGGGTTTTTAGAGGCTCCACATCAAATGATTAAAAACATTCAGCTCCAGGACTTCCTTCATCCCACAGGACTCTCAAAAGCAGGTGTCCATAAGCATCCCCCTGGTTCCACAATTGTGGGGTTTACTCAGAACCCTGGGCTGCTGGAGCCCTCAGTAGGAGCTACGTTTCTGCTCATTCAGCCCTGTCTCTGGGGAAAGCTCTTGTGGAAGTAGTTAATTGTCGTAGGAGAGCGCCGTCCACAAAGCTGGTAAAGGGATTCCACACTTCCTTAGATACAAATCCTCCTTTAAAAGGCTTTCTGTAGCCGGGTGGTGGTGGCGCACGCCTTCAATCCCAGCACTTTGGAGGCAGAGGCAGGTGGATTTCTGAGTTCGAGGCCAGCCTGGTCAGCCAGGGCTACACAGAGAAACTCTGTCTTGAAAAACCAAAAAAAAAAAAAAAAAAAAAAAGGCTTTCTGTATTTTTTCCTCTACTTGCTTCACTCCTCTGGTTCATCACTGCCTTGCTGGATGCTCTCTTTAACCCTGGCTCTCACTTCGAGCTTCCTTGCCGTCTGTCTCCCTTTCTGGCAACTCACTTAAGACCTTTGCTTCTTTCCCTACTCCTGCAGCTCCCTGCTGAGCCTTTTCTAATATGTCCACAGGCGCCTGTGGCCAAATATCCAGGGTACCTTCGACAGAGAGGTACTCAACATAGCTTTGGCTACCAGCCAGCCAATAAGAACGCGGGACACAGGATGCTCATGCTTCACACTCTTTCTTTTAGCACCTTTGAAATGTTCTCAGAAGCACACTTCCCTGCGGGTGTGACAGTGTAGCCCTTGTGACTAAGAGAGCAATCCCAAAGTTTAACACCGAATAACTGGCTAAAAAGGTCCTCATCTCCTTGTCAGACTTCAACAGGATATCGGGAATGGAAGCCCCGTGTCGCAGACAGGCCTGGCAAGACGAGCTGTCTCTGTGAACTGAGAGTGACAGAGGCAGTTTTGTTAATGAGTGAGCTCTATGTACAGTCTGGCTGGCAGGTGACACAGGCTCCCATCCTGCTAATGCTTCCGACACGTAAACATTCACCTCTCACAGGACAATACCAAAGAAGAGACCCTACACGCAGACCCTTTCGTCCTCCAAACACTGCCTGTTATTTCACTTAGAAGCTGGGGCAGTGCGGCACCCACACAGATGAGCTTCCTTTAAGAAAACACTATTTAACTTTACATTAAATCTCCATTTGGTAAAGCGTCAAGCATGATTTGGCTCTCTTCAGCATCTATGCAGCCTGTGAAAATCAGTGAAGCCTTCTTTGGGCAATATTTAACCCAACAAGCCAGAAGAACATAAACGGAGATTAAGGTCACTGCTGTCCTATGAGAAGTCAAACTACTCATTGTGGGAGATCAAATCACCAGATTCTGCTGATTCTCTGGGCAGGGAGGGCCATGCTGCCCTGTGTATTGTAATAGTATTGTACACCACACACACACACACACACACACTTGTACCCATACACACAGACACATGTCCTTACATACACAGAGACAGAGCTAAACACATAGCCCCCCTACAAATGAACACACATGTACATACCCCTACATATAGATACATACACATACCCCTACATACACAAAGATACACAACACACATACACAATATACACTTATACCCCTACACGCACATACCTTACATATATATACACACACATTTATACCCCTATACACATACTTATACTCTTACACAACACACCCCTACACACACTTATACCCCTACATATACACAGATGCACACACCCCTACATACATGTTTATACCCCTACACATGCACATACCTCTAGAAACATACATACAGACAGACAGACACACACACACACACACACACACACACACCACACATATGTACGCACTCGAAGCCAGTAGAGCCGAAGATGCCAACGCCAACCGCAAGGTAGGATGCCTCTTAATGGAATTGGGACTCCCAGCTCCTGCTTTGAACTTCCATGATGTGATCCCAGAATAACAGTACCAAAGACTTAAGGAATTCATTTCCAGGACCGGAAACGAAATATGCTTACTGTCCCCAGTGTCACCCTGCCCCACAAGAAAGGCTTTTTGATCTATTCTGCAAATGACACAGATACGTAGGCAAAATTAAGCAGCAAAGCTTTGGGCAGGTACTTCTAGATATGGGCCTGCTGACGGGCTGGGAGGTTATTTCATCAACGGAACAAGAAACAAAGTAGCATTTGCCTGCTTGCTAATGTTAAAGAAACACAAAAGAATGCTTGCCTGGATGGGCCGAGCAGAGCTCTGTGGTGGTCCATACCCCACACACTCCTGTTCATAGAGGGGTTGGGAATCTAAGCTTTTCTAAGCTCAGCTGAAATGGAAACACCATCAGTGTTCACAGGAAGCACAGGCCAGAAACAGAGAACCAGCACAGGAGTCCAACAAGAGAGTCTTGCTTAGTGGCCGAAAGTCAAGGTCACATTCTGAGTCACATAGAAACAGTCAGGAGAAATCCTCCTCCATACTTCCTTGTAATAGATACGCTGGTGTGTTTGTTTGAAAACTTCTCCTTGACATAAACATTAAATAAGCTTGTCATAATAAACACATTTATCATAACAAACGTACTAGATGTGAGACAGTACAATTTAAAAGGACGTTAGGTCAACGAAACTGTATCTGCTATCTTTCATTTCGGTGGAGCAGATAAAGAAGCAATGACTTGGGCTCCACTTGTCTCTCTCCTCATGTCCCTGAATCAAAGACTCTGGGATCACGTGCATATAGATTTTAGGGGCCAAAACAATATTACTTTATGGGTTTATAAACTAAAACTTGCTCCTAAAATATTTTCACACCTTAACTTTCCTGGATATATATGATGCTACTTGTTTAAAAATCTAATTTTTATTCTAACTGGTCAAATCTTTCCCAGATGCTATCTATCTTGCTTTAGAAATAGGGTCCCTCATTGGCCTGGCACTCTGAAAGGTATGTACTCTCTCCCCACCATGATGCTACTTCCCAGTGCTGGGATTATAAACATTTGCCGTCGATGGGCATTTGTGCATAAATTCTGGGACGCATATCCAGGTCTCCATGCTTGAGCTACAAGCACTGGGATGACTGAGCCATCTCCCTAGTCCAGCAGTTTTTGTAACCTCTACCTCAGAGGATTCCTCTCCTCAGTCCAAGTGTTCAACATGCACTTGAGGGGTCCTGTGTGTGCACAGCCACTTACAGCAAGGAGCAGAGCCAAGCAGGCTATGCTAAATCCACTGCAAGGGGGCTCCTCTACCACCAGCCAAGGCCAAGACTTAATCGGACATTTCAGCTAGGTTTTGTGCCTCTTTACAATCTCATCTGTTTAAATTTATCTCATGGATCACTTTGCAAGAGTTTTGAATCCTTGTTGACTAATGTTATACCCAACATGGATCATTTCTACTTCATTCTAAGACCGATAATTTACTGAAATCTTACTCTATATGTGGAAACCCACCCAAGAACAAGTCAGGAGGGGATTCTGCCTTAGTGAGCACACAGGGTCACATTCCTTCCTCCCGGGGTTGCCTGGTTGGAGGCCATTCCCTCTGAGACAGAGGGAAGTGTTGGAAGCTTGCAGAGGCCACAGTGAGGATGGGGTGTCTACAAGCCTCTGGGTATTCGCCATTACTTCATGGTAGATAGAGAATTTAATGGACATTAAATAGGTCATTGTTGAAATGAAAAGCATTGCCATTTACTAAATGAAACCGAATTCTAATGCTCATTTGTGAACTCATTTTTTTAAAGCTTCAGAAGTTACCAAAATGTAAAACTTCCAAGTGTTGGTCATTATGAGAACTCTTGCACCCCAATGGAAGGGGTGGTGTGAACCAGCAGGATTACTTTGAGGGTGCTTTGCAAGTGTGGCATGTCAACTAAGTTAGAGTTGTACTGCTGTGAACAGACACCATGACCAAGACAAGTCTTATAAAGGACAACATTTAATTGGGGCTGGCTTACAGGTTCAGAGATTCAGAGATGCAGTCCATTATCATCAAGGAGAGAACATGGCAACACTCAGGCAGGCAGGGTGCAGGAGGAGCTGAGAGAACTACATCTTCATCTGAAGGCTGCTAGCAGAATACTGGCTTCCAGGCAGCTATAATGAGGGTCTTAAAGCCCACATCCACAGTGACACACCTACTCCAACAAGGTCACACCTCCAAATAGTGCTACTCCCTGGGCTGAGCACATACAAACCATCACACAAAGTAATAATTCTTGCCATCACAGAGTGATTTGGATAAGATTCCCCACCCCCTACCATATCTACCAGGTAATGCCACCACAATTAGGGAAGCCTTGTCTCTGCCTACAGAAAGAATCGCTCAGAGAGGCTGGGACTTGCCAGAATACACTGACAGCAAAGCCTGGAGTCTGAACCCAGAGCCCCCTTGCCCAGGAAACTTTCACTTGCAAAAGATAATGCTTTCTGTTGCATGACGCCGAGGATGTTTTTAGCAAACATAGGGAGGATTTTCACTTGGCAGATCAGAAAACTGATGCAGAGAAAAGCTATACTTCCAAGGGACATAGTTAAGGCCACGCAGACAAGCTGTGTGGGAATGAGACTGGCACCTGTGAACTTCAGACTCATCTGTGATCTATTCCTTTGAGCTTCTGCTCACCTTCCATCTATCAGACTAGCATGAAGGTTCATAATGATCATTCAATTGGTGCAAATATCTTTTAACGTGTGACTGGCTCATTGCGTGCAGAGAGTTGAAGCATCTAGAATGATTAAGAACAAAGCAAGGAACAGGTCTTTGTGGCCAATGAGGACAGTGACTCTTAAGAGGCTCTGGAGCAATGGATGGACATGGTTATGATCAACATATTCAGTCACAGTGATGGGTCTGTGTATGTCATCTGTGCTTCTTAGATCAGCATCTATGTTGTACAAGCTAAATATTTTTAACATTTGCCTGTTTGTGATATCACATTAAATAAGAAGCAGAAGCCAAAATGTATTGCATTTTGATTTACACTCACAAATAAGTGTTTCTGTGCAGGCGTGGAACCATATCTAGATATGTATACATATAAAAACATACCTGTTTACATACTTATGTTCATATAGATGTATGTGTGTGTGTGTGTGTGTGTGTGTGTGTGTGTATATATCTGACAATACTCATGGTTAAATATCTGACTTCTGCTTTTTAAGAACAGATGTGTTTATTTTCTATCATGTGCATGAGTGTTTGCTTGCATGTGTGTACTGTGTGTGCACCATGTGCACACAGCACTCACAGAGGCCTTAAGAGGGTGTAGGATTCCTTGGAACTGGAGTTGGAGATGGCAGAGGGTGGCAGTGTAGATTCTGGGAACTGAACATGGGTTCTTTGCAATAGTAACAATTGCTCTTAACCACTGAGCCATCTCTACAGCCCCTGACTTCTGCTGTCTTAAATAAATAAATAAATAAATAAATAAATAAATAAATAAATATTTTACACACACACAATTGAGTTAGCGATGGAATTTCTGGTGTTTTCTCATCTTCATTACAGTTTGGAGACCGAGTACTGGAGCATCTTATCTGAAAGTCCACCTGCTATGCCTCGGTACTTTAAGATTCTGTCCTAGCCTTTCACTTCCCTGAAGTCTCCACCTAAGCTCCAGCAGTGGCGTGGTACAGTGTGATGCATTGTTGAGAAAGGAGACTCAATAGCTCCACTCTGTCCCGGGCGATAAGATCAAATGCACTGGACTCTTGCATGCGTTTCTATTTTGCTAAGGACATCACAAATTATACAGTGATAGAGAAAGGACCGGTGTTATCAGCTCCTTTTAATGAAATTCTGATCCTGGTAAATCCCTCAGTTCCCTCAAGCCTTGTTTCCCAGTGGGGGTGGTATAGAAATCCACACATCTCGAGGCTGAAAAAGCATGCTTAGTGCTATCAGAGAGAGCCAGTTTCATCAAATACAGGTAAACCTTTCAAATCATATAAAGCTTTGTGATGGCATTATATTTTATCTTTATCAACCTTCCCAAGTGTGAGAATTCATCCTTACAATCCAGAAGAATGAAATTGGACCATTAAAACTAGAAGCATCATTCTGTTATAGATCCACAATACTCAGGCCCTGTCTTCTCCCATCAGCAGAAGGCGGCATCGCTCCATCAAATCTGTCTCTTCGTCCTCTTCTGCAACCACAATGGGGCCATTTTAATGTGACTTGCATCTCTGTGGTAACAGCTGCTTTTTCTTCTTTTTTACATGGTTAATTTCTTAACAAATTGTAGACTCAAAATATAAGTGAGGGTGGTCACAGGGTCACCCAGCCACGGGCTGTGTCACTACGCCATAGCTGATGTGTAGCATGAAACCAACCCAGTCCTTCTGAATAATGTGAGATTATAAAATTCTTTCAAAACACTACCTGAGCAAAACATGTGTGGTATTTATGACAGGCACTTTGAATTCTTGTCTCCTGAAATTCTCAGTGATGTCCCCAACACTAGCTGTTTGTCCAGCGATCTGATGAGAGCCACCTGAGACCAAAGCCTCATGTTACACTATTATCACAAGACTATATTATTTATGAACTTGACTCTTGACACAGTGTGTTTTGAGAAGGATAACGGCTAATTGGTTTGGTGGCTTTTTGCCTGGGATAGGACTTTCTGTGTTTAATAATGCATGAAATCACGGCCTTTTAATATGTTGCTATTTACACTAAGACAATGATATTATAGGAAAGATATGGAAAGTGGGTCTATGGATTCATTCGTGTTACTAAAAAACCAGCCAACCAACCAAACGAAAACCTGGAAAACATCTGTAAATTAAAGAGGATCCAGATGAAGGGTTTAGCTATTTTGCAGTGAGATAATTAAGGATAGGGGTCCAGAGCTTTAAAAACAAGTCCTATACACTCTCAGTTAAGACCTTATTTTCCATCAAGTCAGTGCATGAAATGTAATGTTGCTCCTACCAACCAGCACTGTGCTAGACAGCCAGGAACTGAAACAACAGAATATTCATCGAATTTATTATCTCCTATCATCTAACTATACCTCTTCTTGCCATTTCTGAATGAAGGAAATGCTTTTAAATATGTATTTTACTTTTATTGTATGTGAATGAGTGTTTGCCTGTATTTATATATGTGCACCACGTGCATGCGGTGCCCACAGAGGCCAGCAGAGGGCAACAGGTCCCTTGGACTGGAGGTGCAGATGATTAGGAGTTGCCATGTGGGTGCTGGGACACTATCCTGCAAGAGTAGCCAGTGTTCTTAACCACTGAGCCATCTCTCCAGCCCTGAGTTGGTTCTGTTAGATGCTCACAGATGGCTTTAATCACCTCAAGGCAAAAGTTCCTTGACTGAGCAATGTATCACATACATGGGGCTTAAGCATCTGTATTCCCTTCTTCTTCCACCAAACTGAAAGACTTCAACCTGGCAACAACCAGTATATGTGGTCCTTCTTCATTCCAAGTGGAATGGATATGGCTGTGTTAAACACCTGCTTTGATTGTTACATGGCAGTACCTCAGATAGAAACAATTACAGTAAAATACATACAAAATTAGGGCCATGAACGACTCATCTGCCACTTGCTTCCAAGCCTGACACAACTGACACAACTGACCACCACTAGCATGCGCTCGTGTGCGCGCACACACACACACACACACACACACACACACACACACTACATGTAACTATGTAACTTAAAACTTAAATACAAAGAATGACATTTCGCATGTTCTAGAGACATTAATAGGTTCAGCATGTTCATATCTCATATCATTCCTGAACATTCCACCCTGGGCCAAGGATGCTGGGACATAATGATGTTCTCCTTATCCCAGAGATGCCGGTATTCTTGATGGGAGGATAAAGATTTGCTGGGCACTTGACTTGAACATAAAAAAGCCATCGCCATCACCAATAAGTAAGGTTCAGAATACTCTCAGAAGCAAAGCTTGCACTCCCTCACAAGGCACAACAGGGACAAACAGGAAGTCACTCTGGCTCTGTCTCGTAAATGGGTTAGGCTTGCTTCCAAAGATATGGATGCTAGTGAGCTTTCTGTTGTAACTAGGAAACGTAGAGCACCTTGTAGGCTGAACTAAACAGAGATTTCCACAAAGAAGAGGTTGGACGGTTTGCATTGACGTGACACAGTCAAGGTGTACAAATACCTTTCAGCTTGTGTTGCACAGAAGGCTGTGGAGTGGCAGAGGCACATCATGCAGGACTAGAGGTGCTCCCAGGTGGAGGACTCCAAAGATGTCTTTACAGGTTCTTTAGTAACCTAGACATGACGCATGGCCTTTGGCCTTAGGATGTTTATATAATCACAATTATAAATTTTAAACTAAAGCAAAGCACTCAAGGTACATGTAAATGCTCTCTTTGTCTCGCTTCCCTGATAATTAAAATAGCATTTATTCTTATTGCTATTATATTCAATCTGTGACAAAAATTGATAAACATACCAATGTAGGACAACTTATTACATCACAGAAAGCCCACCCACCTTAGCTAATACAGCCCAACGTGACACTGGAGATGAATGTCATTTGTCTTTTATGTATTCTTTTCTTAGAAGCATCTAGAATGTGACTGTGGCAGACAGATTCTAAGGTGTGACTCACCTCAGTAACAACCTGGAGTTGTTCTTGTCCTGTGTAATCCCTTCCCTCTGAGGGATGGGGTTGGGGTATGGGGCTGTTTATAACCAGTAGAAGATAGCAGAGGCAAGGGTGAGCCTCTCCTGTGATGGTACATGTAAATCTCTATATTAGGTTAGATTCCCCCCTTGCTAATTTGAAAAGTTGTCTTGCTGAATAAGCCCAGGCTTCGGGGACCACGGGTGGGTGACCAGTAAGAAGCACAGGTGAGCCTAGAAGCTGACAGTAGCCCCCAGCCAGCAGTAATGAAACTCGACATCCCCAGTAGTCAGCCACAAGCAAATTGTTTTTTTCCCACAACCCGAGGTAGGAAGGAGAGGATTCTTTCCCGGGTGAGCTGCCAGGTGAAGATACAGCGCTTTGAGGCTCTGGGGCAGAGACTCGGGCAAGCCATGCTTGGGAGTTCCAACCTGGTAATGGAAGGAGAATGTATGTGATTCAAAATAATGGAGTTTGTGCCCTTTGTCACACAAAGTTGTATCAGTTGTATCAACTGATACAACTTCCCAGTCACTTTGAATTCTGATCTGTCTCTCTGACCTTCCGGCTGGACGAGGTGCTAAGGGCTGGACAGTATCTGATTTTTTTGGCACAGATGTCTGATAGAGTAAGTGTGTCCTGAGTGAGGAGTCTCGTGTACGAATGCGTGGAGATGAACTTTGCAATTCTGATGACACATTGCTCAGCCCTCTTGGTTAGTCAACACGCTGACACAACCAGAAATCGTTCTTTTCTTAAGCAAGTCATTTGTCTTCATTAAAACAGAGCAGCTGCCCCGTTCCCTGGTCATACAGTTTGATTATCTCCTTCTGGAATATTCTGTAGAATTCTCTGTGGGCTTTACTAGCTTAAATAATTCTGTGACATCAGCTCTTTCCATGAGCTGGCCACTTCTCTGTAACTAATTATTTTACAGGTGAGACGCCGGTTCCTGAGGCGCCCCATTAGCTTCTATGAAGGCGTTTCTACAAGTTCCTCTCCTCGAAAGCCATTTTAATCCACAGGAGAATGCCGCTTCTCAGCCCGTCATGAGCAGTAATCATCACACTCAGACTTCCACATAATCAAGGCCCCACATCAATTATCTTGTTTACGTATGGAATACCCAGAGGTAGATTTACTATAACATTTCCATTTTAGGGGATGAACACAGAGACAGGAAAATGTTTCCGAGTTGCCTGCAAGTTATATACTGTAATATATATCACTGGAGAGATACGGGGTGCTGTGTTTAGAAAAAGAAGGTAGATCTGTCACCTGCCTTAGCATTTCTCATAGTTTCATATGCCTTCCATTTTATTGTGCCTTATGGCACATCTATGGAATAGCTGGCCTCTATCACCTCACCCTCAGGAAAATATCAAAGCCCCGAGCTGGCAGCTTGATCTCACCATTGATGAGCTAACATGGGAGTTAGAGAACGTCACACTGGGGCCGAAAAGATGGCTCTGTGGTTAAGGACAGGAGTTCAGGTCCCAACATCCAGTAACAAGTCGAGTGTCCCTGCCTGTCTGGGTATCTCTCCCATACAGCTTTGAGAAATTGTCTCTGACCCCTCCCCCACCTTCACACTTTCTCGTGTGACTACCCTGAGGTATGAACACACTTCCTCCTGTCTGCTCCAGCACACTGAAAGGACTTTACATTTAAGCCTCTTGCTATGACATCCAGTCTGTCATTCAACAGATATCCCGGCTGGAAAAAACAGAAGCAGTCTAAGTTTACCATTAGGTCTAATTACATTTCATACGCTTCCATTTCTTCAACCAAACACAAATACAGTTTATGCCTAACCATCAGTAAAGTCCTGAGGACAATCCCATTGATCTCTCCTGGCTGAAGAGGTCAGGGACTCCTTTAGAGTCTCCACACCCATCCCGGTCTATAGTACCCACAGACCTCAGCTCTCCTGGGCAAGGATAATGCCAGGCTTGATAAAAAAAAAAATCATAATTTGGATTTGAAACGTCCTCCAAAGGCCACGTGTTAAGTAGTTGGGTACCAGCTGAGGGGATTACTGAAGGATGATGGGATTCTCAGGAGATAAAGCCCAACTTGCGGAAGCCCCTGAAGGCATCCTGTCTCCAATCTTCTCCCTGCTCTTTCCTCCCTTTCCGGCCATCACGAAGAAGGCAGTTGTGCTGTATGCTGGTACCATGTCTAGTACTGGAAATCCATTAGAATAAATCCAAGGCCAAGGAGGTCTTTGGCTCCAGGAGAAACAATATTGCAGTTTAGCTAAACTGATGCAGTTTGGTACACGTCTATGTTAATAGCATAGACAAAGGTCCTCTCAGTCTTAATCTGTAAAATAAAAAAAAAAAAAAAAATCTGTTTTCTTTCCAGTCCCTGCTCCCAGAATGATGCTAATTCTTTATTAATAAATGCCTTGGCCACAAGCTCTGACTCATTCTTCGACTAGCTTATAACTTATTTAACCCACTCAAACTATTCTGTGTCTACCATGTGGTTAGTTACCTCTCCTCCAGTCCCAGCCTTCTTCTTCCTCTGCTTCTTCCTCAGCGTCTTCCCAGGATCTCCCCCCCACCCATATCTCACTCAAATTTCCTTTATTCTCTCACCATTTCCCAGAATTCTCTCTCTTCCTGCCAGTGTCCCACCTCCTACTTCCTGCCTCAGCCCGTTGGCCATCCACTTTTTTACTGACAGATGATGCTTATAAGAGATCTTCTCTACATCAATCAGTGAAGCCTTTCTTTGCAGTGAGAAGCAGGGAGTTCAGAGAGCCACGTAGTGCTGAGCTTGAAGGATGGTTGAGGGTTCAGCTCAGTCCTTGACAGGACATTGATACCACCCCTTAGGACTCAGAAAACGTGGTGGAAAGGGAGATGGCAAGAATACAAGAGATGGTTGAAGGCAAGAAGGGCTGCCAAGTGCGATCTTTTAATATGGTGTGGTCATGGAACTCAGGAATTCAGCAGCGGGGCATCTGGTACTGGAACCACATAGCTTGTGTGCACCCAACAGACAGCTATGGATGAAGCAGTGGAGCACTGTCCTGCCATTCACTGCCGAACTTTCAGCTTTAACTGGCCATGAGATGGGGGTGGGGGTGGGGGAATAGGCTGAGCAGGGGTAGTGGGGAGATAGCACCAGCTTTGATGTTCTCTAACACTGTACCCTGACCTCAAATTTCAAATCTTGGCAACGTATTAGATTGTCACCCATATTTTTAAATGATCACCTGTGAATCAGAGGTTCCCCCAAAATATCCTTGTAGGTTCAACTAACTTACAAGAGCAGCTTAGGAAGCTCATATGCTTTCTTGATGCATGTTCATTAGTATAAAGGAATTCACAAGAGACGCAGACAAGAAGATGCATGATTTATGGCCCCAGGAAAGTGGTGTTTCATTACCTACTTCAAGGGTCCCCAGAGGTTAGGGAGCAGGACTGAAAATCCCATCCCTCTAGTCATGACTTGATCTTTCAAGGGCCGAGTTGGATCCAAAGCCATTTGGGAGTACCAGCCTGGGGTACTCACATCCCTCTGAAGGCTGTAAGCTGTATGCAAGGAAACAAACCCAAAATAGATACTTCTTGATATCGCCACTCTGTATTTGGCAAAACTGTTCCACAAAAGTGAGAGACAAATTCAGATCTTTCTCTGTAAGCGGATTTCTCAACGCCAGACTTGTCCTGGAGTAGAGGAATTTCCTGTGGGATGGAGTGAAAGGACACCAGACAGGACCAGAAACTACATGGAGGATTAAAGACCTCGGCACAATACGCATGCATGTGGGCAACTACAAAAGCCAGTTCTGTGGAGCCAATGCAGTCAGCCCCAGCTTAACCATGTTAAAAATACAATTAGCAGAGTCAGATCTGGTGGCTCATGTTTTTAATCTCAGCACTGAGGAGGCAAAAGCAGGTGGATCTCTGTGAGTTCAAAGCCACTAGGGTCTACATAGCAAGTTGCAGACCAGTCAGGGCTACATAGAGAGACTCTGTCTCAAAAACCTAAAACATTATTAGTCAAAAACCGGTTATTATTGTAGCACTGGCTTATAACTCAATGCCTTTTCTACATAATTTAAGAGATTAAGGTATTGAAATTAGTGGCTTGTATATCTGAACACAGGATGTTCAAAAATGTGATCTTGTGACACGGACACGGTAAAGGACAGAGTCTTAGTGTGCCATTAAACTATTATAAATCCAAATTAGAGGCTAGGGGATTTTGTTTTTGTGTTTCTTATAATTTTATTCATTTTTATTTCATGTGCATTGCCTGCATGTATGTTTTGTGTGGAGGTGTCCGATCCTCTGAAACTGGAAATACAGGCAGTTATGAACTGTTATAACCTAGGAATTGAACCTGGGTCCTCTAGAGGAGGACCCAGTGCTCTTGACCACTGAACCATCTCCCTAGCCCCTCTAACTAAAGTTTTAGATATTAATGTAATCCCATGGTAACCACAATGAAATAGCTATTCTTTTTTCATATATGAAAATTATATATAAAAGAGAATAGGAGTTAAGATATTTCACTACAAAAGTAATTTATATAAAGAAAATTCAATAATGTAAGAAATATAGAACGTACAGAAAGCAAACAGCACACTGAGAGATGACCCTCCTTGTGGGTAATTACTGTAAATGTAAATAAATCAAACTCTCCAGTCACAACAGAGACCAACAAGCACAGCAAAGGAAGAAGCAACAATAGGGTCCACACACATGCTATCTACAAAAATGATGCTTCAGATCCAAACACAGGCTGACAGTGAAAGAAAATGAGAAAAGACGTTCTATGCAAATTCTATGCAAATAGCGGGGTGGGGGAGGAAAGGTCGCTTTATTGACACACAATATGATCATTGTGATCGTGAATGCGCAGGCTGCTATTGTGAGCATCGGACTAAGGAAGAAGTGGAGAGGGAGAAGGTGAGAGAGGGGACTGCAGGACTTGGAGGTGGGTGAGGGAACTGTGGAGTGGACGTGATCACCGCAAACTGTACACAGTATGATGCCATCGAAAGTATAAAAGGAGTGCTGAAGGCAGCCTGGCTCTATAAACATGAAAAACCCCAGTCAAGGAACTTTAACACCAAGAGCACTCTTCAGGGTAGAAAATGATGCTCCTAGAATCCACGCAGTGAGCACATGCAAATCCCAGCTCTAAAGGTGGGCTACCTTCCCGAAAGTTACTGGCTAAGGGGACCCTGAGTCCCCAAAACATCACAGGGTGCTACCACTGCTGTTGGTGGCATGCCACAATTGGATAATAAGGCGCTACTGCTGGAAACAGCCGCATATGCTTTAATTGTAAGACACGGAGAAATCGGGCTGAGAGCTTCCTCCACACTGGCTTGCATTCATGGTACTACAAGGCATCGTGCAAGCTTCCCGGGTCTCCGATGAAAGAGCAGGCTATCACTGGTGTGGGCCAGCACAGAAGGTCATATGGGGCAGGTGAGATGTAAGCACAGCTGGACAGACAGTCACTGCAGATCTGGGGACCAGCAACCCTGGGCCTCAGGAAGCAGTGAGCCTGGAGTCTGAGCAGAGAGTAAACAAGGGACCAAGAGGAGAGACTGGGAAGTATGGTGGCCGTAGGAACCTCAGTGTGCCAGTCAGATGAGTAACGCCAGGCCTGACTCCAGTCAAGAAGTAGGAGAAATGGAGCAAAGTCCGTTTGATCTGAGTCAAACACAATCGCCTTCCGAGGATCTTGACAGCAACCTATTATTGGAAAAGAAAACTGCAGCTCCCTCCTAGAAGGGAGGTGTCAGTGTCTGTCAATCACAGTCATTCAAAGACTTTTGGAAAGTCACAAGTTCCTCACATTCCATAGTCCCCATCCTCCAATCTGGGCACCGAGAAAATGGCCAAATCCTCCTGGATTCACTCCATTCGGTCCTCGGTGTTACGGGGACAACCCAATCCTAACCTGGTTCTTCAATTCAGACCAAGCAAAGCTCATGGTTCATGCTCTTGGCACCATTTCCCTCGGCAGTGATATAGCAGATGACTGGGCTTCAGACTGTGTAAGCATAAAAATCAAACAGGCTTTCTCTGCTCTGACTTTAGGGGGCCACAGAGCTCTGCTCCTCTCCCACACCCAGCTCCTTCTGAGAGGCAATGTTCTGTTCCACCAAGTCAGCAAAAAACAGCACTTCACAGCAAAGCTGGGGCAGGCCTCTCCCCGCTAGATTCTAG
Organism: Mastomys natalensis; assembly: GCA_021653895.1. NCBI lineage: Eukaryota > Metazoa > Chordata > Mammalia > Rodentia > Muridae > Mastomys > Mastomys natalensis. The sequence continues at coordinate 823,372 of JAJTUV010001315.1, read as the reverse complement.
GAGCTGGATAGCCCCATCATCAGCCAATATCCTCTCATTACGACCACACCCCACCAGCTACTACAGTAACCAGTAACACCATGGGGAAGACTCGGTAGATTTACTGGGAGATGACTCCATGGGGGAAGATGGCTCTCCAGGCTCTCCCAGGGGAACCTGCCATGTGCAGCCCCAGTTGGCTGTTTCCTAACTCTAGTTGTAAAAGAAAACTAGAGAATTATTCCCATGAAACCCAAGCCCTGGCTCAGTGACAGAAACATGGGATAACAGTTCTCCCAAATACCACAGCTAAATGACAGTCAGTCCTTTCTGAACCTTAATGTCTCAGGATGGAGAGAAAAGAGTGAGAGAGATAGAGAGAAAGAGAGAGAACAGACTGCCAGGGGAAAATAGCTCCACAGCAATTCCTGGTTTACGAGTAATCTCGGCACTAAATATTTATAAGGCATTGAAAGTGCACAGTGTCCATCACTCTGTGAAACTGTGCTTGCCACATTTAGAAAAACCCAAGGAAATGTTCTGCTAGACTCCATGTTTAGGGCAGCTTTTGTTTTTTTAAAGCGATTTCTTTGCTTTATCATTTGCAATCCTCTTCCAGACTAACATCATTTTTTGAGATAGAATATAGGGCGTCAGAGATGAGGGTTTGCTTCCCTTTTGTTTCTCATTTAATCATGGAATATGTTTAATAATTGCTCAGTTTTAAGTACCTTGATTTCACAATGCTTCCCACCCCACCTGCTACCTCTAACTCCTCCTTTCTGGTTTGTTCTCTCATAGCACCTTTCCGCTATCCCACGGCACCTTTCCAGAGCTGTCACTCACTCTGGATCCACGTATCTCCAACTGCAACATCCTATAAACAACAGACTTGATGTGGACCTCCCCATCAGGCAAAACCTCCTGGAAAGTGTGGGTCTGGTCTGTACCGGATAGTTTTTGTCAGCACAATACAAGCTGGCACCACCCAGGAAGAGAGAACCTCAACTAAGGGACTGTCTCTATCAGATTGGCTTCTAAGAAAATCTGTAGGGTGTTTTTTCAATTGATGATTGATGTGCACGGTCTTACACTTGGGCAGGTGATCCTGGGTTCTATAAGAAAGCAAACTAGGCAAGCCACAGGCAGCAAGCCAGTAAGCAGCATCCTTCCATGGTTCCTATCTCTATTCCTGCTTGAATTCCTGCCTTGGCTTCCCTCTGTGATGGACTGTAACCCATAAGACAAATGGACCTTTCCTCCCTAAGTTGCTTTTGGTCATGGTGTTTACCACAGTGATGAAGATCAAATTAACACAAAGTTTTTCCAGATTTATATAGACAACATTGCAAAAGCTATGGGGGCATACAGAATATATTCAATAAACACCTGCTGAAGATAATTCTCAAAACCTCTATCCGTGGCAGAGAGGATAGATATTCTGCTCCCATTTTACACACAAAAAACTAACACAGGGGAAATATGAGCCCTCAAACGACAGCTGAGATTTACAACCACACTGTCTGTGTCAACATCTTCTCCACAACATCAGAGCCTGCCTACACTGTGGTAAGAATGAGAGGACACGGTTTATTGCCTAGCTTTCCTCCAGACTTGGAATGGCTTTTGAATAAACCATCCATTAGACAGATGAAAAGTTCAAAGAGGAGAATCCCATTACATCACCCTGCCACCTTGCATGGTGTGACTCGCTCATTGGTAGTCACATTCTGGGGGCAGATCCCACTGCCGAGCATTCTACTCAGTGAGTTAGTTAAGTTCAAAATTCTGCCACACACACTCCCTAGATCTTTTCGCCTCTGTCCCCACCTAGCTACAGCTCACTTGCTCCTTGTTGAAGCAATAGGGACAGCCCCTCAACTTCTAATGACCCCGTGAAGCTCAGCCCTCTAAATCTTCCTGACACTGAGCCCTTCTCTCTTCGGGCCAGGAAGGCTGAACAAGATCATTGAAAGAGGCTTCAGCTCTGCAGTAGGAGTGCCCAGTGGCTCTCCTGGGTCTTGAACCAGAGCCATGAAGAATGAGTAGAGAGCCTTTGAGTAGGAGAAGGGTCCCACTGCGTGATTTGCCCCATTTAGTTTCTACAAATGCCATATTTAGTTTCTACAAATGTCTTCAGATCCAAATGATGAAACGAAACATCTGAATTCTAAGTCCAGCATGTCCCAACTTGGACAAAACACATGGTATCACAGGGAAAGGGAGCCAGCCAGTTCTGATGGCCTCACAGACTCACAATGTCAGGTCTAAAAATGGGATCTTTCTTGATGTTCTCTATGTCTGAAGAAGGTTCTGGATCATGGCAGCCAGACATGGTGGGAAGAAAGACAGAGGTCAGACTATAGGCTTGCGTTTGGCAGCTGAACCAACTGAGAAACAGTAGGAACCATGATCAAAGCAATGCAGCTTCCAAATGGGAGTCAGAAACACTGCCTGCTAGTGCAAGGCAACAATCTGGAGCTCAGAGAAAAGACATCACTAATCTATCCCAGCATCTCCAGGAGCAGATCTGGCTTCCGCTGGGTTTCAAAACAAACCTTGTGCCAGAACTCTCAAAGAATCCTATTATAGAAAAAGAAAAATCCCAGCGAAGCATGAACTAAGGGGAAAAACATCTCCCAGTTCTCAGCAGCTGTTTATAAACTGTCCTCATTCAAATGAGTCACACGCAGGCAAACCGCAGAGCTCAAACCCCAAATGGGCTGCAGCAAATTGAAAAGGACAAATCATGACCTCAATCACAGGCCCAGCAGCCTTGGTCTAAAAATGCTTGGGGACAGAAGAAGTGCCACATGTTTCAGAGCCTGTCAGAGTTTGGAATGTTTGCACATGTATATATAGTCAGGTTCTGTTGCCAACTTGACGCATCTGAGAATGGGAAACCTAACTGGGGAATACCTCCATCGGATCAATCTGTGATCATGTTGATGTGGCATTTTCTTAGTTGCTAATTGATGTAGGAGCCCAGCCCACTGTGGGCGGAACCATCCCTAGGCAGGAGGGCCTGGGCTGTGTAAGAATAAGAAAGATAGCCCAGCAAGCCAGAAGAAGCAAGCCAGTAAGCAGCATTCTACTATGGTTTCTGCCTTTAGGTACCTGTCTTGAGTTTCCTCAGCAATGGACTGTAACCCGTAAAAGGAAATGAATCCTTTTCTCTCCTAACTGGGTTTTGGCCATGGTATTTATCACAGCAATAGAAAGTAAACTAGGTCATAGGATGAGATATTCTGGGGGACATGACCCAAGTCATAATTTAAATGTTTTACACCTCTTTCACAGTGTTTTAGTGCAATGGCACAGTGTAGCCTGTCACAGGAGGTTAGGCATGGCATTTTCCCATAATGACATCATGTTGGTACTCAACTTGGAATTTTTGACATCAGAGATGATTAATCTGTAAATGACCAACTGGGCTGGCTCGTTTTATGTCCATCAGCTGCGGTTAACTAAAAGGGGGAACCTCAATGGAGAAAATGACTCCAGAAGATCCAGCCCTAAGGCATTTTCTTAGTGACTGATGGTGGGGGGACCAGCCCACTGTGTGAGGTGTCAGTCCTGGGCTGGTGGCCCTAAATTCTGCAAGAAAGCAGGCTGAGCAAGCCATAAGGACCCTACCAGGAAGCAGCACCCCTCCATGGCCTCTATTTCAGTTCCTGCCTCCAGAATCCTGCCCTTGATGAAGAACTGGTTATTCTATGGAACAGTGAGTGAAATAACCCTGCCCCACACCAAGTCGCTTTAGGTCATGGTGTTTCACCACAGCGAGGTAACCCTAACCTCGGCACCCATTCATTCTCTGAGGGCTGTGAGCAAGGGGCCTGAGGGAGGCAATGGTCACCTTTCATGACCAGAACGAGAGGTCAAAAGCAAGTGGATGATTGGGAGGCTTCTGTCTGCAGGGGTGGTAAGGAGCAGCTTGCCTGTTAGGAAGTTTCTGGCATGAGAGGTTGCTTGTCAGGATAATTTCTTCAGGAAAGGCTTGCTTTGGGATTTGGTGGGTGTTGAGATGGTTGAATAAGGCTGACTCAGATTATGAGAATCAATGTATTTGATACTAAGCACTCATACAAAGCACCTCCACGGTAATACCACGTTAGCACTCAAGTAAAACCTTGCTGTGTGTCCTTCCCAGCCTTGAGCAGGCTGAATAGACCTTAAGTGCTTGCTACAATGGACCTTAACGACCCAGGTGGAGTCATCCGCCTTGGTTGCACATGCAACTTCCTACAGGAATTTAGAAGAACAGACTGCCCACTGAGCTTGCTTTATGACATTATCCAGCAAAGGATGGGTTTGGTGGGCTTTCCCCCCCCACACACACACACACTCACATGCAGTGCAGAATATTAAACTTTGAGCCTTGATCAGAACCTTGTCTTGGCTTCATGCTTCTCTCGCAAACACCCCCCCCCAATCCCGTCTCTTCTTCATTTCCAGTCCCCCTTTCATGGATAAACCCAGTTTATCCATGGTCGTTGGATGGCTACAATGCTGAATCAGTGGCTCATTGAGTACTAGGTTAGCGGTTGCCTGAGCAACAGCAGTCTAGGTTGGCCATGTCACACAAAGCAAGCATGGAAAGACAGGATGCTTATTCAAAAGAAGAAGCTGAAATCAGGTATGGCTTCCCGGAGCAAGCACTACTAAGGGCTAAGGGGACAGTCTGACGGGCGGCAGGTGAGTATCAGATGCAGGGAACCCAAAAGCACCAGAGGCTGAGGCATGAGGATGCCACTGCCGGGCATTCTGACTCTGCACCCTGGCTCAGAGCGTTGACCAAGAGGAGACACTGCAGTGTGCAGTATCCACGTGGTGCCTTAATCTTGCCATCACCCTGAGACATAGGAACCACTGACCGCACATGACTGCCCATGGAGAACTGCCACACAAAGTGGCCAACCGAGTCCCAGGCTATACAGCTCCAAAGTGGAGAGGCTGGACCCCACCCCTAGTCTTCTCCCCGACTGTGTGTGAAGAAGCAGAAAGTCAGTGACTCTGGGGAAGAAAGTAATTTAGTTTTGGGGCAGAAACAGGAAAGGAAGAATTAACGGGGTGGAGGGAAACAGAAGGAGAGGCATAGAGTAGAGAGCAGGAACTCAGGGGCCAGTGGAAGCTGGCATAGACACGGGATATGGGGCAAGAGAGGAGGTCACAGATCAGCATGGAGAAAGAGCAGTCAGAGGCACAAAGGCACAAAGTGTGACTACTGGTGTGAGCTGTTAGATGGGACTGTTTCTAGGAACCCCAGAGGCAAGGAACTGAGATAGAACAGTGTAGGGCCGGCATCCCTATAGGCTCCTTGGAGAGAGCCTGTGGGGCCTGTGTGTTCTCATGTCTGCACAGTCCACTGAGTAACAGACGCTTTGTCAGGAATATGCCACGCACCATCACACATATGGTAGCTCACCACAAATGTGCAGTCATCCTGTGTCAATTAGAAATAACATTAAAAAAAAAAAACCAACAAAAAAACCAATCTGACTTCTCACTGGCGTCCTGTGTAAAGTTGGTAACCAAGGCTTGGCCGTGAAGACTGAGGTTTCCCTCCTCCAAAAGTGTGCTCTGCCATAGTTTATCCACACCGAAACTCACTTTGAAACTTAATCCCCAGTACGACGCAGAAAGTGGCAGAACCAGGTAAGACCTTTAAAAGGTGGGTGAATCTCTAGCCGCATTCACAGACAAACCCACTCTTCTGATTTGTTGATTCCTAGGCTAACTGGTTGTCTTGAAAGCGGGTCTACTACCATCCTCAGCTTGGTTAGTCCACATGGTTACTTTTGCTTTCAGTCTCTGGCTACGGAACTTTGTCCCAGGTCTCAAGACTCAGCCGTCAATACCTTCAGCATCCTCTGGACCACTGAACCTGTGAACCATTTCTCTTTCCAAAGAGCCCAATCCTTGGTACTATGTTAGCAGCACTGGAAAACAGACTGAGGTATAGTTGACTCCTTTTAATTTTGAATGCTGCTTACTGATTTTATTTATGGGATCATGGGAAACTGTCCGGTTTCTAAGGTTAAGCATGGAAGCCTTTTAGATTTTTTTTAAACCTCACTACCAAGCAGTGCTTACATTGATTAGCTTTCTTTTACTGAGTCAGGTCAGGACTCTGCAAATGAAGCTATTAGTCGTGGTGTATCTCCAGTAGCGGCTACACACGTGATGTCTCTGGTGTCCTGGAAGACTCCACGTGCTTTGGCAAAGGAAAGCAAACATGAGTCTGCGTAGGAAACTTGTTCTTGTGGAAATGGCACGGTACGTTCTTGACAAAAGAGTTTATGTGATTCACTATGGTGTAGAGAAGGAAAACACTGGGAGTCAATATTTCTTCTATGGTTTTAAGAAGCACAAAGTTAACATCAGATTTGCTTCTGTTGACAGCAGTCCCACGTTGCGTTGCTTGGCAACCCAATGTGTTCAAGCTGAATTGCAAACTACTCAAGATGTTAGTTACTGGTTTTAAACCAATGCAGCTACTTAAGAGGCTGTACCTGATGCCTGTCACTTAGGCAAATCTCACATTTATGTGGGACGTGTGTTACTGTGATACTCAGCAGGCACGGAGCCAGGCTCCGGAGAGATCAGGTGGTTAACAAGAAGGCCCGTTCTACAGAATATAACTCTTGTTTTCTTTATAAAGCCTCTGCAGTATTTTAATTAACTAATGTACTCACCGGAAGAGGACATTGGAGCCCTGGACCCGTAGCTAGAGGTGGTTGTGAGCAACCATGTGAGTGAACCTCTGGAAGAGTAACCAATGTTCTTAACCAATGAGCCATCTCTTCGGTCCCAGACTTGCTATTTTTGTTTTAAATCCATTCCTCCATGATAGAGCCCTTTGGCAGAGTTTAAAGGAGGAAGGCAAGAGCCATCGGAGTAGGGGTATAAGTTTGTTTGTTCCTCCATTTATGACCACTCAGTGGATAGATTCAACTCCTACTCAAGGCCCTGAGAGATAACCAAAGAATTCTGTTTGGGGACTTGCTCCTAACCCAATCACCCCTCCCTCTCCTTGGGAGACTAGAAACGAACTTATGGGGTTAATCCACGCAGCCAATTCTAGACAGCCCTGTTTTAACAGAGGCCCCTGAGAGGAGGGAGTGAGGGCAGCCCAGTTCTTCCCAGAGTGCCTCCAATACAGGGTCTGGTGAACATTATTATACATATTATGGATTTGGCTGGTGAGATGGCCATGGGTTCTAGGATGATAAAGACAAACTCCTTTATTAATGTCTAATCCCCAGTGGAAATTCCCATGATCTCCATCAGCTCAAGACCTCCATTCTGCACTACACAAAGGCCGTGGTCCTCTACCCAATAATGTGGCAGCCGCTCTCCTGCCAACCTAGCTCACACTCAAGAAAGCTGGGCTCGATGCGGGGCTGCCTGTAGTATCGCTAATGAAAACTGAGTTTTATGGATCTAGATGTTTAACACACACTCCCATTTGTGCTGCATTTTGTATCTTCTAGCCTAGAAGGAGGCTCAATCACATGCCTTTATTCTCAAACCATGGTGGAGCACGACACTTGGAAAATGAGACTTAAATTTGTGTCTAAGAACCGTGTTCCTTCCACACCCAGTGTCTGACTGAGATGCACTTGTACAGCACTTAACTTTACTATTATATTTATTTTAGTTTTTTCGTATCTCTATAGCATTACTTGCACAAAGTTAATCAATAGTCCTATCCTTGGTATCCACAGAGATTGACTCTAAGACTCCTAAAGATGCCAGATCTATGCTTGCTCAGGTTTCCCACACACTGGCATGGTTTCTGCACAGAACACGTGTATCCTACCCTTGTCTGTAGATAACGTACAAGCCCGAGGCCCTGTAAGTGCTGTGTCTGTAGTTGTTGTAGGCTAGTATCTCTGGGATGATGATTAGAAGGGAATATCTGTTCATGTTTTTTTCAAGATATTGTTGTTTCAAGAATCTCTGACATATGGATAGCTAAACCTGTGTAGAATTCTTGGGTATAGAGGGCTGAGTGTATTTTCAGTTCTTTACATATGATTAATTTTTATAGAATAAAGTCTTTCGTAGATGTTGCTCTTTCGTGTGTGTGTTCACACATGTGCACACACATGTGTGAATGTGTGCTCATGAGTGTATAGGCCCCAGGTTGTAGTCATGTTTCCCTCTATTGCCCTCTACCTTAGACATAAAGGCAGTGTTTCTCACTAAATCCAGAGCTCGCAATTCTGGCTGCATAGCCAGCTTGCTTATGGTATCATCTTCACCTCTCGCATTGAGATTACAATAGGGCTGTGATGCCCGCCTGGCTTTTCCATAGTTCTGGGGATCTGAACTCTGATCCTTAAATGTTTTACCTACCGAGTCATCTCTCCAGCCCCATAAAGTTGTCTTTAACCAAATAAATATAATCTCTTTCCTGCTGGACTCCTGCCTTCTGTACCCATCTTTATCTCGGCACTCAAACATCCAGTGGCAAATCAAATAAAAAATAACTCAGATATCCACATTTTTTTGGACAGGTTTTGTTTTTGTTTTTAAATGCGAGAGTCATCAAAAGATGTTTTTCAGAAACCCATGCCTGACAATGTCTATCAAGTCTACACTATGTTAGTTTCCTTAGTCAGTTATTTCTTATGGGTGGCACATAAAACACCGGTGTTAACTCTTAAAAAGAATACAAATTACAGGGCATTTTATGATCCCTGAAATAACATCCTCAAGGAATATAGGAAGATGGTAACATTTTTGAATGGGCCAGGCTCTTTGAAGCCTTAATGGATACCTGTTTTGATTCAGGCTGCAACTTGGGTAGATCCAGGAGGAGAATATGACTGAGGGTCTCGGGGAACAAGGCTAGAAAGTCCCTGCCTCCTGACAGGCCAATTCTCACCTTGGCTTTAACATACATCGAGACTCAAAAAGGAAAAAGAAATACAGATTTGCTTTCGCATTGATTTTGAAAATGCAATATCCACTTCGGCTAAAGAAAACTGTTACCAAGGGCAAGCATCTCACACTCCCGCCCCAAGCTGTCCTTCTGCCAGCTGCTGATGTACACCTGTAAAGATAACGGGGCAGATGCTAGCAAACGCAGACTGACTTCTTCTGCATCTGTTTTAACACATGTAGTAACAAAGGAAGAACAATACAGTGGAACTTGCTTTCAAATGCATGTCTTACATCCCTTGCATGAAACTTTTTTTCTTAATTGTTATTTAAGAGCATTGTGGATCATTTGGGATATTCCATTAGTCTGTAGTGAGTATCTCTGAACAATTGTTAATGCTGTGGACGTGAGTTACAGGCACAGAATAAATACCTCAGGAAAAAGCATGCTCAGTTAAAGGTGGCATGCTTTTAAATTGTGTTAAATTTTGCCACCACCCCCTTGATAAAAATCACAATATTACATTTTTTTATGCTTGTCAGAAACAAAAACTGGGAGAAGTGCCCTGATGTCCTGCCTGTGAGTTGTCAATTTCCTGTGACGTGACTTACAAAGGCGGCTTTTATCGAAGGCTCTTCTGAACACATGTGTGTTCCTGCTCTGGAGATGATTTTACGCAGCCTTCTCTCATCTCTTAATTCTGTTGAGACGCTGTTGAGATTATTTCTGCCTCACTTTGATCTCCGTGGCCAGAATGATCCGAACTGGAGGATAGAAGGAAATGGACCGCCCACAAGACCTCCAGGGGATCAGGGTACCTTCACTTCACAGGGAGACTGAAGCCCTTCTTGGGTTCCTCGGAACTGTGAGTTAATTAGCTTTCCTTTTGATTCTTTGCTTTTTAAGGAAGAAGTGACATATTTCCGTCTTTGGATTTCTCACTTCAGTGTCTATGCTTCGCAAATTCAAGTGAACACTTTTTAAAGCCTCCAATAAATACATTAACAGTAAGGAAAAGGATTGTAATTACATATAGTCACTTATATAGACCAGGCTGGCCTCAAACTCACAGAAATCTGCCTGCCTCTGCCTCCCAAGTGTTAGGATTAAAGGTGTGCACCACCATGCCAGTCACCCTATGTAAATAATTATAAACATTTAGGAAAACTATGCACCCATCTACCATGTACAAGGATTTCATGGTATACACACACACACACACACACACACACACACACACACACACACACATATATATGTATACACACACATATCTTTTGCAAGAAAACATATTACATGAAAATTCTTGGAAAATGGATACTTGTGGTATTAAGGATTTTCTTTTACTGAAGGCTCTTACTTAACCACTGCACCAGTTTGTGAATCTGACCTGTGTGTACAAGACAGCATAGGTTCCCGTGCTGTCACCAACACTCCACAGCTACCATCCTCTTCCGTTTCTGTCAGTTTGGTAACTAACACAGGCAAATATGTTTTATCGCATCAATGGCAGTGGTAAAAAAGCCCTAAGTTTGTTGGCCATGGCCTTCACTTTTGCCATGAATGTCCATTTATCTCCTTTGTCCATTTCTGTCTACCAAACATGCTTGCTTTAGTTGGTGTGTGCACACACATAGGTGTGTGTAGAACAAAGGTGAACTCCAGGTGTTATTCCTTAGAAAGCCATGTTGCTTTTTGAGGCAGGGTCTCTCACCGGTCTGGAGCTCACTGGATAGACTGTAGGCTGGACAGCAAGTCCTGGAGATCTGCTGGGCTCTGCCTCCCTTTTTCCTGGATTGCAATATGCCTGGCTTTTAATTATGTGTGTGTTTTTATTGATTTGAAAGAGCTCTTTACTTGAGGGATATGATTAATTTTATCAATTTGACTGGGTCAGAGGATGCCCAGATATTTCTAGGAAGGTGTTTTTTTGTTTTTTGTTTTTTGTTTTTAAGAGGAAATAAGTATCAAGATCTCTAGATGGGAAAACTGACCCATGTGGATGGACATCATCCAGTCCTCTAAGGGCCTTGGGAAAACAAGAGATGGAGGTTTAATTAGTTCTCATCTGATAACATAAATAAGGGTTTTGCCTTCTTTTGACATTGACCATCCTAGTTCTTGGGCATTCAGAACTGGACCAGCATCTTCAATGGCTCTCTAGTTCTTAAGTCTTCAAGCCACACCATCAGCTTACTAACAGGAAATGGTAGGATTAATCAGTCTATCATTGTGTCATCCAATACCTTCAAAAAAATCGCATACATATCCTATAGTGTTCGTATTTTTTAGAGAGTTCTGAGTTACAAACTTACAGGATAATTAATAGGATCAACTTCATAAGATTTAGAGTCACCTAGGAAATAAGCCTCTAGCATGCCTATGAGGAATTATCTAGATTAGGTTAATTGAGATAGAAAGACTCACTATGGGCAGTTCCATTCTGTAGGCTGGAGTCTCAGAATGAATATAAAGGATAAAGTGAGGTAGGTACCAGCATTCATCTCTCTGAGCTTCTTGGGTGAGTTCAGGTGTGATGTGACTGGCCACCTCAGGTTTCTGCTACCAAGATTTCTCTGCCATGGTAGAGTTGTACCCTTGAACTGTAACCCAAAATAAACCCCTTCTTCATTACACTCTTCTGAGGTGGAAACATAAGGTTCTTTGGAGAGTCAGTTGTGTTGGAGAGTGTTTTCTGGGGGCAAACACATGAAGAAGGAATATTTTTCTGAAGTGGACATAGGTGAAAGACTGACACAGACTTGTGAAGGAATGTTTCACTGAAGCAGACACAGGAGAGAGGATGTTCTGTTAAAGCAAACACATGAAAGGACATGTGATGAAGGATTCTTTACTAACAACATACATGTATTGGTCTGCCTTACATTGTGAAGTTGAGCTGCATTTGTTGGGACTCCTCAGAATTGCAGTGATTGGATGCATGTGCTGAGGCAAGACCCATGGAGGACTCATGATGTTTAGAGGGTATAAATAGGACTCAATGGAGTGACAGAGAAAGAGCTTAGCTTGCTAATACAGCTAGCTGTGCAATGCTAGTGGGTCTTGCATTTTTGCTGATCTTTGCTCCCCTAAGAGAGGCACAGCCAAGAACTTCTCCTGGTGCCCCTCCTGGTCCCTCCTGCTGACTCAAGCCAAGGCTGAGGCCTGGTTGTCTCTGCTAGGTCGTGTCATCACTGTTCCTAATCTAACTCTACTGAACTAGACTGCTGGTGTGTCCGTGAAATGTTTGTGAGTGGTCGAGCTGCCACTGCTAACCTGATTTCCTGAACTGAACTGCTGATTTCCAGACAACATAGACAGGAGTTGCTCCAAAGAACCTTTCTAAACAGGTCCACTTCCCCCGTATCCTTTCTTCCCCACTACCTCTGGTGAGTAGTGGGCTAAAAAGGAGGTTAAAGCATTTAAGAACCATCATTAAAAGTAAGAATTGAAAAAAATGGAAGCTACACTCTTCTGTCAGGGTATTTCATCACTGAAACAGAAAAGTAATAGGATGCCAGGGACACTAACTGTTGTCCTCAAAGGTTCCAGACAGTTCCTACTTTATCATCTGATTTCTAATTTCTCTGCACTGCACTCTAGCACTTTTAAAATTTTGCTTGGTCTAAAGAAATTTAAAAGAAATTCCAATTTTTAAAATATTTGTCTTTATGGTTTCTGTGTTCACAGGAGCAAATGTTCTCTGTTACAATCACACTATGCCACTCTGGTAGGTACTGGAGACCCCCAGAGGCAAAGTTAGCTGCCAAAACCCCAGAGGCCACATGGGCCACAGAAAATCTCAGGAGAGATACTTTATTGGACCTGAAGACTTGCTAGTCACCAAACCCCAGGCTACTCAGACCAGAAGGTAGAAAGGAAACAGAAACCAGGAAAAACAAAAAATAAACAAACAAACAAAAATACTCCACCAACAAAAATAAATTCAGAAATCAGCATTTAAACCTATAATAACTGGAAAACCCAGATGGCTTAAGGCCAGCAAAAAAACACAATCAACAACAGCCAGTGCAATATGGCACCAAAAGAGCTGAACTCTGCTACTACAGCAAGCCCTGGATATCCTAACACAACTGAAGTATAAGAAAATGACCTTAAATCCAATCTTAAGAAGATCATAGAGGCCTTTAAAGAGGAAACAAATAAATCCCTTAAAGAAATACAAGAAAATATAATCAAACAGGTGAAGGAAATGAATACAACTGTTTAAAACCTGAAAATGCTGAGGGAATCTCGAAGATGAAAAACCTAGGGAGGAGAATAAGAACTACAGACACAAACATCACCAACAGAACACAAGAGATGGAGGAAGAGAATCTTAGCCGTAGAAGATACAATACAAAAAAATCAACAGATAGGTCAAAGAACATGTAAAATCTTAAGAAGTTCTGACACACAGCATCCAGGAAATTTGGATCACAATGAAAAGGCTAAACATAAGAGTAATAGGAGAAGGAGGAAGAGGAAGAAGAGAAAGAAGAAGAGGAGGATGAGGACGAGGAGATTACTAGCTCAAAAGTCCAGAAAATATTTTCAACAAAATCATAGAAGAAAATTTCTCTAACCTAAAAAAAATGTTGCCTACAAAAATATAAGAAGCTTCAGAAATAGATTTGACCAGAAAAGAAAATCTTCCTGCCATATAATAATCAGAACACTAAATGTAAAGAACAAAGAAAGAATATTAAAAGCTGCAAGGGAAAATGATCAAGTAACATATAAAGGCAGACCTATCAGAATTACACTTGACTTCTCAACAGAGTCTCTAAAAACCAGAATGGCCTGGGCAAATGTCATGCAGTCACTAAGAGAACACAGATGCCAGTCCAGATTTCTATACCCAGCAAAACTTTCAATCACCATAGAGGAAGAAAACAAGATATTCCATGACAAAACCAAATTTAAACAATATCTATCCACAAATTTAGCCCTACAGAAGATACTAGAAGCAAATCTCAAACTAAAGGAGGTTAACTACACCCAAGAAAACACAGGAAATAGATAATTCGACACCAGTGAAACCAAAAGGGTGCGAGCACACACACACACACACACACACACACACACACACAACTACCACCACCACCACCACCATCATCAAAATAACAGGAATTAAGAAGCATTGGTCATTAAATTCTCTCAACATCAATGGACTCAATCCCACAATAAAAAGACACAGTCTAACATAATGGATGGAAAAACAGGATCCGTCATTCTGCTGCATACAAGAAACAAACCTCAGCAACAAAGATAAACATTACCCCAGAGTAAAGGGCAGGAAAAAAGATTTTCCAAGCAAACAAACCCAAGGAAGAAGCTGAAGTAGACATTCTAATAGCTAATAGACTTTCAACCAAAATTAATCAAAAGAGATGGAGAAGGACACTTCATTCTCATCACAGGAAAAATCCACCAAGATGATGTCTCAATTCTGAATAGCTATACCACAAATGCAAGAGTACCCACATTCGTCAAAGAAATATTACTGAAGCTTACATCTCATACCAAACCCCACATATTAATAGTGGGGAAACGTCAACACACAACTCTCACCAACGGGTAGGTCATCCAGACAGAAAACAGAGAAACAATGGAACTCTCAGATGTCAGAAATCAAATGGATCTAACAGATACCTTCAGGACATTTCACCCAAACACAGAACAATATACCTTCTTCTTGGTACCTAATGAAACTTTCTCCAAAATTGATCATATACTTGGACACAAAATAAGTCTCAATATATACAAGAAAATTGAAATAACCCTTGTACTTATCAGACCATGGATTAAAGCTAGACTTCAACAACAACAGAAGCAACAGAAAGCCTACAGACCTATGGAAACTGAAAACCCTACTCAATGACCACTGGGTCAAGGAATAAAGTAAGAAAGAAATTAAAGCCTTTCTAGAATCATGAAAATGAAGGCACAACATATCCAAATTTATGGGACACATAAAGCAATGCTAAGAGGAAAATTCATAGCACTAACTGCCTTTATAAAGAAATTAGTGAATTTTCAAACTAGTGACTTAACAGCACACCTGAAAGCTCTAGAACAAAAGGAAGCAAACACAACCAAGAGGAGTAGACAGTAGAAAGTAATCAGACTCAGGGCTGAAATCAATAAACTAGAAACACAGAAAATAATACAAAGAATCAATGAAATCAAGAGTTGATTCTTTTTAAAAAAAATCAACAAAATAGACAAACCTTTATCCAAACTAACTAAAAGGCAAAGAGACTATCCAAATTAACAAAATTTCAGAAATGAAAAGGGAGACATAACAACAGATACTGAGGATTTCAAAAATTCATCAGGTCTTTCTTCAAAAACTTGTACTCTGCAAAATTGGAAAACCTAAGTGAAATGGATGATTTTCTTGGTAGATACCACTTGCCAAAGTTAAGCCATGATCAGGTAAACAATTTAAATAGACCTTAACCCCTAAGGAAATAAAAGCAGTCATTAAGTCTCTCAACCAAAAAAGCCCAGGGTCAGATGGTTTTAGTGCAGAATTCTACCAGGCTTTCAAAGAAGAGATAATACCAATACTCAAATGATTCCACAAAGTAGAAACAGAAAGAACACTGCCAAACTCATTCTATGAGGCCAAGGTCGCCCTGATACCTAAACCACACAAAGTCTCAACCAAAAAAAAAAGAAAACCTCAGACCAATCTCCCTTAAGAATATTGATGCAAAAAGTACTCAATAAAATACTTGAAAACTGAACCCAAGAACACATCAAAAAACATTATCTACCATGATCAAGTAGGCTTCATCTCAGAGAAGCAGAGATGGTTCAACATATGAAAATTTAACACTGTAATCCACCATATAAACAAACTTAAAGAAAAGAAAAAACACATGTTCATCTCTGAGCATCTCATTAGATGCTGAAAAAGTCTTTGACAAAATCCAACACCCTTTCATGATAAAATTCTTGGAGAGATCAGGAATACAAGGCCCATACCTAAACTCAATAAAGACAATATACAGAAAGCCAATAGTCAACATCAAATTAAACAGAGAGAAACTTAAAGCAATTCTACTAAAATCAGGCTGTCCACCCTCTCCATATCTATTCAATATAGAACTTGAAGTTCTAGTTGGAATAATAAGACAGCTAAAGGAGATCAAGGGGATACAAATTGGAAAGTAAGAATTCAAAATATCACTATTCAAGGATGACATGGTAGGATACATAAGTGACCCCAAAAATTCTACCAGGGAATTCCTACAGCTGACAAACAACTTCAGCAAAGTGGCTATATACAAAATTAAGTAAAAAAAAAATTCAGTAGCCCTCCTTTATACAATGATAAATGGACTCATAAAGAAATGAGGGAAACAATGCCCTTCACAATAGCAGCAAATAATATAAAATATCTTGGTGTAACTCTAACTAAGCAAGTGAAGGACCTGTATGGCAAGAACTTCAAGTCTTTGAAGAAAGAAAGTGAGGAAGATATCAGAAGATGGAAAGATCTCCCATGCTCATGCATAGGTAAGATTAACATGGTGAAAATGGCCATCTTACTAAAAGCAGTCTACAGATTCAGTGCAATCCCCATCAAAATTCCAACACAATTCTTTACAGACCTTGAAAGAACAACACTCAACTTGATATGGAAAATACAAAAAAAAAAACACAAACAAACAAACAAACAAAAAACAGGAGAGCCAAAACAATTCTGAACAATAAAAGAACTTCTAGAGGAATTACCAACCCCAATTTCAAGCTGTACTATAGAGCAATAGTAATAAAAATCACACGATTTTGTCATAAAAACAGACAGGTTGATCAGTGGAATCAAGGACCCAGACATAAATACAAATTCCTATGGAAACTTGATTTTTGACAAAGAAACCAAAAATACACAATCGAAAAAAATCTTCAACAAATGTTGCTAGACTAACTGGATGTCTGCAGGTAGGGGATGCAAATAGAGCCATATCTATTACATAAAACTCAAATCCAAGTGGGTCAAAGACCCTGAACAGAACACCAGTGGCTCAGGCTCTAAGATCAACAATTGATAAATGGGACCTCATGAAACTGAAAAGCTTCTGTAAGGCAAAGGACACTGTCAATAGGACAAAACTGTATCTTACAGAATGGGAAAATATCATTACCAACCCTACATTCAACAGAGGGCTAATATGCAAAATTTATTAAAAAAAAACTCAAGAAACTAGACATCAACAAACCAAATAACCCAATTAAAAATGGGGTACAGATCTAAACAGAGACTTTTCAACAGAGGAATCTTGAATGGCCAAGAAGCACCTAAAGAAATGTTTAGTGTCCTTAGCCATCAAGGAAATGCAAGTCAAAATGATCCTGAGATTCTATCTTACACCCATCATCTGAATAGTTAAGCTCAAAAGTTCAAGTGACAGCACATGCTGATGAGGGTGTGGAACAAGGGAAACCCTCCTCCACTGCTGGTGGGAGTGCAAACTTGTACATCCACTTTGGAAATCAATCTGGTGGTTCCTCAGAAAACAGGGAATAGTTCTACCTCAAGAGCCAGCTATACCACTCCTGGGCATATACCCAAAAGAGGCTCCACCGTAATACAAGGACACTTGCTCACCTATGTTTATTATTATTCATAATAGCCAGAAACTGGAAACAATCTAGATGTCCCTCAACCCAAGAATAAATAAAGAAAATGTGGTATATTTACACAATAGAATACTACTCAGGTATTAAAAATAAAGACATCATGACATTTACAGGCAAATGGATGGAACTAGAAAAGATGATCCTGAGTGAGGAGACCCAGAAAGACAAACATGGATATTAGCCATAAAGTACAGGATAGCCATGCTACAATCTACAGTCCCAAAGAAGCTAATATAACAAGGAAGGCCAAGGGAGGACACTTGAATCTCATTGACAAGGGGAACTAGAACAGGCATTGGGGTATATGGAGGAGGGAGCTTGGTGGTATAGGGACAGGGGAAGGGAGCAGGAGTGATCAACTGTAGGGAGAACAGATGGAGAGAGAACTGGAATCAGTGGGGAGGGAATATCTGGGGTGTGCTAGAAACTTAGGACAATGGAAACTACCAAGAATCTATGAGGGTGAGGCCATCAAAGACTCTTAGTAACAGGGGATACAGAACCTGAAATGTTTACCTCCTGTAACCAGAAAAGACATCCAATGGAGAGACTGGGACACCAACCCAGCCACAAAAACTTTAGACCCACAATCTGTCCTGCCTACACGATGTGCAGGGGTAAAGATGGACCAGAGATTGAGGGAATGGCTAACCAATGACTGGCCCAGCTTGAGACCCATGCCTTGAGAGAGAGCCAACCCCTGACACAATTAATGATATTCTGCAATACTTGCAGACAGATGCTTAGTATAACCGTCATCTGAGAGGCTTCATCCAGCAACTGATGGAACAGATGTAGAGACCCACAGCCAAACATAAGGAGGAGCTTGGGGAATCGTGTGGAAGAGGGGTAGAAAGGGCTGAGGGAGACAGAGGGGTTAAAGGACACCACAAGAAAACCTATAGAATCAACTAACCTAGGCCCATAAGGGCCCATAGAGACTGGACCACTAAACAGAGAGCATACATGGGATGGACCTAGGCCACCTACACATATGTAACAGTTGTCCAGCTTGCCTCCATGTTGGACTCCCAACAACAGGAACGGGGCTGTCTCTGACTCTGCTGCCTGCCTTTAGATCCCTTTCCCCTAACTGGGCTCACCTTGTCTGGCCTCAATAGAAGATGCACCTAGTCCTACTGCAACTTGGTATGCCAAGGTGGGTTGATATCGGTGGGAGGCCTCCCCTTCTCAGAGGAGAAAGGAGGGATCCCATGGAGAACATAATGTCCATATTCTCCAGGTGTGACTTTTAAACAGACAGGAAATATGTCTTTCCTTACCGTTTCTGAACAGAAACATGAACAAAGAAAGGTCTAGGACCTTCCGAGAACCTCCATCACAGGAACGAGTCACGGGACTGGAGACCTTGGATCTACAAAGCCACCCAGGAATCCACCACCTTACTTCCTATGTGAAGAGGACACTGGGTGCCCACAGGACTTCTGTGATTGTTTGGTAGGGAAATAGGCCAGGACCTGGATACCAGATCCCCTCAGCCACTGTTCTGTCTGCCTCACTGTCTCTTGAGTCTTACCACCACTGTAGCAACACACTACTGAGTATTCGCCAGGAGTCCCTTACAGCACAATTTATGGTCTGGATGAGACGTCAACTGATCCTTACCTGTGTGAACTGTGGGTACCTGTCCTTCCGTGGGCTGTTCTTTGTACATCCATTAACTCCTTTGTACCCTGAGTCCAGCAAATTCCCATCCTCATCACGCAGACATCCCCACTCTCTGTCCTCCAGAGACTGCTCACAGGGAATCTCAACTAACTGACAGGTTCATGTATGTTTGGGGTAGCTAAACTTGGCTTCCTGTAGGCACTCATCAAAGGCAATATAATGTGAATTTATGTTGTAGGGCCTCAACAAGAGAAATACTTGATCCTTCGGCTCAAGCTGTCAGGATACAAACAGATTTTTCTGCTGTGAATCCCAAGCCACATCTAGGGCCTCACACCCTGGTGTGCACCACCAGAGTGTCACTTCAGCACCAGGCCCACCCCAAACTCAGGTGGGGAGGGTGGGGAGGGTGGCGAGTCTGCTCACATGTCCTGCTTGAATTTGTTCCTCTGAATGTAGTTACCTGGATGGGATCAAAGTTATACACACTCACTCACATTGTCACCGTCTCTGATAGCAAGCAGCGGCTTCCAGAAGAACCATGCAGCTAAGGGCACACAAAAGAAATGAACCAGGCTGGGAAGGGTGCCCAAGGGTCCTGTAAAGGATGCTCTAAAGAAAACCTAAAGAACCCTGGAGAGAAGTAAGCAGACCCCAGCAGGGAAGCACATCTTATTTGCTTCCCATACACTTTCAGGGCCATACTAGACACATGCTAACAAGCACCTACTCACTCGTAGCAGTGGCTGCCCCGGACTTCCTGCCTAATTGATGATTTACCCCATGGAATCCACTGTCACGGGGTCTATCCAGGCTCGTTTGCCTTCATTAGCAAGCCTTCCTGGCGGCAGCAGATGTCTCCACATCATCACGACTGTTAGAATCACGCCTCATGACTGACAACGCCCCAGATGTGTTACCGGTCTCCATTTTCTAATCAAAGGGGTCAGAAGCAGAGGGTGTTGGCAGCTCATGCCTGCAGCTGTCTGGTCTGTCAACTCCCTGCCACACATGGGTTCTAAAACACGGTGCTGAGAGGAGGACTTAAGTCTCACCCTTCTGTGTGGCAGCTGCTCCTCTGCTGGGGACTCACTCCAGGATACAGTACACCGATGTCTGCACAGTGGCACCGTGCTTGTGTAGAATGCCCACACACTAACCAGATCCACACATCATCTCTAGATTATTTACAGTACGCAGCACCATACAAGCACTTGGAAAAGCTGTCTTACAGTGATGTTTAAGACATGTCGAGCAGAAAAATCAGTATGTGTTTGATGCAAATGCATTTTTCCCAAGTATTTTTGGTGTAGGGTCAGTTGGATCTTTAGATACAATGCCTGTAGATACAGAGGGATGTCCATGTTTAGAGAGGGGCAAAGGGGGTTGGGAGATCAAAGACCTTGCCTCAGCTTTGGGAAAGCCTGTGGTAAGTGGGTATGAATATATATTTACCATGCAAGGATGTGTCTGAACATAAAAGTAACTTTTATTCTCCTGCTGCAATTGTTGTCTGAGAGGTGTACTGCCCCTGTCTGCTAGCCTAGGCCTAGTCCTGGAAGCTTCTAGCCTCCATACAATCTAATCTAGGCTTAGAAGGTTTTCAGCCTCTGAGACTTTCTTGTTCTTTCTGAACTCTGGCTGGCTGGTTCAACTCAGCTGTTCTGGCTCAAACTCCTCTCCAGCTGACTGACTCAATCTGGCTTTTCTCTCAGTTTCTGAATTGCTCTGCTTGGCCTCAAACTAAATCTAGCAATCTGTTCTAATCTTCAGGCTCCTTCTCATTTCTTGCTCCTTCTGTCTTCACCTGTGTCTAGCTTGTTCTCTTCCCGCTGTGTCTGTAAAACTCTCCTGGTAACACTGCCTCCTCCTCCCTCTCTGTTGCTCCACTCTCCTTCTCAACTCTACTGCACTGTCTCCATGAACTCTACTGTATCCTGTTTTGTACTCTCTTCCTCCTGTACTGTCTGTCTCTCCCTTCAGTGGCTTCCCTTTCCTCTCTCTTCTCATGAGAGTTGGGCGTATCCTATCCTGTCAAATCTTTCCCTGATTAGTCACTTTTTCTGCTACTCAGACATCACTTTCAAACATGGGCGCTTCCTACTACCAACTAACTTTACCTTCATTGTTTGGGACTAAAGGTGAGTACTAAGGGTTTATCTGTATTCCAGCCAGAGGGATTAAAGTATGTCCCTAGGGCTGAGCTACACTCTAACTAGAAACATCAAAAATCCTGTAACAACTAAAGACCTCCACATACCTCCTACCCCGTTCAGTAGCTGACCAGAGAGAGAAAGCACCAAAGGTGCAACATGACCCTGACGGTTAATAAGAATAGCCAAGCCATACTCACCTGAGGCTCTGAGCTGTAGATGGTGTCTGCATTAGTACATACCTACAGTAAGTGGAACAAGAGTCCTTGGCCAAGCCAAGGCATAAATCACCCAAAATCTCCACAGGGGCCAGCGGCAGAGATGCTATGGTTGCATCATGCCTTGCTGCTAGACATGTCCACACGCTGTGTAACCTTGTACCCTGCACTGAGAAATACATAGTATCTCATCCTTTGAATAGAGAACATCCACAGGCAGAGAAGAAAGCAAGCACACAAGGGAGAAAGCAACAGAGAAGGGAAATGCTGTCCCATGGAAAAGAAATGAAAACAAAGATTAGTGGGTCCCCACATAAAGAGCAAAGTCTCAATGTCTTAGCTATTCTATGGGGGCTTTGGCTTCTCACTAGGTCCTTTGGGGGAAGAGCCAGACATTTATACCAAAACTACAACACACCCACACTTACTTTATATACGGAGGGCAAAAATGATGCATAGTAAATACATCTAACTCCTTTTAATTGGTTTGGTTGTTTTCTTATGTGTTCCCATTGCCTTTATGGGTGTTGAACTGCCTGATAAGTGGGTATCTTGGTGATCCCCACACCAGCCCTCACACAGCAGAGATGGTAGGGCCACAGAGGCAGAGCTGTGGAAAATCATCTCACAGTTACACCTCAGTGTTCTTCAAGGTAAATAGAGTTCCACACTCCTGTAGCATCCCTCAACACAGGGAAGGCTTGGTAACAGCCCTAGAATGCCGGGTCTGGTTGGTCTACTGATGCTCTGTTATATCCCCATGACATACTAGGAATGGAATAAGCAGCCCTTCCTGCCCTAGTTTGCTTTCTATGGCTGTAATGAGCCATGGCCAAAAGCAACTTGAAAAGAAGAAGGTTTATCTGGCTTACATGTCCTGACCACAGTCAACCACTGAAGGGAGTCAGGGCAGAAACTCATCCAGGAACCATGGAAGAACACTGTGTACTGGCTGGTTCCCCATGGCTTGCTCGGATTTTTTATACAACCCAGGACCCTTGCCCAGGGATAATACCAACCATGGTAGACTGAGCCCTCCCATATCTATCATTCTTCCTCTTCTCCCTCCTCCTCCTCCTTCTCCTTCTTCATCAACTTGCCTAGAGGCCAATCTTATGAAGACATCTTTCTCAATAGATTTCCTCCACCCAGATGACTCTCCCTTTTTAATTATACTTCTGTGTTTCTGAAT
This sequence comes from Mastomys natalensis, assembly GCA_021653895.1. Classification (NCBI taxonomy): domain Eukaryota; kingdom Metazoa; phylum Chordata; class Mammalia; order Rodentia; family Muridae; genus Mastomys; species Mastomys natalensis. Next base: position 800,653 of record JAJTUV010001315.1, on the reverse strand, counting down.
CATTGAGATGGCTTCACCAATGAAGGACCTGAAACTCAAGCTGGGAAAATGGGTAAAGCGCTTATGGATATCGGGCCCACAAAAAGGGGTGGATTTTTACTCACAGTTTCAGGGGTTCGAATCTATGCATGTAGGAACGTGCAGTAAGGTTAACTATTTACCTCAGAGCAACAGGGAACAGGGGAATTAAAGGGCCAGGGCCAGAATATTCCTTCTAAGGATGTTTCTCCAATGACCCAACTTCTTCCCACTGGGTCCCATCTCCCAGTAGTGTCAGAGGCCGGTGACACAAAGTCTCTAATGAACACTTAACCAATTCACAGCAGCATCTGAGTGCACTGAAGTTAACTGACTTGTACATATCACCCCCCCCCCCAGGTTTCAGAGATGTCATATATGTAAGTGTGGTGTATTTCTCTTTCAACTGCTCTTTCTGTAGCTCAAGGTGCCTTTGATTCATAAAGTCTTGAATGATAAAAATATGATGTTTCTAAAGCTGGAAATGCTTCTGACAGAGAATGTGATTCCTGACAGGTTTTTCCCAGACTATCTGAGTCAGGAGGATGACTGTTACTTGGATGGTACAGAAAGCAGAGTTCTACAAAAGGGATGGTAAGTCACATGCGGAAAAACTCATGTTCTTCTCGGTAAATGTGTATGGAGGAAGAGGAAGCAAAGGACGTGTGGGAATCACTGACAGAGTCATCAGCAAGACTCAAGAAAAATGGCTCCACTTCTTTTCCTCAGGAAGAATGCTTCAAATTATATGATTACGAATTCCAAGGAACCAGATACTCGAATCTTATCAGCAACGCTTGTTTGAGTTCTGCATTTCCACGGGAAATTAGAACCACGTTTGGGACTTTGCTCTCAGATCCCTTTGCTTCTCCCACCCAAACTGAACTGAGATACTCAAGTGAATAGCAGAACAACAGAAATAAGACCCCAGCCACATGGGAGGCTGTATGAAGCCCTCACATACTGTAAAAGTAAACACACACACACACACACACACACACACACACACACACACACACACGTCCCCGTCAGACACCAAAAGCCACAGACAGAAAGGCAGCTCCAATTCTCAGTTCTATTTTAAGGAGAGGGTTTAAATGCCACCAGATTAGACTGAGGTCACCTTTTATAAATGTACTTCTTTAAAAGGGAACCTAACTGAATGTATTTCCCTACATACTATATAAAGACTTGGCACAGCCCTCTCTGACTTCCATTGCTTTTGTTTCTTTACATACCAGAAGGATATATAAACTTACAGCCCCGACATAAAAACATCAACTTCAAGTCTCTTAAATGTCTTAGAAACACACGCATGCCTGACGACAGTGGAGCAGGTAAGGGGGTTGGATCCCCTGGAGCTGGAGACACAGGTAGTTGAGAGCTACCTTGAGGGTGCTGGGAGTCAAACTGGAAGAGCAGCCAGTGATTTAACAGCTGAGCCATCTCTCTAGCCCCTAAGTTTTACTTTAATGCTCCAAAGTTATTGATTCTAATGTGTAGGTGATTATAAAATATTGGTACTGGAAGCATCATCTCTCTGACTTCAATGTTATCATACCCACATCCAGAAACTATGAAGACCATGTCCCCGGTTCCCTATTGGATACTGTTAATTCAACATGGCCATTTTCCCACCTAGGCTTTTGAATGATCAAAATTGAACTTCATTGACGTGGCCCACAGATAGAAAGAGCCCAAGAAAAACTATTCTTGTGCAAAGCTGTGTTCTAAACACTCTGTGAGTATTACCTTCAGTCAATGCACCCTATTTGCCCTCTCAATGGTTTTAAACCTAATTCAGTTATTACCTACACTGCTTTATTATGAAGACACCAAAGTCACAGATCTGGTAAATGCAGAGGTGGTATGTAAATCCTTACATCTCTAGAGTACATGTTACTTTGCAGAAACTCTTAAAAACCAAACAGAACAGTGACACAGGGCAGCCAGACTCTGGAGCTTTAAAATGGTATGGTGTGGACAGCTAACCATTCTGTGTCATGTATTCGAAATGTGCTAAGAAATCAAGCCCTGAACATTCCCAACATCTGTACACAGAGGAGCTGCACAGAATTACAGAGGTAACTAGCTTGATGCAATAATCACTTCATAATATATATACTATATATTTCCTATATGTTTCATATATAATTTTCATATACATTAAAACATGAAATATATTAAATGTATGTTTTATATATAAAATATAAAAATATTTTATATCATATTTTTCATATACATTTCATATATAGAAACAGCTATATACTGAAATAACATGTTATATGTTCAGTTGGATATTTTGTCACCTTGACACAAGCTAGAGTCATTTGAGAAAAAGAAATCTTAATTAAGGAATTGCCTCCATTAAGGACTGGCCTCTGGGCACATTTGTGGGGCATTTTTCTTAATTATCAACTGATGCAGGAGTCCCAAGCCCATGTGGGTACTGCCAACCCTGAAATGTGGTCCTGGACTATATAAGAAAGCAGACTGAGCAAGCCACAGAAAGCAAGTATTCCTCCATGTTCTCTGCTTCAGTTCCTGCCTCCAGATATCTGTCTTAAATCCTTACCCTGGCTTCTCTCTTCATGGTGGACTGTGACCTGTAACTTGTAATTAACCCTCTTCCCCACGTTGCTTTTGCTGGTGGTGTTTTATCATAACAACAGTAAGCAAATTAAAAAAAAAAAGATAGGATACCTTTTGTTACATTGTAACTCAAGAAAACTAGAAGAAAAAAATCAAATGTGTCTAAGATCTTTCTGGAAAACATTAAATGTGAAGATATGAAATAAAGAAAGCAAAATGGACTCAACACCATTTTTGAAGACTTTCTGTCATATTACTTACATTCTATTACTTTGGGCAGTGTTTGTCTTATTGGTCTTTGCATCTACACTGTGGTTTCTAATTTGTGGCGGTTTGGAGGGTCGTGTATGTGTATCTCTGTGTGTTTTTATTGTATTTTTTCTTTTATTATTCTGTTTGTTTCTGTTTGCCTATTTTCTGAAGAAAGAGCATGGAGTTGAGGGAGTGAAGAGGACCTAGGAAGAGTTGGTGGAGGAAAGCCATGGTCAGCAAATATTGTATGAAAAACGGTTTTTCAATTAAGGAAGGAAGGAAGGAAGGAAGGAAGGAAGGAAGGAAGGAGAGAGAGAGAGAGAGAGAGAGAGAGAGAGAGAGAGAGAGAGAAGTAGATTAATGGTTGTCTGGAGCTGGAGGCTGGAGGGAAATGTTGTAAAACTGAGTTTAGTGAAGGTACACAACCCTATAAGTTATACCAACAAAACCCTGAATTGTACACTTTAAAAGAGTGAATTACATGGTGTGTGGATTACATCTCAATAAAGCTGTTATTTCAGCCAGCCATGGAGATGGCAGGATTTTAACCTCTTTTATGAGAAATTTAAAACACACACCGAAGGGAAGCAAAGTGCACAGTAAACTCTCCCAGTGTAAACCCTCCCAGTTCAGTCCTCTAGTGCTCATGGCTTTCAAAAACTCACCAATCCTGTTTTTAAATCTTTCCTCTTCCACTTCCAGACTTGTTTGCTTTTTACTTGCACTCTTTTACACTAAAGCAGAATGTTGTCATTCAGTTACAGAGCAATCGCCAGAAAGACTGAACATAATAGCGCACAGTAGCCTGGAAGGATCCTGCTAGGTCCACCCTCTCAGCAGCTCAAGAGGAACCCCATGCCTAGCCCTCCTGTGTCCACCACGTGTCACAGGCTATGCAACTTTCAATTTCCCGACCCAGGCTCATCATCAACCTCTCCCTCCAGTCCCTAAGAGGGAGAGGACCCCTGCAGCCCACTCACATCAGGGTTACCTAAATGTAAAATGCATGGGGTTGGCGGTGGGGGTACTGAACTGGTGTAGAAGAAGCAAAAGGGGGAAAAAGCTAATCTTTGCAAAGTGGGACAGCCAAGAGAAACGCGGCTGTTCTAATGGCATTGTTTTTACTATAAACAAAAGCTTCTGTTTATAGTTTATATTAACAACTGTAAACAGGCAACTTCCCTTAAAACCAAGACCAAGCAACCAACCAGCCAAACAAAGAAACACAAGTTCAGACTCTACTCCCATCACTGGGTGGAGGTGATTAGTGTCTGGATCTGAGGAGTGCGCACAGACATCAATAAGGTTTAATCTCAGATGAGAAATAGCTTCTCAGGAACCTGACCTCCCAGGTCACTGGTGGCTCCTTTCTCCATGAATAAAATATGACTCCATCTTTGCCAGGGGAACATGAGACAGGCTGATGGCTGTTTCTATAGGAGTTATTAATAACGCCTCTTGTCAACTCTGATCTTATTTAAGATGCGTGTCAGGTGCGGATAATCAAATGAGCCATGTATCTAAATGCATTTTATAGTACTCATGAGTGCAATGTTGAGTTCACATTCCAGGGATCTCTCATATTAACCCTCATTTTCATTGATTAGCCTTCCAAGGAGACTGGTGATTTTCTACTCAAACCATCCTCAGAACCCAGATTCTACTCAATAATTAAAGGGATGTCTGCTCATCTTAAGAAATACAACTCAGTCATTTCATGAGTTTTAGCTCGTCTTTACAAATCAAGTTGTCTAAGATTGGAAACCCTTACACTCTCTCATGAATGGCCTCAAGAATAGTCTCAGGATGATTCTTTTAAGATTTGTTTATTTTATTATTTGCGTGTATGTGTGCCCGCACACATGTGCCTGTTGTTTATGTGTACTGCAGTGCCCACAGAGGCCAGAAGGGGGCATCAGATCGCCCACCTGAATCTGGAATTGTAGGTGTTTGTAAACTGTCCGGTGTGGGTTCTGGGAACTGAGCCTGGGTCAAGAGTACTAACTCCCCATAATTGAGAAAAGGGATAGTGTCAAATAGGCAGTTTATCTTTTGTGGATGATTAAGATACAGCAAAAGGATGATAGATTCAAGTAGGCCCAAGTTCTTTTCTTCACTAATCAAGGAAACAGTTATACAGGGTCCCTAAGTATCCTCCGTCTGCCATCAGCTGCTGGCAGGGCACAGGCATCTACTCCAATCCCTCGACCCCTTTGCCCCACTCACGGGTGACCGGCCTGCTCTGCTCTGGCTGCACGCTGTCCAGGGATTGGGTGCTGGGCACCGCAGAGACACTGGAGCTCCTCACAAAGCCGAAGGCCGCCAGCTTGGCTGCTGGGAGTCGTGAGTAGCCAGGAGGACGAAGCCCAGATTTTGGTAGACTGGACTTTGCAGCATTGGAATTGGAGGCTTTCTTGAGGTCTGTTGAAATGAATCAAAACAAAAGGAAAATTCTCAGTGCATAGCAAGATAAAGAATGTCTCAGAATGTGTCCCGTCATGAACAGACGAATCTTGCAGGCTCCAATTCTGCATGCTAGCGAATCAATCTTTTTTTTTAAAGATGCTTTTTGGGTTTCACTGATAAGGTCAAGTAACTTCATGAAATCATACTGATAAGCAATAGGATGACAAGAACTCAGATATTGTTCTTCTAACTTCTAAGTCTGATTTTCATAACTACATAATGCCCAAGATAAATAGATTTTATCACACCAGCTATTCTACAAATCCTACCCTAATCAGTTATAGCGTGACAACGTTATGCTTTGTAACAGAAAGAGGTTTGTTTCGTCATGTGGGACACATCTGTGCAATGGAAACCTAGAAACAAGTGGAGGTTTTCTTAGTATCAACAGTTGCTTGCTTACACACACACACCTCTGTGTCCAGGTTTCCATGTCTCCCTGATCCCCACTTTGTATTGTGATAGTAATTTAGTGCAGCAAACATTTCCTGAGAACACCATGTGATACAGAATATAGTAAAACAGAAAACCCATCTTTCTGAGAAAGGCGCCTTAACTTATCAGAGTGGCTGCTTCAAAGGACTCAGGAGGAAGAGCCCCAGCAGCTGCTGCCCTGGGGGAAGCTCACAGTCTCTGAGTGGGAGAGGAATGGAGGACAGACAACTGGACGGGAATCCGGACAGACAACTAACCTCACTTAAGACCTAGGAAAGGCTAAAGGACATGGGATGAGGAATGGAGAGAGGGTGCCAACTGTTGGAACTTATTTTAGGATCGTGAGAACAAGATACACCTTAAAATTTAATACACCGTGGGCTTTAACCATGTTATGAGCCTCACAGGAATATGTTCTGTAAGGGATTGAGTCATCCCTTATTCTAACCCTCTTGCTTTGAGGTGGGGTCAGTCAGACTGTAATTCCCCAATGACTGACTGGGCAAACTTTAGGCCCTCACCTTCCCTGAGAACAACAGTATCTTCTTGTAAAGGATTATGCTGTAAATCAATTCAGCACCTACTCTGTATAGTCTGGTGGGGATTCAAACCGGAGTTAGGATTTCTCCTGTTCTCCCATTACTGGTTTTTACATTAGTCCAAACTTCAAATTAGTTCCCAGGTATGTACCCAGCCAGAGAGTGTAAGGATGACAGTGTCCCCGCTATCAATCCAGCACCTCTGCAGCTCACCTCGCACCGCACTTTCAAGAATGGATACTTTACACAAGAAGAGTGGGCATGAGATGTCTGGCATTATGCTGGCAAGAGACAGCAGGGGAAATCCTCTCTTCTGGGTGCTTGACAGGAGCAGCCATGAACATCAATTCAAAAATGGCCCCTGGTTAAATCAAGAGTGGTGAGACTATGGCCTGCAGCCTAGCAAGCACGATGCTAGGCTGCAGAGAAGAAACCTTCAAACAGAATTGTGTGGTATTCAGGACGGTAGAAGCCTGGTTCAAACTAGAGTTGTCATTTGGCTTTTCCCACCAGCCATAACATGTTCACCATGATGCCACCTAGAGGTGGAAATCCTCTTGGCTTGAGAGCCACGAAGGAAGAAGGAAGGGTCATGAGGTTCTCACGTGGAATTCAAGCCATTACACGCAGAATATAGGAAGTAGAAGGCTAGCCGGAAGTGGGCCTTCCCGATGATGCAGCCTCCATTCATGACCGGCTAGGGTGGAACTTTGTGGCAGTGTAACTGTTTTGCAGTCCTCGTACTCTTCAAGTAATTCCTTCCTTGCCCTCTGTAAGCCCAATAAATTCATTGGTTCACCACACTGAGCTGTGGGGGTAATCTTTGTGGTACCCTATCAGGATTGAATAGACATTCATCTACATCTCTCTAGGAGTAGTTATGACAACAAAGAACCTACAGAAGAATGCAGACATAAGCTCCAAGAAGCAAGCCAGACACCGGGAGGGAAGCACAGGTATAGGACAGCATTCACAACTGGACTCCTGATGGATTCAGATATGAGAGCTGACCTCCTGAAACTGCTAGAGGAAGACGTAGGGAGAGCACTGGAAGATGGGGGCAGAGGCATGGACCATAGGGCTCTGGTTGCTCAGAAAATAATGCCAACAACCAACAAATGTGATTTAAGGACATTGAAAAGCTTCTTCACAGCGAACACTTAATCGAGCAAAGCAACAGCCCACAGAATGGGAGAAAATCTTTGCCAGATACCCATCCAAAAAGAAAATTATTGTCTAGAATACAGAATATACAAATAACTCAAAAATATCAAACACGGACTCAAACAACCCATCCATAAATGCTAATGAAAGGAACATTTCTCAAAAGATGAGATGCCTTCGTCAACGCCCTCCCCTCGGGTTCAGGGAGCTGTGTAGAGAGGAAAGATGAGAGGGGCCAGAGGGGATGGGAGACACCAAAGAAGCAGTGTCCCCTAGACTCAGCAGAGGACTGACCTATATGAACATACAGAGACGGTGGCAGCATGGACAGGGCCCGAACAGGTTCAAGCCAGATGGGGTCCCCAGGGTTGGGAGGGGAAGTATGCAGGAGCCCCCACCCCAAAGAAGGATTGACAACTACTTACAAAGGAAAAATTAATTTTCTCCAATGGAGTCTTACCAAGTATATAAACCACACTTAATTACACATACACTACGCCCAGCAGCAGATGGCCAAGGCAAAATGAGCTCAATGGTACTTCTGTAGACTTCTATTTTATTTTATTTTATTTATTTATTTTATTTTATTTTATTTTATTTTTTTGTCTCACAGTGCTTTGTCTGGACATTTTTGTCTTACTGGTCTTTTGCTTGCATATTATGGTTGCTGATTGTGTGTGTGAGTGTGTGAGTGTATTTGAGTGTGTGTGTGTCTGTGCATTTTTCTTGTGCTTTTTAAATTTGAGTTTGTTTGGGGGCTTTTTGGTTTGCCAGTTTGTTTTCTAGAGAGAAAGAAAAGGTGTGGAGTTGGGTAGGGGGTAAGTGGGGGGGAGGACCTGGAAGGGCTGGGAGAGAAGAAACCATGATCAGAATACACTATATGAAAATATTATTTTCACACACACACACACACACACACACAACACGAGAGAGAGAGAAAGAGAGAAAGAGAGAGAGAGAGAGAGAGAGAGAGAGAGAGAGAGCACAATGTTGTCAACCATAAAGAGAAATACAATTACACTACTTTCATGTACTCTCATGGATGCAACTGGAGATAATCACTGGAGATAATCACATTAAATGAAGTAAGTCAGCCTTGGAAAAAATAAATGCGGCACATTCTCTTTCGTTTTATCCAGATATCTTAGTTTTGTTGCCAGCGTGATAGAGCTGGGAAGAGGGAAGCCCAACTGAGGAACTGTTTTTGTCAGATGTAAATTACAGCTCAAAAAGCTTTAATATTACATCGCAAATCTAAAAATAGAAGTGGGTACAAAATAGAATGGGGGGATGACACAATCAAAGTACATTATATGCATGAGTGAAAACGTTATAATGAAACCTAATTTTATGTTTAATTGATGCACACTAATAAAAATAAGTTTTACAATGAAATATCGAAAAACTAGAATCATTTTTATTTTCTAGTCAAGCCATAGACTTAAGATAGAATCATGATTAGTACTCAGTAGATTGATATCTTTACAACATTTGAGAGGGGACAAAAATCTTACTATATAAGCCATGACTAGCTTAGAATGCAATATGTAAGCCAGGCTGGCCTCGAACCCAGAGATCTGCTACCTCTGCTGCCCCAGTACTGCTATTAAAGTATGCTACTCCATACCATGCTGATATCTTTACTCTTTCAAGGTCTATGTCAGGGCTGGAGAGATGGTTCCCCTGTAAAGAGCACTCATTGCTCTTGCAGAGGACCTCTTAGGTTCCCCGCACCCACACGGTAGCTCATGACCATCTGTAACTCCAATTCCAGGGATCTCACACCTCTTCTGGACTCTGATGGCACTGAGTGCACGTGGTACACAGACATATATGCAGACAAAACACTCATGCACACAAAATAAAAATAAGCATGTTTTTGTTTCATATTTGAGATTGTAATATTATTTCTTCCTTGCTTTTTACCCTTCCAAACTCTCCCATTTACCTGTCCTTGCTTCCTTTCAAATTCATAGCCATTCTTTCATTAACTGTTGATATAATATATATGTTATACCAACATATAAATAAAATATATATATATATAACACATATATAACATATATATGTTGATATAATATATATAATATTGATACATAAAACTCAATATATATTGGCATCTTTATAATATTTTAAGTGGGAGTGCAAAATCTTATACTATACAAGCCCCTGACTAGCCTGGAACTCAATATGTAAATCAGGCTGGCCTCAAACTCAGAGACCTGTTTACCTGTCTCCCCCACCCCCGTGGGGTGTGGAAAAAATAAATATATATATATATGAATTTTTTATTTATTTTCTAAATATAACCTGCTAAATCTGTATAATGTTACTTGTATGTATGTTTACAGGGCTGTCTACTTGGTATAGGATAAGCAATTGATTTGCTCGACCCTGGGGACGACAATTTCTCTCTCCGCGTGCACACGAGCATACACACACAATCCCTTAGCTGCCTGAAGTTCTATGTCTGGGCTTGAGGTCCTAATTCACGCTAGCATTATCTGTTGTCTTTGTCCTTGTTCAGTTCAGGTTTGGGCTGTCATGCTGGTGAGACTTTATGGGCATAGCTTCAGACATCACTAGAAGACACAATCCCACAGGATATTCCCTAGTTCTCTGGCTCTTCTGCTCTTTCCACTCCCTCTTCCACAGTTATCCCTGAGCCTAAGGTGCAGGAGTGTTTGTTGATATAGGACTTGGGACTGGGCTCCACGCCTCTGCATTTCGATTGGCTGTGGTTTTCTATAATGGTCTCTGTGTATTTGCAAAGAGAAATTTGCTTCATGAGGGGTAGGAACTACACTTCTATCAAAAGATTTGCAGGCAGAGCCTCTGATGATGGAGCTCATTCAACATTTGTCTTTCTGAGTCTGGATTACCTCACTCCATGGATCTTGTCTAGTTCGTTCAAAATAAGCCAAACTTTAAAGGGTCTATACTGGCTGGAGAATTTGATCTGTCAGTGTATGCCCTCTACAAAAACACTTTGACCAGAGAGGAGCAATAAATGTTTTGTATTACACATCAAAGCCCCTTCCAAGCGAATGCCAACATAATGGGGAAGCTAATTAAAATAAATTCAAAGCTAATAAACATTTTAAAAACTCTGGGATCAAATGTCCAGGCCTCATGCAAGGGAGCTGAACTGAACTAATTTATTTTAATCAAAGCTCGATTTTCTGACAAGTTTTTGCCAGAAAGCAAAAGGAAAAAAAAAAATCCTGCTCCAACAACAAAAGAGATTTTTCTGTCTGCTGAAAGCTACAAGACATGCTATTTCAAAGTAATATTATTTTTCCTTTGAAAAATAAAGTCTTTGAAGAAAGCAAATTTTCCTATTGAAATGAAATGGATTTTATTTGTTCGGGCTTTTTTCCTTTTTGTATAGATTGTCTTTTAAATTATGGCTCTGCAATACTAAACAAAATCTCAACCAAGTAGAATAAGATCTTTTATTTGTGATTTAACACTATATCGATAAAGTCCTGTCCATCATTGTCCAACTGTCATGCGTCCGAGACAGTGAAATTAAAATGCTGAAAAAGGTAAAACCAATTCAGTATGAACTGGAAGAAGAGAGAAGGAGATGCATCAGAGGGAAAGTGAGGACGGATGTGTCCTGGTCCTGCCAAGTCCTCCTCAGACACAGTGTACAAATGATGGGAAAATGGGCTGTGTGGACCCAGAGCTAGGGAGCAGAAAAGAAAGGGGACTCTTAGCCCAGTCTGGTCATGTCAAGCAATGAGGTACCCATGGAAAAGGAAGGGGAGGAGGGGAGGAAGGGAGGAGGAGGAAGGGGAGGAGGAGGAAGGGAGGAGGAGGAAGGGAGGGGGAGGAAGGGGAGGAGGAAGAAGGAGAGGAGGGGAGGAAGGAGGGAGGGAGAGGGCTTCAGGTGGGTACTGCTTCTGATGGTTCAGGGATATAAATGCAGGCAAAACACTCATATACATATAATAAAAATAGATTTAAAAATTTGTGAGACAGGGTCTCATGGAATAGCCTTGGCTGACTTGGAATTTGCTATGCAGACCAGGCTAGCCTCCAACTCAAGGGATCCAGCTGCCTTTGCTTCCAAGGGCTAGGACTAACGGCATGTGCCACCACACCCAGATAAATAAATCTCTAAGGAAACAAAAAGGAGAAAAAAGGAATTCTTAGCAATAGTTATGGTTCACTGGCACTTCTTAATATCTAGGCCAGAAAGGAAAATAAACGGGAGTTATTTATTGTATGGGGGTGGAGGGGATGTGTGTGTGGGGGGTGTTGTTGTTGTTGTTAGTACTGGGAGCTGTGAACAGTATCGTTTTAAGAAAAAAGAACACTGAAACATGAGAAATAATCTACAAGACCAAATAATCCTATCTAGGCACTGTTTTTAAATTGAGATCGTAATCTTATGTTTGACGTCATCTGATGACTTAAAAGAGTCATACACATTCTAGAATAAAGGATGGAGAGATGGCTCAGCAGTTAGGAACACTGGCTGCTCTTCCAGAGGACCCAGACTCAATTCCCAGCACTTACATGGCAGATTGCAACTGTCTATAACTGCAGTCCCCGCCTATCTGACACCCTCTTCTGGCCTTTATGGTGTCATGCAGGTGTCACAGAGACATACACACAGGCAAAACACACATAAAACTAATTAAAAATAAATAAGCCATTTATGGAGTACTTGAGTAAACAGGATTCAATGTCTGTGTCTGCACAAGGTGATTGGGTTTAAAGAGGAGGCTCACAAACTTCAGGTGACTTATTTCCCACTGTACCAGAGCAAAACAAATGGCTGGAAATAAATGGACCCAAACTTTTTTGTCAGAGATGGGAACTGCAAGTTGGAAGAGAGAATGAGTACCAGACTGAACAGAAGAAGACAGCCAGAGGCACAATGATACAAGTACTGCAAACGGCTAAGCGCAAACAGAAACGACAGGCTGAACACAAGGTGACCTTGTGCTAGCCAGGGATCAGTGGATCCTAGATCTGTCCAGGGCATCGAGCTGCCAACCATCGCGTTAGAACACTGCTGATGAGCCCCACTCAGATCTCATTCCCTTTAGTGCTTTTCAGGGCTGGCTGTTGCAGTTCAAAAGCGAGTCCAAAGGCACGGAACAGTCTGGAGTGGATTCTGCAGACTCATCAGTTCCTGAGCATCAGCTTTGGCAGTTCAGAACGGAAGAAGAATGAATGCAGCTGCTCCATTTGCTAAGGAAAGTACTCAAACATTATACTTTGAAAGCAATGAAAGACCTCTCCCCCGGATTAGATTGAAAAGCACAGTTTTCGTTAAAGCCGTTACAATCACACATTCATTTTACAAGACTGACCAGATTGGAAATACTGGGCTTTTAAGTGGATAGTACCTGAGCTTTTAAATTCTTTCCAATGAAAGTTGTTTTCAAACAAGAGCTGCTACATTTCAAGTGGCAACATTGAAACTCAAAGCCAACAGTCACCCAGTATTTTCCTTTAAGCACTCTCTACACTTAAACCTCAAACAAGAAAGAGAAGAGACATACTTACTAAGCGAGGTACTCCAAGTATTCTGGAACATAAAACACAGGTAAAGGTCCCTGACTGCCTGGGAGGAGGAGGAGAAGGGCGAGAAGGAGAAGGAGGAGGAGGAAGAGGAGGAGGAGGGGAATGTACTGCAGTGAAGAGACAGCTGGGATTGCTGCAGAGGAAGCAGCCAGTGACCTTCATCCTGGGAAGCCAGGTGAGCAGAGACATAGGCCCAAAGGCATGCCAGAAAAAAAAAGCACAGAGCATGGAGATGCTCCTAGAGGCACAGGATGCCCAGTTCCCAGGTTCTGACTACCGTCTCCAGCCCTGCCAAGTCCCAGCATGAGGGATATAGATGGCCAGAGAATTAGCACAAATGAACTCCAAATTCATTCCGCACAACCACAAGTGGCCAGTCACAGAGAACTAAATCTTCCAGCATAAAACAAAATGAAACAAACAACAAAGAAGCAAGACTGCCCTGGAGACAAGGAGACACCAATATCCTTTAAAAGTCACATCATTCATAGAAGATGCTGCCATGATAATGTAAGGAGGAAGTGCTAAGAGAGATGCTGGATGACCCAGAAAGCATTCTTAGAAATCATCAATGGGAAAGCAACAATTCAGCAGAGGGTGGGGAAGGGATCCAAGCTTAATCTAAAACACTGAAGGAAGACCTAGTAGAGAAATCACGGAAAGAAAAGGCAATGGTCCACACCAAATTAAAAAGAAATGCAGGGAGAGATAAGTGGAGGAAGAGAGGGATGGAGAGAAGGGGGAAGAGAAGGAGAGAGGTGGACAAAGAGGCAGGGGCAGAGAGACTGAGGTAAATGGCAAGAACACTGCAGGACTGATCAGCAGTGAGACCCAAGTCTTTATTGAACTAATGCTTAGCAAGACAACTTCTCCCTGATTGCTGACCTGTGTGTCTCTCTATGTATAAACATGTGTGTGTGTGCACACATACACACACACACACACACACACACCACACACCCCTGGAAATCCCAAAAATAGTAATGGGAAGAGAGGGTTATAAAATGCACTGGGTGGGGGGAGGGAATCACTGTCACCCACATTTTTTTCATCAGATTGGCATAATAATTTCTCTTGATCAGCAACAGAAGTTGTTACATCTTAAAAGAAAACTTTTCAGCCTCAAAAATTACTTTTAATGTAGTGAATGAAGACTAAGAACATCTTTAGAAATGCAAAACTCTGCCATGTAGCTTTCTCTTCTCTGCCTCTCTTCTCTCTGCTTCTCTCTCTGTCTCTGCTTCTCTCTCTCTCTCTCTCTCTCTCTCTCTCTCTCTCTCTCTGTCTCTCCCTCTCTTTCTCTCTCTAGAAATTAATTACTGTGGATGCACTTAACAGACAGACCATTGCTTTGAAGCCTCCGGTAGGGATGAAAAGAAAGAACAACAGGGTATAAAATATTTACCTCCAGTCCCAACATCAAAAGAAAAAGAGTAAGACCCACTAACCTCTTCAAGGGCACACATCCAGTGACCTAAGGACTTTCCCTGGGCCCTACCTTTCAAAGGTCTCAGTATTGTGACCATGAGGACAAACCTTCAACACATGGACTTAGGGGTTGTCAAGCTCCCAAACTATAGCACGTCCCCTTTGACTACATGAAAGCCCTAAGAAAAGACACTGTGCTGGGGCTCATACGTAGTCACAAATAAAACAGATATCTTGAGGATCCACAGTAACTCAAAGCCACAAACGGGTAGATGAGGGTTTCCGGAACATCTGCCCTCTTTTTATGAGGTAATAACAATTACAGAAGGATTACCTAATGGCATAGACTTTGTTACACAGGTGAGCTGGGGCTGGCAATACTGATCCTTGGCTTTTCTTCATTTTTCTTCCTCTTCCCAGTCTATTCTGAAGTGAACTTGGCCCACAGGGTCAGGAGGCTAATTATACATATAGATTTAACTGGAGTAGGGGGATATTCATGTACTGGGTTAAAAATTATTTATGTGTGTGTTTCCAGAAGAAGTTAGCAATTGAATTGGCAGGGTGAGGGGAGCAGAGGCTTTTTTCCAATGGGTGTGGGCATCAGTCAACCTGCTGAGCTCTGGGACGGACCAGGAGGCTCAATTCCCACTGCTGGGCTGCTTGAGCCAGGGACTGGATCTTCCCCCGTGCTTGTACCATCGGCTTCCCTGAATCTACACCCTGCAGATGGACAGCCGTCACGGCAATGCTCACGCTCCACATCTCCTAGGTTTCAGGTGACTGAGGCTCTGAAGAAAGAACAAGAGATGGGACAGGGCTCTTAGGTGACAGTGAGACACTGCAACTGGAACATCTACAAGTCAGAGAACACAGACTTGAACCTGGTTCTCAGCTAGACTCAGGAAGACTGTCAGTCATAGTGCAGGTATAAAGAGCCACTACTTCCTAGCAAATCTTCCCTTCTCTCATTGGTTCTGAGTCTCTGAGAAGCTTTAGCTAAGGCAGGGCTTTAGTGAAATCTACCTTTGAAGCCTTTCCTGTTTTCTATCCCTACCTCCCCTCCCCCCCCTTGGCTGGGCTTTCCTTGCTAGTGTCCTGAAATGACTTCCTGGAGAGGAACCCTTGTCTTACCCCTTCTTGCCAACCCATTCACTCTTTTTCTCCCAACTTCTGTCCAATCTCACCTTCTTAAAAAACCCAAATGATCTTATCTGCCCTTACTTCAAACCGTTAGGAGACACAATATTGCTTTTGAGGTAAAAGGCAGAGTCCTTAGCACAGTTTGGGTTTCTGCAGTTTTCTCCAGTCTTTTTCTCTTCTTGCCCCAGTGTTTGACATTGAAGTCACGACAGCCTTCATGTGAACCATCCCTTGGGTCTGGGCATGGCCCATGGTGCACACACACACACACACACACACACACACACACACTCATGCAGACACATACATGTAAGAATAAATGAATCAATAAAATATTTAAAGATAACAAAGGAAAAGAAAAGTGGAGTCCTTGACCTGCATGTATAAGGCCCTGGGTTCAATCTCCTGCAAAGGAGAAATAAAAAGATGACAAAGGAACTGCAGTTAGGCCATGTTCCCTTCTACCACCTCAGTTATGCACCAGTTTGTCTTACACGAGCATCTCCCATCTGATTCAATCCACATTGCAGATGCCATAGTGAAGTAGAATTTCGATGTCAATAAATTGCTCTCTTCACCCAGGAACTAGCACTCTGCCTGCTCCTCTCCTTCCTTTTTTTACTCTATTCCCCTCTCATTTGCATTTGAAGAGTCATTGCCTTTGCCTTATATCCCAAGATGCATCCTTCTGCACATGGCCATGATCCCATCATTCACCAGTCCCCCGGGGACGATTAGCGCCAAGTTCTCTCCCAGCGCCTCCCTCTCTTTCCTATTTCAGATCGTTTGCAGTAAGCATCTCCTCCCACACTCTAAAATGCAGCCTAGCCCACCCCCGCCTCCAGCTAGCACCCCTGACGCTTTTCTGCATTTGTTAGTATTTAAAAATCATTCTCTTCTGTTTCTATTTCCTCACTTTTCATTCATGCATCACCCCGCTAATATGTGACTTCCGCCCCCGTGTTTGACTAAGTGTTTCCTCAAAACTAGGTCACCAACTGCTGCCTAATTTCCAGTCTCAACAGCCTCTTGGCATTTTTTGCTTATCCTGCCTCCTAAGAAACCCCATTGGTCACTTCCTCCTTCTAGTCCCGCCTCCCATGAAACCGCGAAAGTCACTTCCGCGTTGGTCACTTCCTTCTTCAGAAGTTCTGCTGAAGACCTCCACGCTGCTTTCTCCTCATGTCTCCTTGGCTCCCTCCTGTAGGGCTCTGTCTCCCGCTGACTTTCTGCTTCTGTTGCCTCTGAAGTCGGTTAACCTCCTTTCTTGCCCA
Source organism: Mastomys natalensis (assembly GCA_021653895.1). Classification (NCBI taxonomy): domain Eukaryota; kingdom Metazoa; phylum Chordata; class Mammalia; order Rodentia; family Muridae; genus Mastomys; species Mastomys natalensis. The sequence goes on along the minus strand of JAJTUV010001315.1, from coordinate 783,798 downwards.
TCTTCTCGCTTTACCTTGTCTCTCTTTCCCCTGAATCCGTTCATCCTTTCTCACTGCCTTAGTACACAGCCATGGGGTAGTCGCCCAACATTGAATCCTTGCCTAAGGTTTCTCTGTAGCCACAATCACTCGTTTTAGAAATTGCTGTCTAATGTCCAGAGGAACCTCAGATTCCTGTGTGTGAGTGAATTGTCCGCTAACACCCCCAGCACAACAGCTTCTCCCGGATCCCCTAGAGCTGCAGCCCCAATAAAGGATCTGGATCACTCCACTCCTACTGATGGCCTCTCTCTCTCCACCTTTGCCCTTTTCCTTGTCTACAGCATCCCTCCCGACCCCTCTCTGCTCACAAGGGCAAGCCTGCAGTCCATTCTCAATGGGTCACTATCAAATACCTATCACATCTATGGCAATTAATTTAACTGTTTGTAATCCCACAAAGTGCAGAACTGTGTATTTGTGTATCTTGAACACAGACTAGCACCTGGCTTATAAATAGATCTCAGAGAAACAGGAGCAGGGCTGGCCACCTCAAAGGTTCTCAAAAAAAACAGTGGCCACTCAGCCAATTACAGCCCAGGGAGCAGCCACTGATCTTGGTAAGCTCTGCCTGGTTTTGTCTGTTTGCACTTCATCACAATAGCAGAATTAAGGGAATCTGGCTGAACTAGAAAGCTAACATGTTTAATGCCTAGCCCTTGACTGGTCCGCCCCACTTCAAAAGACCCACAAGCTTGTCACTTCTTGATGACCATGGAAAAGCACCACGTACTGCTGCAGGGTAGCCATAAGTAATTAACTCAACAGATATCGTGCTTCCTCCTATTTCTTTGAAAATAATATTTCTAACTCATTCTTTGAAACAACGTCAAGCATGTATACAATATATTCTGATTATATCCATCCCCTGCTACCTCCCTTTAGCTCTCTGCCAAGACATGCTTTTCCTTTTTAAAATTATTATTAAGAATGTATTGAGTCCAGTTGGTGCTGCTTAAATAAGCATGGATGTGGGGCCATCCACTGGGGCATAGGTAACCCACCAGTGGTCATAGATGCACCTTCCCTCTCCGCAGCCATCAGTGGCTAAGAGCCCATAGCTATTCAAGGAGACACCACAGTGAAGTGGAATGTAGACAGTGTCAATAAATCAACCCAGGATCCAACACCTTGCCCATTCCTAGTTCTCTTTACTCTATTGCCCCTCATTTGCATATGAAGAGTCATTGCATGGGGAGGGGCTGGGGAAGCCCCACCCCTATACATACTGGACTTTTGACTGGCTTGGTCTTTCATAGAACTTGTGCATAAACTACAGCTGTTGTGAGTTTGCGTGCTTGTACAGGTCAAGACGTGTGCAGGAAACAGCTACTTGCTCTACCATCGACTCTTATGTTTTGTCTCCCTCGCCCACCTTCCTCAATGGTTGCTGAGTCCAGGATTGATAGACGAAGACATCCCATCCTTAGATGAGTTCTCACAGCTGCTTAGTCTTTAAATCCCTCTCTTCTCATAGGCGGCACACAGTAGCGGCCTGAATGCTAATATCCCTGTAAAAGCCAAATAAGACACTGGCAGACCTTCGTAAAAAAGAGTGAAGGAAATACAGAGGATGATGGATCGGAAGTTCCTGGCTGAGGTGGCACCACTGTACCGCATATGGTCAAGGTTGTATGCCTCTTGTGTGCAGAAACATGGATGATGGCACCTAAGAGATGAGACAGAGTTGGCCTTGGAGGGTGCTGTGGGAACTAAAGGCCTTAGTAAGTATGAGGCTGGCAAGTCAGAAAGCGTACAGAGTATCTGAAGTGATGGGGGCCACAGTGGGCTGCGTGTATTGAGAAGAGAACACATTGCATTGTGTTAAGAGATTCCAACAGGTTCAAAGGAGAAGGTAAGGGTGGGGGGCTTGGCATCCAATGAGGGGGATCTGATTAGCCAACGGCCTTCTGAGGATCAGGTCAGCAATTGCTTGCTTTAAATTCTGCCATTATTCTCATTTCAGAGGCAAAGAGACTAGGGCTCAGAAAATGTAGATTTGGTGCTTAATGAAAGGGACCTGAAAAAGATCAACATGGACCCCGTGGTGGTTTGAATATGCTTGGCCCATGGGAAGTAGCACTATTAGGAGGCGTGGCCTTATTGGAGGAGATGTAGTCTTGTTAAGAGTGTGTCACTGTGGAGGTGGGGCTTTGAGGTCCCATATACATGCTCAAGTCTGGCCAGTGTGATCCAGAGCCTCCTCCTGGATGCCTGCTGGAGACAGTCTCCTTCAGCTGCCTGCAGATCAAAATGTAGAACTCTCAGCTCCTTCTCCAGCACCATGTCTGCCATGTTTCCAGCCATGAAGCTAGTGGACTTAGTCTCGGAAACTGTAAGCCAGACCCCAGTTAAATGTTTTCTTTTCATAGGAGTTGCTGTGGTCATGGTGCCTCTTCAGAGCAATAAAAACCCAAACTAAGACAGACTCTAAGAACACATTCCCTCTCTCTCTCTGCCCCGCCCCCCTGACTTGTGCAGTGTGGATCCTCAATTCAAAGCTACATTGCTCACAAAAGCAAGGTGTCCAGGCTGGGCAGACAGAAAGATGCTTCATTGGCTAAGAACAATGGCTTCTCTTGCAAAAGACTAGGATTCAGTTCCCACACCCAAATGGTGGCCTCAAAACCATCTGCAACTCCAGTTCCAGGGGGATCTAATGCCCTCTTCTGGCCTCTGAGGGTACTGCACATATGCTGTGCACAGACATACATGCAGGCAAAACAGTCATGTGCATAAAAACATAATTTGGAAAATGAGGTGTGGTGTTATAGATAATGCATATTCTTATATGAGATCTCTCATATTCTGCTGGCATGTGAGAGCAGCTTCCTCAGCCCTCCATACCATGACCCGTGCTCAAAACAGAGGATCCTGGCAAGTCTCTGTTTTGAAACCTCAAGGTTTCTAATCCCTCACCAACAGACAAAACAGCAACAAAAATCCTTTAAAGTTAGCCTGACCCTGAAATTTCCTCACTACCTGGCCCCAGCTTACCCATCTGGTTTTGTTTTGGGTGACACCCAGTCCTCCCCCCAACTCTGCTCCCACCTACAGAAATGGACTGATTCCTGAGAAACTCCAACCCTCTTGTATCTGTCATGCTCCTCCTACGTGGGCCTTCACACTGCACTGTGTCGACCCTATGACGTCATTCAGGCCTGGTTCCTGTTCCTCCAGGAAGCCTTTCCATGGGTGCTATCCCCACCCTGTCCTCTTCTTTGATAATGCTATCCCACAACACACAAACACACACACACACACACACAACACACACACACACTCTGCTCTGCACAGATCCAGTGTTGGGAGCAGCTCCCTGACGGATTTTTTATGTATCCTCATCTTTCCTAGTATCCAGCTGGGCTCGGATCTGAGGAGGCTGAGGAAGGTCCTGCTGTCATCAGGAGAAACCCATGCAGAGAGCTTCCCCATAGCTACCAAACGCACCAAGACTAGCTTTCTGACGCCAACCAGAAGATTCAAAAATGATCATTTGTTTCAGAAAAGTCTTGGATGGAAAAATAACATTTTCATTTTAGACTTCTTATCCAGAGATACTGAACACAGGTCTATATTATGCTAAATCTGCCATGGTGGCGGCAGCCCCAGCAGCAGCAATAGCAGCAGGAGCAGCTGGACAGAGCTAGTTTAAAATCTTCTGACTCTATTTATTTGCTTTTCAAAACACGTTAATAATTTCTCCATTTAAAAACGTGGTGAGATTCACCCTGTTTGTTTTTTTAAATCCCTGCGAGAAAGGCAGCAGAGCATGTCAAACTCCCAAATAAATTTTATTTTAATAATCAGAATGTACAGCACAGTTGTCTATATTTTGAGAGAAAGTTTTCCAATTTAGCTGATTCAATTTCTCTAGCTATTTATAGAGTGAGGTTTTATTATCCATCCTTCAAGAAGATTTTGCTTTCAATGCTTCAATTGCTCCTAACAGAAAATATTACATTCCATTCTAGCATTGCCTCATATAAAAGCACTATGCTTTCAGGGGAAAAAAATATGTATTTCAAGTACATTTACCATGCAAGCAAATTACATTTCACCACACTGTACACTGGGTAGGCTAACGGGTTCTGCATGTTAGGGGGCCATTAAAGTTTTGTTTTTGAAGAAAGAACGTAAAACATATAGAGCTTTTTAAAAAGACAGTGCAAAGAAGTGGGGTCTTCTCACATTCTAGAAATGGACGTTCTAATTGTAAACTTCTCTATGGAGAACCACAGTCCCTACTGAGCAGGCTTCATGCTACACAAAGGGCTGTGAATGCCCTCTTCACACTGAGTGTTCAGACGTCTTGAGTTTCACACTCGGGCCAGAAGACGGCAAAAGTTTCATGAGATTTTTTTACTTTTATATTTTGTTTGTTTGGTTTTAAGACACTCTCTGTGTAGCCTGGTTGCTCTGGAATTCACTCTGTAGATCAGGCTGGCCTCACAAAGACCCACCTGCCTCTACCTCTCAAGTGCTGGGATTAAAGGCATGGGTCACCAGTGCCCAGCTCAAAAGTTTGGTTTTAAGCATCACTGTGGAGTCAGAAAAAAGCTAGCCTCAAACCAAACCAAAACAAAGCAAAAACCAAATCCAAAACAGAAACGATTTAAGAAAAGAAAGCCCTTGGTTCATTGATTGTTTTATGTAGTCACATCAAGATCTGTAAATCTTAAGAAATTACCTTAGCTATGAGACAAACTCTTGAAGGAGCTGCATTGTGGGATGGTGTGGACTGACTGTGTGTCCACTTCTTCAGGCCATCACCATATACCTAGTGCTGCCTGCAAAACCAGCAGTGGAATGGAAGTGCTGGGGACCTCGTCTGACTCACTTGGAACTCACTGGGATATTAGGCATTTAAGGGGCTTCCTACCTGAGCTGGGGGAAAATACAGCTAATGTATTATAACTCACGGATCAAACCGATTCGTAGATGTCAGAATGTAAGGACTCACTTGACACTGAAAGTATGTAAATGCTAGATCACATCGAGAAGCATCCATACTGCTCCTAGCTCCAGCTCTCTCCTGCCAGTGTGGTACTGGTGAGAGCCTTGTGTGGCCTCGTAAAACAGATACAACAATGACTCAGGAGACGTGGTAGAGAATCTAAATCTATAGAGTATGAATGGTGGCTAAACGAAAAACCACAACTGTGGACAGACACGTTTCAAAGACGGCCTTCAAACATGGAGGACAAATAAGCACCACGTGATAATCAGGAACTGAAAGTGTAAACCCAGAAGTGGGACCTCATATTCAATACAGGAAAGCCACAGGAGGCTAATAGCTTCTGTGATTATGTAAGGGACATCCTACCCAAGAAGCATCAACCACATGGAGACTGCTGTGAACAAGAAACAAGAACCATCAAAATGTGAGCAAATACAAGCAACCGGTTTTTAGAAACTGCACAAGAGCCCTCCCAGGGTCATGACCCTTGGGAGCAAAGTCCACCCAGAGGCAGTTTCCAGGCTGCAGCACCGGAAGGAGGAATGTGAGCAGAGGAGGCACAGAGGTGAGGGCTTTGGATGCTCAAGACATCTAGGTTGTATGAGGCAGAAAGAAGGGAGTCTTGAGGCCAGGGTATCCAAGAATTCGCATCAGAGTCTCTGAAAGCCCTTAGACAGAGGTTCTCAACCTGTGGGTTGCGACCCCTTTGGGAGTCAATGAACATTTCCACAGGGGTCACCTAAGACCACCTAAGAAAACACAGACATTTATATTATGATTCATAACAGTAGCAAAATTACACTTACAAAATAGCAATGAAAACTATTTTATGGTTGGGGGTTACCACAACCTGAGGAACTGTGTTAGGTTGAGAAACATTCTTTGAATGTTTATCATCAGTCTGTGGATATAAAGTGGGAAACCCTACGACGCCAAGGAAACAAAATTTTGAGATGTTATTAGGCAGTCAAGGAAAAAAATTCTCACAACTCACACAAGCTTGAATTTGTTCCATTTCACCATAAAAGCCCAAATAAAGAGATCTTGTGAATGAATACACAATCACTCAGTACAGACTCCAGAAATGCACATATGATAGAGGTTATTTGACAGTCTGCTCTCTACACTACAGTCAAGGAAATTTTGCTTAAACAAGAAAGAACTGGACTGTGCTGTCCCCAACTCCCCAATCCCCATCCCATTCCCCTGCTGCTCTCCTCTCCATCCTTATCCTTGTTTCCCAGTGGTCTTTGCGTTGGCTCCTCCCACTTCCTGGAAAGCAATACTTCTGACATCCACCAGGGTTCCCATATAGAAAACTGAAGGCCAGGAGGAAACATCAAAAACAAAAAAGCAAAACCAAAAAACTACAGCTCTTCCCTCATCTTCCCTGGTGATTGGCTTAAAGGACGCTTTCTCGGGAAAACCTTTCTAATCCCTCTGTTTAAAATGACAACCCTCTTCCTTCTTTTCCAAAGCCTTCCCTCCTCCCTCACTAATGTTTTGTTTTCTTCAGTAATATTTACTTACTTCAACAGACCATGTCATTTACTGGCTCTTAAAAAAAAAAAAAAAAGCATCCCCATATTTTAAAATTTAAGCCCCCAGAGGGCAAGGATATTTTTGTGTGTTGATTTCTTTGTCCCCACACAGGGAGCTGTGCCGACAGCCCCCCAGAAATCATTACCTACTGACTAAAAAGCAGCAGACTTGGACCCACTCCAACCACAGGTAATCATATTAAGATACACAGCTGCTGTGGGGAATCACTGATACAGAAGCTTATTAAAAAAAAAATCAGGCCATCAGTAACTCTCTGATGACATGACAATTCACAAAGTGATAAATGGCAAAGAGATGAAAAAGTTTCTCTCCAACAATAATCGCAATGCGAAATAGGACTTTCAAGAAACTCTAGGGCAAAAATAACAGCTATAAACTACCTATACACACACACACACACAAAGTATAGGCTGGAGATGGCGCAGAGGTTAAGAGAAATTGTTTGTCTCCCAGAGGACAGGGTTTGATTCTTAGCATCCACATGACAATTTAGAATGGTCTGTTAACTCCAATTCCAGGGTATCTGATGCCCTCTCCTGGCTTCAGTTGGTACAGCAAGGAGGTGGTACGCCTATATATATATATATATGCATTATCAGTCATACACATAAAATAAAGAAGATAAATATTTTTTTATGTTAGATATACTTTTACACAACAATTAACTTCAAATCATATATCCTAGGAATAACATGCAGATTACTTTACACAAAAATGTAAATACTAATATTATTTCAAGTACTATAAAATAAACAGAAACCAATTGGCAGTCATCACTTATACATTTCAGGACCCTGATCCCAGGGAATGGTGGCGCCCACAGTGGGCTGGGTCTTTCCCAGACCAATTAACATAATGAAGACAATTTCCCAGAGTCATACCCACAGGGCAACGCTATTTAGACTCTCTTCTTCATTGAGATTCTCTCCCAGCAACTAAACCAATCTTCAGAGCAAGTCTTCTGAGTCTACAGAAGTTTTAGGGAAGGGAGAAATTGGAAGAAGGTAGAAGGGCCATGTTTTGTGACGGTGGCATGGAAAATGACAGCCACAGCTGGTGAATCCTCAAGGACATCTGTGTCTACAGACAGCGGAGGAGTAGGGAGTGGCTTCTCTTAAGGTTAGGGCAGTCATAAGAACATAGTCACATATTTCATAGTTAATATTTAAATGCACAGCAGGAAAAGAGAGTCGTGGTTAGACTTAATTACCTGAAGGATCAGAACCATAGAAACGGCAGCTGTTGTTAGTGATCCGGGCGGATGGATGGCACTCGCTGAGGACCTCTGGCTTGCGATCAGAATCCTGCTCTTAGTGGATGGGAAACGGGACATTGCACCCAATCCCAGCTGAGGTTTAAGGAGCATAGCCGAGCGATAGAAAGTGGGAGGGACTTCGTAGTGAGTGTAGGGAGGAGAGCAAAATTCTTCTTTCCCAGGGTGGTCTGTGACCTAAGATGAGAGACCAGAGAGAGCTAATCACAGGAGGAGATCCACACTCAAACAATGAACACCATCACAGGATTAGCTGCTTGCTCAGAGATCTGGTGCCACTCCCAGCCCAGTGTCCTCATCTCCACAGTGACAGTATAACTGTGACAATATAACTGTGAGCTCTTTTTTTTTTTTTTTTTTTTTTTTTTTTTTTTTTGGGAGCAGGGTTTCTCTGTGTAGCCCTGGCTGTCCTGGAACCCACTCTGTAGACCAGGCTAGCCTCCAACTCAGGCCTGCCTCTGCCTCCCAAGTGCTGGGATTAAAGGCGTACACTACCACTGCCTGGCAACTGTGAGCTCTTTAGTCCCTGCTGGTGGTAATACTCCAGGGGAGAAAAAAGAACTCACTTTCAGAATTTCTTTTTAACTTCATTGTTATAAATGCATTGAAATTTGAGTGACTACTTATTAAATAAATAATCTCATGTATGAAGAAAGGCTAGACATTGAAGAGCAATTGTTCTTGCAGAGGACTGGGGTTGGGTTCTTAGCACCCACCAAGGTGGCTCACAACCCTCTGTGACTCAGCTCCAGGGGATTTGGTGCCCTCTTCTGCCCCCTCAGGTACTGCACACATACAAAACACACACACACACACACACACAACACACACACACACACATATACATGCAGGCAGGCAAAACACCCATACCCATAAAGTAAAAATAAATCTTAAAAATAAAATAAATATGGTTAATAAAAGAGAGAATTTATGAAATGTTCAAAAATGATCAAAAGTGTCATTATACCTATGAAGGCAACATTTTTTTGTTTGCTAAACTTATAACAAGTAAATAAACTATCATTTAATATTTGATCAATAGAACATCTAGAAACATTTGTTAATAAGAGAAAAATATCTTATCTACAAAAAAATAGAGAAATTAATAGAAAAAATGTTGTAGACTGCACTGTGTATTTACATAATTAGAACTGGGTCCTGGGGCCACTGAGATGGCTCAGTGGGTAAAGGTGCTTGCAGTTAAGCCTGGTGACCTGAGTTCAATAGTTCAATACCAGAGATTCAGACAATGAAAAGAGAGCACTCCTGCAACTTGTCTTCACACACACACACACACACACACACACACACACACACACAAACACACACACACGGGTGCTGAATGCTCTAAGGAATGTTGGGTAGATTCCTCTGGGATATCAGATCTAGGATGAATCCTATGGTCTGCTCAGTTCAAAGCATGTCTCAGCAGTGTCTACACACACATACTTGTTAAATAAAGGAATTGTGTTTCCCTCCACCATTTCCTCAGTTTAATAACATAACATTACCGTTAATTTCTCCTGTACTTAACAGAATACTATCTGTATAATCATATTTATGAGTATATATATGTACATATGTGTAATATAGAATTAGTATATAGTGCTATATACACATCCTGTTCTCAGAGTGTCTGCTCTCACTGATTTGGGACTTTGTGGTCCTGGGGATGGGGGTCTTGCACATGCCAGGAAAGCGCTTTACCCCTGGCCTGCTTTCCAGTTCACTGTTCCTTTATATTAAACAAGCATAAAAGAGTGGAGTGGTCTATTTAAGTTATAATTAAAAACCAGCACTGAGACAGCATCTGGGTAGATACATCTATTAATTAATTCTGCTCAGAATCATAATTTATTTTGTATGTCAAGCTGCTATGTGTTCAGGTACTCCAAATATCTCCCAATATCTCTTAATAGGGGTTCTAAAAGTTTTTATCTGAGCCGTTGAAGGCATAACCCTATTTTGATCCCTTTTAATGTTCAAATAGATACAAAGTTCTTTAAAATACATCACTGAAACAAAGGATTAGGCATTTAAACTTTCGTTATAATCACACTGTGAAATATGCATAACTGTTAGACTGTACTCAGGGTAGGGTGAATTATATCCCCGAGAGAAAGTTCAACATCTGCGCTCTGATGAAATTTTTATCATCATCTATTGTCTTTCTATCCATTTCTGACTTCTCTTTTCTAGAACCTTCATTTTAACATTATGGGGTGCCAAAATGAGTATACACACAAGGAAATTCACATCATTTCCAATCTCCATAAGTACGGATTTTAGAATTGCAGTATGCTGATCTGATTCTTCGGAAATGGACAATTTTCAGAGTTCAAAGCCCACAAAACTCTCTCATTCCATAGTGACTCTAATGATTTCAGCAGTCTCAAGGCCAGCCATCTTGCTGGGTAACCTTTTATGAAATGCAAACATCTGAAATGTCCTCTATAGGCTCCTGTACTGAGTCCTTGATTCCAAGATGGTGGCACTGCTACTGCAAGCTGAGGACACTGTGAGAGGTGGGGTCTACATGACACAAACACACCTCTACAGATGAACCTTGAATGCTGCACCCACCCAACAGGTTTTCTCTGCTTCCTGGTGCACACTATGTCCACTGAAGCCACAGGTTCCTCCCACAGCAGCTTCCCTGACCGCCTGGCCCCAGCACTGTGCCCTGAGACTCTCTGAGACCATGAGTTTTCTGTCTCTAGCATCCTAGGACGCAGCAATCCTATGGCACTGCTGTCTGGTATTTTGTCGAAGTGACAAAAAAAATTACAAGCACAAATTCGTTTACAAGGTGAAAAGTATGCTTTTCATGTCTAGTTTATGCATTTTTAATTAAACAGGGGAATCCCACTCATCTTTCATCTTTGTGACAAAACAGAACAGGTTTTGTAGTTACAGAACAAGCAAACATTGAGCTTCTTCTCCAATGGGGCATTTTTAGAGGAAACTTGGAGTCAAGAAAAGACTCCTCAGATTTCAAACGAATTCCTCCTGCTGTGACTCCCCTCCTGCTTTGCCCTGCCCCATTTTCACTAAGCTTCTTTTGCATGACTTTTCTCTGGGGAGATATAAAATTAATATATGCTCTCAAACTGGTACAGCATCAAAAGCTCCCAAAATGACTCTTCAATGGGCTGGAGTCTTCCAGAGGACCTGGGTTCAGTTCCCAGCACCCACATGGCAGTTCTTGACCATCTGTAACTTCAGTTCCATGGATATGATGCCACCTGCTGGCCTCCTTGGGTACAACATGCGCATGGTACACAGATCCACATGCAGGAAAAACACTTACTATACACACAAACATTTTTAAATGGCTCCTTAAAGCTCATTTTGCTTGAGGAGTCAAATGAACTTATTAGGGGTTACTCAGTTGCAGACAGCTGTATTTTCCTGATGTCAGCAGTGCTCCATCTATGAGATCACATGCTCTATGGCTTTAAGTCAGAATTGATAAAAAAAAAAAAAAAAAAAAAAAAAAAAAAAAAAAAAAAAAAAAAAAACCAAAGCTGAATTCGAAGCGCTAGCTAGTTTTTAAGTTGTGGAGCTGACTAGAGGCTAAGACAGCAGGGAGCATAAACAAGGCCAGACTCTAAAGTCATTTATTGATGTGTACTCCATCATCCTCTGTCAAGGATCCTGCTGGCTTTGACAAACACTGCTCAGCTGTAGGGACCATGTCTTGATTTGCTACAGGCTGACAGGAAGAACAATGAACAGACAGCTTACTACAAGATGGCACCAGTTTGACTCTCTGTTGCTTTGATGAAACAGCTAAAACCAGGAGGGAAGACTTTATTCACTTCACACTTCAAGGCCCCGGGGCCATTGTGCAGCAAAGTCAGGGCAGGAACCAGGAAAGCAGGAACTGACCCTGGAGGAACGCTGCTTACTGGTTTGCTCCCCCTAGTTTGCTCAGCCCGCTTTCTTACACACCCCAGGACCACCAGCCAAGGTGGGGCTCAGTGCACAGCACACATACAACAAAGTGTTAGGTGCTGCTACTGTCCTTCCTGCAAACAAAAAGCCAGTGCCCAACATATTCGTTCATGCCATCGTTTTGTGTATATCAATGAAAGATTTTTCTATCGTACTTTCTGACACAGGGTTACACTGCGTTGCCTCGTTCTTTCTTAGCCTCACGAATGCTAGGACCACAGGCGTGTGCCACCACATCCAGCTCACCACAAGACTTTCTCCAGAGTCAAACACTCCACACTAAAGGATTAGCCTCCTCAATCTGAATACTCTGCTTACTTTAGCTTTTTCCTTGCTTTGACCTGCCTCATACACATCGCTACTCACGTCATTTAAGGTGGAAGCTGGCTTACATGAGCCATTGTCTAATTCCACATGTCTCGTGCTCAGTAAAACTTGAATGAGCCTCATAGATATTGGGACCATCTCAACTTGACTATCACACTGTGTTCTAGAGAGTCACTTCCGGGCCCAAGTATACACTTTGGTAACAGTGTATCCTGAGCGTCTATAGTTCACTTATAGAGGACATTTTGTTTCCAAGTTTCACTAAAACAAAACAAAAACAAAACCACAGATAGATACATCATTTTACAATGATGTCCTCTTACCTCCTGCAGGAACTTCTCGCTCATCTGACTGAAATGGTGGGCTGGGGGCTTGATCCCAGACACCATCAGTCCAGAAGGGAAGACCTTGGCTTCTGCAAATCGGGCTTCAGTTTCTCGTACATGTTTGCAGCCGGCTGAAGGTCACGGTTCACTGCCTTCTCTTCTTGGGGAAGAGGCATGCCACATGTAGGAGGGGCATAGGGAAGCCCCACAGGGACCAGTGAAGCATCTCCCTGACTCAGCGCCTGGGGGTTCCTGCGTATGTAAGTTATGATCTTGGGCCTCACATGTTTGGGTTTTGGCATGAGGACAGGCTTTGTCTCCGTTCTTTCTTCCGTTTTTTCCATCTCAAGTTTCTCCAGTGCTTCCTGGGAAGAGGGCATGTCCTTGGGATGTGTAAGAGGCTTGGGGATCCCACTGGGGCAGGTGGTCTTGTCAGGCACTTTTGGGGATGTGTTCAATACCTGCCCACCATCAGTGGGGGGTGAGGCCACTGAGGGTGACCCTGTGTCCACACTGAACACGCCGAGTTCCTGAGAACTGCTACCTGGAGGAGTCGGATGTGGAGTCAAGTTCACAGTTGTCTCTGGGTGGATGGGAGCTGGGGTACTGAACACAGAATCTACTCCAGCTGGAGTGACATCAGTTTGGGCTGCAGTTTCTAGAAAGTTCCTATTTTCAGCTACAGGTGTTACTGTCTCTTTGCTTTTTCTGGCTTCCAAGTTGCTATCTCGAGGGCTCAATTGCTCAGATGCTTCGGTTCTGTTCCCTCCCACAGAAGGACCTGAGGCCAACAATTTGGCACTGCCCGAGTTCCCGCTACCTAGCCCCCTCTCCTCCCCACTGACCTCGGAGGGCATGCTCTCAGTTGGATCACGGAGAACAGGAGCTACTTGTCCATCATCAGGAGCAGTTTTGCTGGATACTGTCTCCCTCACCATCCTACCTGCACCTGCTGCCATTTTACTGGTGAGTCTAGTACCTGTCTCTCCAGCAGGAGCCGAGCTTGGTACAGGGGTAGCTTGCTGAGACCCCTCCACACCGGCATTGACTCCAATCATTTCTTCTAGACTGCTACCTCTTCCTACTCCAAACTGTTGGTGGCTGCTGTTCAGTTGACTCGTGGCTTCTCGGTATGCCTTCTCAAATAGCTCCTTCTTCTCAACAGGTGACATACTTCTTTCCTCATGACATCCCAGACCTTGCGCCTGGGCTGACATTAATCCCTCCTCATTCCTGGGTTGGATATATTTGAGTTCCATTTTGGGCTTCCCTGTCCCTTGACCTAAACACACTTCTGGATGACGGAGGCTGGGGTTTTCCTTCAATGCTGAAGCTGAACTGGGAGTCAATTCTGCATGAGCGATGCACTCATTGTAAACATCCAGGCCGTGAGTGCCCTCCATCTTGGTCTCTGATGGGCTGGACCCCTTGGCTTCTGAGGTAGATGGTTTAGGAAGATACAGACTGTTCCCCTCGAGGTACCTTCACCTGGAGAAACAACTTTCCCTGGAGAGTGACTAGCTGGTGTCCCTTGTGGCCCCTCCCCATGCCCAGGCACATTGCCCTGTGGCTCCAAGATACCCAGCTGCACTGGCTGCAGGTTTGTCGGAGTGATGCTGCCAGCTGCAGCTGCTGAGCTGCTTGCTCTTTTCAGCTCTTCGTTGTCAAGGGTCTTTGCCAATTTGTCCTTGGGAGTATGTCTGGGAATCTCAGCAGCCTTCTTAGCAGAAACCTCTGGGCTGGCTTGACCCACTGCGTTCCTCCAGCTGGAAAGACTTGGTCCCTGAACACCCTGGGGGGTCTGCAGGGTATCTCTCTTTGCTGTGTGCTCTTCACTCAGTTGCCTATGGACAGTCAGAGACGCCTGAGACTCCCTCTGGCTGGCAGAGCCTGCGTGAGAGCCTTTCCCACAGCTCTGAAGGTGAAGGGGCTCCTTCTGGAAGTGGCTGTGGTATCCTGACCTGCTTAAATTCGCATTTTCGATTTCATCATCCAGATCATGTGACTTGGGCTCTTCGCCAGAGGAGCTGACCTCCAGCATGATTTGATTGGCGTTTGTATCCCCCGTCCTCAGAATACTCTCATTATTATTTTTCACTCCTCTCGGTGATCTCGAAGCTGACCAAAACAGGATTTCTTTGGAGCAAGTGGGACACTCATGGTCACGTCTTCAGTGAGGGCTGCTGGCCATGCAGTCTCCCTTCAAGCTGCAGGGCAACAGACAGCCGTCACCTTGTCCGTCCTTCTCTGACAATGTCACATCTAGATGCTTCTTTGAATCTCTGCAGATGAGTTTCAGAACCAACCACTGTCATGACACGCAGTAGGACAACTCTTTATGCTCCATTGCTGTTCAGTGCAAACCAGTTGGTTCATGAGATCTGGAAAGAAATCAAAATATGTGCACTTTAGAGTGAAGACAGCAATAATTGTGAGCAAGAGACACAGGCAGGAATCACACAGATGTGACCCTTGCTTCTATGTTATTTCATGTGCTTATCTCAAAACCGCTTCACATAAAGGCTGTGTCTGGCTAAGTATGTCCAAGATGAAGCATCACAAGGATACACTTTGGAATAAGATATAAGGCATCTTACATGTATGCTGTCTTAAATTAAGTTGTGTGTGTGATGTGTGTCTGTGTGTGTGTATAGTTTGTGTGTGGTGTAGATGTATGGTGTGTGCGTGTAGTTTCTTTGTGATATGTGTGCTGTGTGTAGTTTGTGTGTGATGTAGTGTGTGTGGTATCTATGTGTGGTGTGTGTGTGCATTGTGCCTGGTGGTTATGTGTGTGTGTGTATGTGTGAGATGTGTGTGTGTGTGTATAGTGTGGTGTCTCTATGTGTGTTTGTGTAGTGTGGTGTTTGTGTGTAGTGTAGTGTTTGTGTGTATGGTGTGTTTGTGTGTGTGTATGGTGTGGTGTGTGGTATGTGTGTATGGTGTGTGCGGTGTGGTGTGCGATGTGTGGTGTGTGTGGTATGGTATGTGGTATGGTGTGTGATGTGTGTGTGGTGTGTGTGTATGTGGTGTGTGTGTAGTGTGGTGTGTGGTTGTGGTGTGTGATATGGTGTGTGATATGGTCTGAGGTGTGTGTGGTATGGTGTGGTGTGTGGTGTGGTTTGTGATGTGTGTGGTATGGTGTGTGATGTAGTGTGTGTGTGGTGTGTGTGTATGGTGTGTGGTGTGTGATGTGGTGTGTGGTGTGTGGTGTGGTATGGTGTGTGGTATAGTGTGTATGTGGTGTCTCCTCTCTTCACTGTTGCTTTACTTTCTGGTTTATTGTCCAGAGTTTGCTATAATCTAAGAATATTAGATGAAAAATTCCAGAAACAAACAATCCATGGGATTCAAACAAGGTACAGGTTTTAGCCCTGTGACAAAACTGTGTCCTGTCCCAGCTGTGTCATTTCAGGTTCTGGATCTTTTCTTTCTTCAGCTTGCTGACACTCTACCTGCCTTCCTGGCACGTGCCTGCGGTTTACGCAGGTATCAGACCAAGTGCCATGTGAAATTACATTTGAGTTCAACAACCTGTGGTCATGTCACAGCCTCTGCACCATTCCCTGTGACGTTACAGAATCTGCACCACTCCCTATGATGTCACAGCCTCTGAACCACTCCTGCTGTGATGTCACAGCTTCTGCACCACTCCCTGCTGTGATGTCACTGTCTCTGCACCACTCCCTGTGATGTCACAGCTTCTGCACCACTCCCTATGATGTCACAGCCTCTAAACCACTCCCTTCCCTTCATCAAAGGCACCATGCCCCCTCCCACCATCGACAGAAGGGTCAGTATAACAAGCTATTCTGAGAAGAAAAAGGAAGACCCCATGTAGATGATTTTCCTCCAGGACATTGTTACGGTTCCTCCGTTTCACTGCTGGCGAGTCAGGTGCTAACCCCATGCTGGGCCAAACGCATAAGGCACACTTCATCACAGGTCCGATGTGTACGAAAAAACGCATCCCTGTAAAGCTAAGCATCCCAGGGATCTCCATCTGAATCCTCACCAATGAGGGTGGACCACTGCCCCACAGCTGAGAATCGCCCAACCAGCAAGCCTGCCCTTATTGCAGCATCTCTCTCACCCGGCCCCCACCTTCCTATTGTCTAATAAGTGATCCCATCATCCTTGCAAAATCTATAAGAAATCTCTTCCCCATCCATTTCTTTTCCAACTGTACACAGATGTATTTCCACTTGCATGAGGTCCTTTCCAATGAACTGGCCCTTGGTCAATTTTGTTTTCTTATATCCCCCTGCTCCTGCTTCACCCCAGGACACACTAGCACAGTTATGTCTACACCCTGTCCTCTGGGACTGTGGACTCTGGGACACATATCCTCCATTATCCACGGCCACACTGGTCTTTGGTTCTTCCCATAGCTCCCTCACAAACCTCATTTTCCTCATTCCCCTAGCTTCTCCCCACATCTGTCCTCAGCATGCCAATAGCACCCCCAGGTGCAACCCAACCCCAATACATCCCCTAACTGACAGACTGAGTCTAACACAGAAGGGATGTGCCACAAGTGCCCTTTCTTTCTTGTTTCCACTTTGAGAATGTGCTCCACTTGAAGATGCATTTGTCCCCAGGGCACAAATACTAACAACATGTAGGCAGATTGGAATGACAGCATTTCAAAAGAAGCTGGACTCTCTAGGCTGGGATATGAGTGTCCCAATGGGTCAAGGACAGCAAGGAATTCACAAGTACGGCCATCCACACAGGGTCAGTATAACAAGCTATTCTGAGAAGAAAAAGGGAGATTCCATGTAGATGATTGTTACTGTTTCACTGCTGGCTAGTCAGGTGCTAACCCCATGCTGGGTGCAGAGCACCAGCTCTGGTCCTCTGTAGGTGAATGTACAGGTGCAAAGCCAAGAGCTCTCTTGGTCTGAATAACAGGAACAAACAAAACAGAATATCAGAAACCACAAGGCATAGTAGGACCTGCTAGACAATGACAAATGCCCATAAAGTCCGTGTGCCACTAGAGAAAACTGTGTTGTGTTTTTGTTTTGTTTTTCTTTTCTTTTGTTTTTTAATCTATTACTTTTATTTGATGTGCATAGCTGTTTCACCAACATATATGTCTGTGCACGTTGTGCATGCAGTACCCGTGGGGGCCAGAAGGTGGTGTCGGATCCCTTGGAACTGTAGTTACAGGTGGTTTTGAGCAGCTTGTGTCAGTGCTGGGAATTGAACATGGGTCCTCTGCAAGAGAAGCTGCAGCTCTCAATGGCTGAGCCATCCATCTCTCCAGTCCAACACTGGAGTTTTTAACAGCATCATTAACATTTAATAGGATCACTGTAACATAGGCATCCATGGTTGGTCAAAATGTCCCTATAGAGGATATGCGTGCAACAAAAGCATTGGGTTCTTCTATCTGTGCCCATCTTTAACCACTGGGCAAGCTTAGCTGTTTACAGCTCACAAGCTCAGTAACCATTGGGCACCTTATCTAGAAGTTTCTTCAGTGGAAGGTATTATCTACTTTTGAATCATGAAATAGACTGACAACGCCTAGATACTCACACATAATCTCTTCAACAATCTTAGATTCCAGGTTCCTGCAAGCTATGCTTATTCTGGCAATGTAGCATGTAAGTTCAATGTAGCTCTTACACAATGAGAAACTCGGTCAATTCAACCCCACGTCATCCTCGACGTCGTCCCGAGTCACCTGACTGATTGACAGGCTAGAGCCGGAGTCCCCAGCTCGATGGTCCTTCTGTAGTTAAACACTCGTACAATTTTACTTAAAGCTCACCTGTCCCATTAAATAGTCCTTCCTACCCAATAGCATCAAAATCCAACTCAAAGGCCACTTTTCCCACGAGGCCTCTCTAAACTCCCTCTTTCTCCTCCCCAAAAGGTGCTAAACAGAGTTGACATGTTGTTTCTCCAGTTCTGAGCCTGTAGATCTCTCCCTGTGAACTGGCCCTACTATGCTTTTATCACAGTCTTGAGTCTGCACGTCTCTCCCTGCGGACTGGCCCTACTATGCTTTTATCACAGTCCTGAGCCTATAGATCTTTCCCTGTGAACTGGCCCTACTATGCTTTTATCACAGTCTTGAGTCTGCATGTCTCTCCCTGTGAACTGGCCCTACTACGCTTTTATCACAGTCCTGAGCCTATAGATCTCTCCCTGCAGACTGGCCCTACTATGCTTTTATCACAGTCCTGAGCCTATAGATCTCTCCCTGCAAATTGGCCCTACTATGCTTTTTTATCACAGCCATGTTCCTGACTTTACTGTCCACCAACTTTCAAACAGACTCAAATCTGAGAATTTAAAAGTCCTTTATATAAAGTGGTGCAGTGCTGGCAGGGAGTGTACAAACACCCTCCTTTAGCATTTAAATGCCTCTAGATCGTGTACAATCACTAATACAATGCCAATACTTAGTGTGTTGTATTGTTTGGGCAACAGTGACAAGAAGGGTCAGTGCAGTTTTTAAATATTTTCTATCTGTGGTTGGTTGAACCCACAGATGCAGAACTCCCAGAGATGGGGGATTATTCATTTAATTTTACAGCAGTTAAATATGCTTTTTATTGAACAATGAGTTTTAGTTCCTTTAGGAGATGACAAGTTATTAGATTAATGACACAGAAGCCTCTGTGCCTCTGTGGCTTCTGGGACAACCTTCTGCAGTGTAGACACTGGAGACAAAGTGACCCATTCGCACCCCAATGCTAACTCAGAACACTGAGTGCCCACTACTGTCAGGTTAAACATGGACTCTATTCTTTTCAGTTGTATAACAGTAAATTTAAATGGTAAGTTGCTTTTCTAAATGAAGAACCCGCTACCTCCTCCTCAGAGCTAAATCAAAGGGAAACATGAAGAGAACATTCCGGGGCTGGAGAGATGGCTCAGTGAACACTGTCTGCTCCTCTGGAGGACCCCGGTTCAATCCCAGCACCCATATGGAGGCTCACATTGGCCAGGGGAAATCTGCCGCCCTCTGCTGACCTCCATGGGTATTGCAGGCATACAGTACACAGTCTTACAGGCAAAATACCCATATACATAAAATAATAAAAGTGACATTTTTAAAAATTGAAGAAAACTATATTCTGATTGCTAGTCTGTATTACTAAAAGGAAAATGCTTTCAAAAGACTGAAAAGTATGCTTACAGTATCCCTGAACTACCAAGTCGGCTGTGTAAGGCTGTATGAGTTTTCATATGTATATTCAAACACTCTATCTCCAAATGTAAGTGAAGTGCCACTTGACTTTCTAAACATAGCAACATATTGTCCTTCAGTAGACCTTCCGTATGGTAACCATGCAAAGAGTCAAAAGTCCTAAGTTTAATTTTTAGTGGACGACTTTCCTGAGAATGCATCTGGTATCTATAATATTCAATTCCATTTAGTCATGCAATTTTATATGTACTTACACATGGTTTCTGATAAATCCATCTGTTCATCTGCTTTAAAAAACTCAGATGTAACCATTGCTGTTTTCCAGATTCTTTGTCCTGCTTTATAGTGTTTTATATGCTCAAGTATCATTTATTCAAAAATTCTTGGGGGGAAAACGTGTTTTCAAATTTTGCACTTTTCTTTCGTATTTTTGGCATACAATAAGATGCCAGAGAGATACAACCCAAGCCAAAACATGGATTCATTTATATTTAGCATGTACCTCTTTTCACATTTATTTATCTATCCACTTTACATCTCGATCACAGCCCCCCTCCTCCCAGTCCTCCCTCTTACATGCCCCCTCCCTTGACCTCTGAGAATGGGGGGAGGGCCCAGGGTACCAACTCACCCTGGCACCTCAAGTCACTGCAGGACTAGGCACATCCTCTCCCACTGAGGCCAGACAAGGCACCCCAGTTAGGGGAACAGGATGCACAGGCAGGCAACAGAGTCAGGGTAAGCCCTACTCCTGTTGTCGGGGGACCCACATGAAGACCAAGCTGCACTTCTGTTGTATATGTGTGGAGGGCTTAGGTCCTACCCTTGTATGCGCTTTAGTTGGCGGTTCAGTTTCTAGAAACCCCAAGGGTCCACGTTAGTTGACTCTGTTGGTCTTGTGGAGTTCCTATCCCTCTAGGTTCCTCAATCCTTCCCCCAACTCATTAACATGACTTGCCAAGCTCCATCTAATGTCTGGCTGTGATTCTCTACATCTGTTTCAGTCAGCTGCTGAGTGGAACCTCTCAGAGGACAGCTATGCTAGGCTTAGCATGCACCTTTTATATACTACTTAAAGGTGATGCCACACAATGTCTTTAACGCATATGCATTCTTATTGCAACTATCACAAGGTCAGGAAGTGGCATGTTGTCTTGTGGTATCGTGTCAGCACTCAAAATACTTGAGGTCTGTAGGACAGCTCAATAGGCAAACATACTTGTCACCCCAAAAGCTTAGTACAATCCCTAAACCCACATGGTGGAAAGAGAGACTGGACTCACACAAGTGGTCCCCTAAAACCCCTGTGCCCATCAGGTATGCATATAACTACACACACACACACAGAGAGAGAGAGAGAGAGAGAGAGAGGGAGAGAGAGAGAGAGAGAGAGGGAGGGAGGAGAGAGAGAATAAAATGCTATTTTTTATTTTTTTTATTTTATTTTATTTTATTTATTTATTTATTTATTTTTGTTTTGTTTTTCGAGACAGGGTTTCTCTGTGTAGCTCTGGCTGTCCTGGAACTCACTCTGTAGACCAGGCTGGCCTCGAACTCAGAAATTCGCCTGTCTCTGCCTCCCAAGTGCTGGGATTAAAGGCGTGCGCCACCACCGCCCGGCTAGAAATGCTATTTTTTAATGTTTCAGGTTTTAGAGAATTGATTTCAAATTATGGACGCTTAATCTAACTATATTTACTCCCATCTCTTAGCCTAAAGCATGATTCTCTGCAAGCTAAATGATACTCCCATCTCTTAGCTTAAAGCACGATTCTCTGCAAGCTAAATGAGCTTTACAAGTTCAATCCCTCTGTAATGGGCTTTGATTTCAGCAGGGTAAGGCAGGCAGCAGTACACAGAGGCTGGGTAGCTGTCCGTGGTGCTGAGCTCCACCCAGACCAAACAGAAGCAACAGCAAGAGCTCCTGGAGCTGGCTTCATTCCTTTCTTTTGTAAGAAAGGCAGATAGCTGTCGCATCTTATCCCAATAAAAAAATCAAGACACTATTTACATCATCTTTGTTTTATAAAGGAGATACCATTCCTTTATAAATTTATAAGTTCAAGAAAGTGGGTAACTAGATTATTATTCAGTTTAAACCAATCTGATATTTAGTTCATCAATACTTGGTTTCCTCCATAAATATGTTGTGCACCCATCAAAAGGAAACTTTCTTTCTGATTGGTCAACAAAATATACTTGTTTTCGCAACTGACAAAGTCTTTTTCAGGACAGAATTTCACCCAGGAAATTCAAATATCCATTACTTTCCTGTTGTGGCCATTGCTGGGTTTTGTTGTTGTTGTTTGTTTTGGTTTGGTTTTTGTTTTCAGTGATTTTTTTTCCAAAATGGAAATGTTATATTATTAATTATTTTTTTAAAAAAAATATTTTTGTTACACATAAAAAGGTAAAAATCTGTGGTAAGTCCTCCTTTCTACCTCTAAGAAATAGAATTTGATCTGTAGGGTCCAGAGCATTGTATCTTGCATTCATGGGATGAGTTACATGACCCAGTTTTTCAGCTTGTGTGCTGTGGGTTTCTTTCCATAAACATGGGGAGAAAATACTTCATCACAGAGTGAAACTCTATATAGCCCTGGCTGGCCTGGAACTTGCTCTGTAGACCAGGCTGACCTTGAACTCATAGAGATCCACCTGCCTCTGCCTACAGGCGTGCACCACCACACCTGGCCCTCTATCATTTTTAATAATCATTATTTACTCATCAACTTTCCTACTGTTAGACTTTAGGTTGTTTGAGGATTTTAAATAGTTTTTGCAAGAATACTGTTGAGTGGGTTCCTCGTCAGAACACTGCAAATGTACATGCCTGCATGTGACGCTTGCTGCAGGCCACTGTTTCCATGGGAGCCTGTCACATGGTGGGGGCCCTGTAACTACTTGTTGATAACCACATACTGCCTCATGAAAGATGTGCGGTTCCCACTGTACCCTCAGGTTCCCCTTTACACTCTCTGCCTTAAAACCTCTGTCATGGGAATGACCAGATCACTTAATCTTCAATTTGGAATTTTTTTAATCAGGATTTTTCATCTTTTATGTTATGCTATAATTTACATTCTAAAGACATAACTACCTTTTACTATAGAGTTCTTCAATTTTTGCCAAACACAGCTTTCATATGTCATCTTGATTGTAAAACAGTTCTAAGAGTTCCAAACTTGCACCAGCCTCAGACTTTAGCAATATGTGATCTGGTTTCCATGTCTTCAAATTTGTGTTTTCCAGAAATGCTTCTCCACTCAATATCCAGAGTTCAGATCTTGTGTCTTGATTCCTGCGTCACACAAAGTGACCCTAGGCTCACCTATCATGTTCAGTCTTTCAGAAGTTCATGCACTTGCATGGGGATTCGTGTATCACATGCAATGTGTCTGCCCACTCCCAAGGTGACAGATACTCACTTGATCCTTTCTTTTAAGGATTATAAATAAAGCTACCACAAACATGTACACACAGCATTTTGTGTGAAACCCAAACGATGCCATGTGTAAACTGAACATGTGATCACCCTGTCCTGAACACACCTCTCACTACCCATGATGCTCTGCTCCAGTGCCTGTTCATGGCTCTCCTCCTTTCAGTTCTGTATGGGCTTCAGAAGGACAAGTGTCTCTTCCTCCCTATTTCCCCCTCTCTCTAAGCCCAGGACAGCACCAGAAACAGGCCTGCAAGAGCTTGACACAGGAGGGTAGTTGCACATATAAACACACAGTGGTTGCAAATGCATGCATGCGCAAGAACTGCACAAGATAAAGCCAGACAAAATCCAATGTAGAAGGGGAGGAGGGCACAATGTCCCACCCCTAGCTGAGGAGCTATCGGCAGCTGATAGCTGCTGGAGAAGGGAGGTCAGTTTTCTCTAGGGGTGTGGCTCTGTGTCATCAAACTAGAGTGCTTCAATCCCAGCAATGTATTTCCGGCACCAGAACAGGCTCCCTGTGACTGCGCTAACACTATCTGTGAGCAGCATCTCTGCCCCTTTTATTGCTGATGACGCCAAGGCAGGGGAAGTTGAGTAACTCTAGAAGTCACCGGAGTAGCTGAGGGCTCCACACAGGCTCTGTGCATGCTGTAAACCAGGCTAAGCTGACAGAACTTTCCAGAAGCTGCTAAAAGAAAACCTGAATCACCTCAGCAGGTCAAGGAGACAGGAATTCCAACTAAGGGAAAGGGACCCTTGCCTCTTGCAGTTACTGAGAGTGTGGAGGTCCTGCTGGTGTGACAACCATTCAGACTGGCCATCTGCCACACATGCCAAAGGATGCAACATTAAAAGTCTGGGTCCAAGCTGGGCAGTGATGGTGTACACCTTTAGTCCCAGCACTCAGGAGGCAGAAGCAGGTATATCTCTTGAGTTCAAGGCCAACCTGGTCTATAGAGTGAGATCCAGGACAGCCAGGGCCACACAGAGAAACCAGCCTAGTCTCAAGAAATCAACCAACCTAACTAACTAACTAAGCTAACTAAAAGGTCTGAGTCCAGGCTTTGTCCTACTCCACCCAAACACGCATTTCCTTGCTTTTTCCCTGGTGGTGGCTACAAAGGAAGAGAAGCCACTTTGAACCTCAAGCCTACCAAATACTACCTTCTCAGAAAAGGATTTTGGCAGGGGTGGGGTTTAGTTCTGAAATGAGGCCCAGGAATTACCCAAGGATTCCCTTCATGGTTTCAATCCCTGCCTGCTCTGCCAGAGAAACTGGGAGTCATCTGTCCCCATTAAGATGAAGGCAGATATATGCTTATTTCCAGCTAGTTGAAGAGACTGGCAGTTTCAAAAGTGCAAGAACACTGGGCCAGCCCCTGAGAATTGGTGGTAAGTTCTTGGCTTTTACTCTATGAGGCAGGTGAGCAAAGCTAGCACACTAAAGATTAATATTCTGTCCCTGAAATATACGGTAAGAGCCAAGCAGCTCCGATAACGGTGTATTGCTGTGGTTTACTGAAAAGGAGACATGGATTTCTAATCTAGATAAAAATAAGCGATTTTTGAATGATGGAAAAAGAAGTATGTTTACATCCAGGCTCTCCGTCTCAGCTCTCCAAAGGCTAAATCAGAAGAGGTTTTGGTCTTGGTTTTGAAGGAGAGGGAAGTATTCTTTGAAGAATAGAATTCATTCAGATGTCTGCTTGCAAGACAACCGCTTCCCAGAGTGCATGGTGACTGCCAGGCCTATTAACTCAACCCAGTTGTTTCCAGCTCGGCTACCCATGGCACCTAAAGCCAATCTGAGCCTTGGACTCCATCTCCTGTGCCAGCACAGTAACAGAAACTGTCACTAATGTGTTCCCTTCCCCCTTTCCTCCCACAAACACTATGCATAGCTCCCCAGCAAACCCATTCCTTCCTCTCATTCCAAAGGCTAGCCCAGGAGCCACTGCCTCCCATAAAGAGCAAAATAAGTGAATGGGGCAACCACAAGGGAATTCAAACCATCTGGGCAGGTGGAGCAGACTAACCCTGTGAGGTTAATGAAAGGGAGGTAGATGGCTAGCCTGGTGCAATGGAGACAGAGCATGCTTTCTCAGCTCTGCCACTGCCTCAAGTGGACTCATTTCAAGGCAATAGAATGTCGGTGCTATGTGCACTTGGTCTTCAGTGCCTCGGACCTAAGGGATGCACTCGGGGTGGAGGCTGCCTGTGAAACTCCCTTATCTACAGGGCTGCAGGCATAATTCCCAGGCCTTGTATGCTATCTAAAAAGCAGAGATAAATCTTTTCCAATCGTTAGGAATAAAGTAATGCTCACCCGCAGCTCAGAGCCTTGCACGGGGTCAGCCACTAGAAATGTAGCTCCTTCAAATTTCTTTCCTTTTCTATAGGAAGGTAGATTTCTTTCTTTAATCTTGCCTCAGAAGCTTTTGCCACCTTTCTCCTACCAAATGAGCCAGAAGCCTAAGGGAAAACGGGAAATTATTAACCCTGAGATGCAACCCAAGGGAAAAGACTATAACAACCAGAAAGAGGAAAAAAACGGGTGACCAAGAGATGAGAAGTCGCTGAGTCAAGCAGCAAAGGGATGGAACACAGGAAAAAGCAACAGCTGACAGACATCAGCAAGCAATGGCTGCTTCCGGTAACATTTATTAATCCACGGGGGGGGGGGATATAAAAAATAAATAAGTCAATAATAAATAAAGATACAGGAGGAAAGAGATGAATTACAGCCCAGTAACTAGGTGATATGGTATTGGAAGACTTCCATAATGCAGGCAGCGACTGCTGACTTAACCCAGTTTTGTGGGTTTGGGGGGGAGCAGTATGCCCTGAGAGAGCTGCGATCCCCACTGTTAAGAAACCAACTGCAGACATCCAACATTGACCAGACGCAAAACAAGACATGCAAGCAGAGCACGTTCTCAGAAAGGGCAAGATGATCTGAAGTCACTCTAGGCCTCTGGGGAGCACGGATGACACAGAAGAGAAGGAAAAGTTACAACTGTGGGCTTTTTTTTTTTTTTTTTAATCATTATAATAAAAGGTAAAAGTTTAAAAGCACCACTTCCTTTTGGAATAATGCAAACCTCAAAGCACAAACGTTTTCCAATCCAATTCTGGATTGTTTTCACAGAGAACAAAAGGCACTGACTCATGATAAACGTGAACCTTCTAGTTTAATCTAAAATTTGAAGTTTTGGGGATTTGAGGGACCACTGTGATAGATGCCTGCAGTGTCACAGATCACATGCCCTTGCTGCACTGACAGGATTCTCCAAGTGAGCCAGCAGGAGAACTCAGAG
This sequence comes from Mastomys natalensis, assembly GCA_021653895.1. Classification (NCBI taxonomy): domain Eukaryota; kingdom Metazoa; phylum Chordata; class Mammalia; order Rodentia; family Muridae; genus Mastomys; species Mastomys natalensis. Next base: position 757,420 of record JAJTUV010001315.1, on the reverse strand, counting down.
CAGCTGGTCAGGTGAACAAACATCATTTGCTCCTGCCGAAGCACAGCAGAGGATTTCCAGAGAAATTCTGAGCGACTTGAAGAAATGAAATCAGGATGTTAGAGAGTTGTATCTTTGACTCTGCATCTTGACTATGAAGCAAATTGTAAGATGTCCCAGCTGCCCTTGGAGTGGAAGCATGGGCACATCTCTTATAGATAAGAATGTGTAGCTATATCCAGGACTCTTGGAATGCCTTCATAATGCCCACCTGAATCTAAGGCAGGAACAAAGAAGTTTCTGCTTATCATCATCTCTATTTCTTCCGTAGTCTGCATCTTAATACAGGTAAAAAAAAAAATCCAAAACAAAACAAAGCAAAAAACCCAGCAGCTAATGACTTTGCTATGAAGACCAGGGAAGAAAAGCCCTGAATAGTACAGCCATCACCTGGTGGGTTAGAAATGAATGACAGCAGTATGCCAGCACATTAAGAAATGGGCATATAGGAGTGCAGAGGCTAAGAGCAGTTACTGTTCCTGAGAAGGACCTGGATTCAATTACCAGCACCCACCCATATTGCAACCACAAAGAGGGGATCTGGCGCCCTCTTTAGATAGATAGATAGATAGATAGATAGATAGATAGATAGATAGATAGATATAGGCTTGGAGATCACTGCAGAAGAGGGGACTGAAAGATTGTACAAGCCAGAGGCACTGGGTGACTACAACAAACATGTTTTTGGGACACAGCAGGGCAGTGACATATGAACTTACAGTGATTGTGAAAGCATGCACAAGACTCATACAAGCTCAAGCCAGACAAACACTTCAGCATGAAGGGGGAGGTAGGCACAAAGTCCCCTCTCTTGATAGCAACTGATAGCGGCCAAGAAAGGGAGACTTGGTTTTCTGGAAGGACATGGAGCCTGGTAGGTCAGTCACACTCCAGTGGAGGACCACATGTGCAAGAGTATATGGGCAGCACAAATTATACATGATACCTTTTTAAAATGATAGGAAAGGGCAGAAGGTTGGGTAGATAGAGAAAAGGAGGGGACCTTGGAGAAGTTGGAGGTAGAAATATGATCAAAATCCGTTGTGTGAGATTTTCTAATAATTCATTTAAAAAATACATATAGATTGGGCCTCAGAGTGACTCAGGCTCACAGGATGAGTTTGGCCATGTGTCCTTTTGCTTGCTCCTAGCAGCATTCAATGCTCAATGCACCATGTGTGCATCTCTTTTGCAGAAGCCAGGAGCATCCTTCAAACACACCTGTCTCATTCTCAACCCAGTCTAGAACCTCCCTATGTCCGCCTGACCTCTCGTTACTTCACACCACTATCTCTTCTCTGGAACTTGTACATCCATTGATGCAAGATGAGCACTGACCTCTGCTCATCTGGCGACTGTGTGTGTTTGTGTGTGTGTGTGTGTGTGTGTGTGTGTGAGTGTGTGTGTTAAATATAGGTTTATAGGTTAATATATATATTATATATGTTAATATATGTGTGTATGTATATATACATGTATATGTACATATGTGTGTGTGTATATATATATGTATAGATATATGAGGGAGTGAGGAAAGTGTGCTTTAGGCAGAATTTCATCTTTAAAACAATTAGTTATAGTCAGCAAAGAAAAACGAAAGTGTTACTACGGGCCATCTGCCAGGACACAGAAATAGTTGCATTTTCGAAAAAGCATTGAAATAATATTGTTCCTTCTCAGCATTATCTCCATGGTGCACGTTCCTGGAAAGCAGATTCCAGGCTTGGCCATCTCCCAGCACACAGTGCTCTCACGAATGTGATGTCCCAGGCTAACTGTTCTGCGTAATCTCGTTAGGAAAGAGCCGCAAGACCTTCATATCCTGGCTCACTAGGAACAGCAGCCAGACAGTGGTACCACGTGGGAGACACACAGGCCCGAGTCAGTCCTTCCAACCGGGGCTGTGACGACCCCTGTGCCTCCCAGGGCCGTGTGTGCCTGTCCTTTCTGTTTATAGTTGTTTCTCAATATTTCCCACCCCCTCCACTCCTCATGCTACTTTATTCCACAGATCTAGGCTGCTGTCTGGGGCACAGGCCTTAGCTCTGTAGACACTGTTGGCCATCATAAAATTATAAAATAGTGTCTCTGCCATGGAAAACATGTATTCTAGAAACATTAAAAAAGGATTTATCACAACACCCAAAAGCACTGAGTTCCCACCTATGGGTGAACGGGTAAGCAAATTGCAGTGTTTACATATAATGAGATATTAAAGGGATAGAAATTCTGATACATGCTCTACGGGAATGAAGAGAGAAATAATCCAGTCCACACACAAAAGATACTGCAGAATGCCCCTCCCGCAGAGCACAAAGAAGAGTGAAACTCACATAGAGACAGCAGCAGACTGCTGACCAGTGGGCTGAAGGAGGGGCTAGGGTGCTTTGCTGTTTAAAAGCTATGGTTCTGTAAGGTGACAACAATTCTGCAGATAGCCAGTGCTAAGGACTGTGCAGCCACGTGCACGTACACATCACTGGACTGCTCATTTAAAAGTGATGCGGACACAGGGGCGGAGACAGCTCAGCAGTAAGGAGTACTTCCTGCTCTTCCAAAAGACCTGGACTCAGTTCCCAGCATCCACATCTGGTTCCCCACAAGCACCTGTAAACCAGATCTAGGGGAATCTGGGGCCCTCTTCTGGACTCCACAGCCATCTGCATGTGTGTGGCATATTTACACAGACACATAAGTTAATTTTTTTTTTTCTTAAAATGGTGAGGACAGCAAGCACACTTATGTCATAGGTAGTGTGTGTGTGTGTTATATAATAATAATTAAGAGTTAAGAGTAGCCAGGTCTAGAGGAATGTGACAGACAATCGAAGACAAAGACGTGACCAAGCAGAATACCAGCCACTGAAGCTGAAAACACAGCTATTAAAGTAATATTCATTAGCACCTTCCTAGAAATAGGACAAGTGTACAATCTGTTGCACTTTGTGTTGCTACTTTCTCTCTCCCTGCTTCTGGTCTGCGGACAGCCATCAGAAAGCATCTCCTTCCCTCAGCCCGCACTTCCACACCACCAGCTGGCGAAGGCTGCTGCCACCAGGCAGGTCCTGGCTTTCTATCCTCCCGCCCCTCCCCGCTGTCTTCTGTAAGATCCAAACTTCTGTTCCCTTTTGGCTCTGAAAACAAACAGAAACGTGAAGCCGCCACATGGGAAGCCTTTTGTTGGGATATTAATGTGTTGCCTCCCTCTGCTTTCCCTGTTTGCTTCCCCAAGCTTGCTCAGTGCCCCCTGTTCCAGGAGCACTTGGTGACTTCTGCATTGCTGGGAAGACCCTTTCCTTCCTAGCTTCTGTTTTTGCATGCTTAAACCAAAAGAAGAAAGAGGCCTTCAAGTCACAGCAAGAGAACTACAAAGAGGAGGGTCAAGCACGTTTCTTAAGTCTGAAAAACTGGGCTGGGATCCTGAGGCAGGCAAGCTCCATGCTGGCTGCTGGCACCATCAAAGCCTGGGGAAGAAAGTAACAGTTACGCCATGATCCCAGAATGCACCAGTTCCCAAGTGCTGAAGACAGGCAGTGTAGTGAATGACCCAAAGAGACATTGTAACATCTCAGGAGGCTCTGTGCGGATGAGACCCAGGACCAGAAGGGGATGAGAGGAGGAAAGATGGGGTAAAGGAGGCCAAGATGTAAACTCTCAGGCTAGAGAGATGCTCTGAGGTTAAGAGCCCTTGCTGTTCTTCTAGAGGACCTGAGTTCAGTTCCTAGTACCCGTGTCACAACTACCAAAGCCCTCTCCTGATTTATCTGTGTATGTGCATTCACACTCACACATATCCCCACGCCCACACAGCTAACAATACTGAAAATAATTGTAAAAGTAAGAAAGATGGGATCTCCTGCCAGCCCAGAGCAAAGAAAGGGGCAAGAATCATCAGTAAGTTCTAGAAAAGAAAGTGGTCCAAGCTTTATTCCTGGCAATTACCTCGTGATAATAAGGTGAAGAAACATACTCTCAATGGGTTAAAACGGTTATTCAGCTTGAGCTGGAGGGTAAATCTCTCTAACACATGACCCTGTGATTTTCTAGTGTCTTCCATTCCCCCCCCCCCCAGCCAAGAGTAGCATACAACCTACTGTCTGAGGTGGCGTCACAGCAGTCTGGGATGAGAAAAAAGAACTTTCAACGTGTACCCACTAAAACTTACCCTTGCCCTCCTATTTCAAATTGTCTTCCTGACACCAGGCACACTCACCTAAACCTGCAAGTGTGGCCTCACCACACGGCTCTGCACTTGCAAGGGAAAAAAAAAATGCTAACTCATTATCAACCACCAAATCCTTCACTCTCTAACCATGGTTCAGCGCACCCGTACCACACTCCTTCCTAACCATTCTGTGAATCTGCCAGCACTTGCCATGGTCTGACATCTTTTCCACCTGGATTCCTCTGGCTTTGGACCTGTCAGAGGCTGAGAGATTGTAGACCAGCTCCGTGAAGCCCGCAATACAGTTGCTAATGCCTCACAGGCAAAAGATGGTTCAGTTCCATTCTTCTCACAAGCAGTCATGGCAATGGAATGACAGACAACAGAGAGAGTAGACACATGACCAAATATGACTGCCAAAATAAACATCTCTCCTCAGTTTTCCTCATGGGGTACGTGGTCCCAGCAACGTGACAACTAGAGAATCCATTGAGGGATCTTTTCCTTGGTGCGGGAAGCAGGTGAGGGCAGCAGATATGGGATTTTCATTGTTATTTTGCTTTGTTTTATGAGTGGCTTGCCTGCATATATGTACACCATGTGCATGCAGTGCCTGCAGAGACTTGAAGAGGGCATCATATCTCCCAAACTGAAGTACTAGGTGGTTGTGAGCAGCTATGCTGGTGACAGGAATAGAACCAGAGTCCTCTGGAAGAGCAGCAGGCAGTGCTCTTAACCACTGAGCCATCCCTCAGCCCCTTGTTTATAATTTGGTACCAGAACTACATGTGGGTTCCTTTTCAAACCCTCTTTACAAAGACCTCGTGTCCCAGCTTGATTTTCACAATGGCTTTCATTGACCAATTAAATTTCATTCCCACAAGGTCCACGTGAGGAACCATCGATTTCCTGAGGCTGCCTACTCTCCCAGTTCCTCATCTCAACTGTCCACGAAGAATCTGAGCCCCCAGTGCTCCCCACAGACTCCAACATACCCAAAAGAGCTTGTTAAATCACCAAGAGTCCATCCAGATCTCCCTCAGCACTCCTAAGCCTGTGAAAGAATCAGTTCGAAGCCATTAGCCTGTTCATTTGCGACTGGTCCGACCCACTGAATCAAGGAAGCACAGAACTGTGTTACAAACCATCGCCTATGAGGAGAGCTGACTGAGAAGCAGCGTGTGCTACAGAGGCACAGCCTGCGCCGCAGAGGCTTGCTCTCATATTAAGCTAATATTTTAGACATGAGCTCACCTCACTTTAAAATACTTTACATTCAGGGGGGAGTGAAACTTAACTTCCTCCCTGAATAATTCAGAACCGCCTCTAATTTTTAGTACACATAAATACTTTCTGCTTTAATAAAAACCGCTCCCTCTGAGGAATGCCTGCCTGGGCGCTTTGCCTCCTCAAAGGCACGTCTCTGAATATTTGGTAATTCATGGACTTTTAACATTTAGGGGTCAAAACATTATTTGAGATAACTGCCTGTATTTCTCGGGCATCACTTGGGAATTAATTCTCCTTGAATTCTTTCTCCTTGATTTCACTGAGCTGTTTCTTTGTATTTTTTTTTTTTTGAACTTCTTGAATTCTTTAATAAGGTTTGTGATTGCTTTTTTTAGCTCCTCCATCCTGGAGATATCTGGGTAGTCCTCATTCGCAAGCATTTTCTGCCAAACTAGCTGGTTCTGGAGAGAAGATACTGGCTTCAGCTTTGTTATTGTTTGTACTCTTGTGAGGAGATCTCTGTGTATGATTTCCTTGGTTACTCCAGGCTAGATTCTAGAGGGCCCCATGGAGTCTGATCTGGGCATATAAATTTCCTTTGTTAGTCCAGGCTAGACCCTGCAGGAGGACATGATTCTGGGTATCAACTGTCCATATTTAGTAAATAGTTTGGTCATATTGGGCTAAGACCTTTCTATATCTCTATATACATGTTTACATTTACACATTTATAGTCTCATCTTTTCCCTAATGGAGAACTTTGCTTATAGTCTGGGCCTCTGGTATTCTCCTTCCTCCAATAAGAGCTGCTCATAGGGACAGACACTGAGCGATAATCTGGTTCCTAAGATATGATACTATCCTCGCTGCAATAATACATTTGTACAATGTGAATCCCAAAGAGCAGGAACATGAAGACATGACAATGTAGTCGGGAAAAGCTTGCTCCCCTGGAAAGTTAAGTGCTGGTTCTTCCTTCCAGCCCAATTCCCAGAAATAAGACTCAGACTCAAAATGTATTTACAAATACCTTGGCCATATAGCTAGACTCTTTTCTGACTAGATATAGCTTAAAATATCCTATTTATTTTAATCTATATTCTGCCACATGGCTGGCACCTGTGCTCAGGTATCATGCATCCCAGGGGAATCTCCCATGCCTGGCTCTATCTCAGAATCCTTCCTGCCTCCCAGATGTCCCACCTTCTATCCTACCCTTTCCTATAGGCCATAGGTTTTTTAATTGGCAGGTGATGCATCCATACAGTACACAAGATATCTTTCTATACTCCATTCTTTGCACCCAGAGGAGTTGAAGATCCAACACTGGACGCAGTGAGATTTGGCTTCACCACTGCGTTATCTTCAGGCCCCTAGTCTGAAACACAATGTGGCTCATGTCTTCCATGAAGCAGAGGGCTCTGAAAGAATCCTCATTTGGTTCTCCCTTCCCACCTCTGTCTTCTGCTTGCTCCATCTTCCACGTCACAGGCTCTCCATGTTGGCTGCACATGGAAACCACCTACTCGTTCTAACATGTTCTGGTGTCTGGGCTCCTCCATTGCACACTCTGACCTCTGCAGCCTGGGTTGTGGTCTGTAGGGTTCTACCATACAGCAAGGTGGAGAGTCCAGCAGGATCAATCACCCTGGTCCCAAGTCACAAAGTCCCGGCTCATGTACCAAAGCGAATCAGGGATACATGTTCTGCAGTCCTTTTGTTGGTAAAGTACAGTACCATGTAATTTACCATTTTAGTCATTTATTTAGGTGTACTATTTTGTATCACTAAGTACACTCACAGTACTTCGTGAGGGAATGTCTGGCTTCTTTTAGATTTATTTTATTTTATATGTATGAGTATTTGCCTGCATGTAGGTATGTGTACCACATGCATGCAGTACCTGTGGAGGACAGAAGAGGGCGACAGGTTCTCTGAAACTGGAACTGGTTGTGAGCTGCCTTGCATTTGCTGAGAATTGAACTTGGGTCCTCTTGAAAATCACCCATTGTCCTTAACCTCTGAGCCATCTCTCCAACCCTGGCACTTGCTTTTTACTGGAGGAATATATCATACTATTTCAAATATACTTGTAATTGTCATTCTTACAGAAATACAAATATTTGAATTCTGACCAACAGAAAGCTAGCAAGATCCCCAAGCAAAAGCTAACAGGGACAGGAAATGGTGTCCCCTTGGTTAGAAAAGTGCCTCAGGGTTGCCCGCTCAGATGAGCCATCTGTTAGTAAGCCAAAAATGTCTTCAAGTTGCGTTTTTTGATAACCTATTTGTCTCTTTCCTTCTTGCCATCCCCACCCACTCCTCAAAACTCTGAAATCTTCCTCCTCTTCTCTTGCCCTGAGCCTGCTCTATCATAGACCAATGCTTCCCACGCCAAGCTGCAGGATCGCTTGCACATGTGGCCATGGACCCATGCTCACCAGCCACTCTCCATGCTGAGTCTCTCCTCTCTTCCCATTGTCACCAGGGAATGTCATCTTCTTGTCTTACAGAGAAGAGAGAGTGTCTTCATGTTCTTGGTGAACTACACCCATCCTCCGATGACTCCAAACACTAAGGGCTGTTCAGGGCTTTAAAAGGGCACACAGGACCTGGTGTTGAACCCTAGTTCTGTTCTTATGTGTTGCCATCTGGGACCATTTATTCAACCTAAGCCAATAAGCTTTATCTAAATAACCAGGGTAATAATTTCCATTACAACAACACAACTCTGTGAATCTATGAAAGCTGCAAACAAGACTCGACCATCATGTTCCAGTTCTGTGCTTTTCAGAACAGAAACCATGAGGTACACGTGACTAACGAGCACTGTAAAATTGAGAATTTGGGATTCTCTCATATTTAATGCTAATTAATTTTAGGTTGGATGTGCACATTGTGGAGCCAGTGACTTCCACTGGGTGGCACAGCTTGGAACACAAATGCTACAGTTATCAGAACTGTCGAATAACAATAGCAAATGTCTCCAGTTCAAGTCCCCACTTGAACCCACCTAGGCTACACATCAAGCAAAGTTGGGGCCAGGTTTTATGAGACTATTGTATGCTCCACAGAGTGACCAAAATCCCTCAGAGGCCACTGTGAACACTGAAGACTTATTTTATCCCAACAGTTTATAACTAGTGAAGAGACAAACATAGACAGGACTCTAGTACACTGCATTCAGATGGAGGTGTTTGCTCCTCAGTTTCTGTTTAGGTTGATTACAGGAAGCTGGTCCTCCTACCTGGAGTATGTACCAGGCCCTTGTCTGAGCAGCAGGTAAGTTCTTATATACAACCTCTATCAGCATCTGTGGGTCCCCATCACCCTGTGACCGGCTAACTAAACAGCAGTTGGACAACTGCACATAGATACCACCAGGTTCACACTAAGATGCTAAGTGCATCATCTCTGCCCCTCCCCCAGAGTCTGTTCCCCTTCCCACCTCATCTACTCAATTTTCCATGCCTGAAACACCCTTGTCCCCTACCAAGTCAGGTATTTAGACCCAAATAACTTCTTATCCGTTAAAAGAAGCCTTGGAAAGTGTCTTTCCCCAATATTCTTCTGCAAATTAAGAAATCTAACTGAAGTCAACATAGTACCTTGGTCAGAGTGTGCTAGAGAAACAACCAATATAATGTGAAGGGTGGGTGGGAGGGGGCGGGGAGGAATGGAGGGATGGAGGGATGGTTTATTTTAAGGAATTGATTCATATGACATATAGGCTGGCAATTCCAAAGTCTTCGAAACAAACCAGCATGTTTGACCAAGAAGAATGCTGTTACAATTCTCCAAAAAGCCACCTGCCTGCTGGCAAGAATCCTTCTTCCTGGACAGAAAGGGCCCTGTCTTCCAACCTTCAGCTAACTGCATGAAACTCATCCACTTTAGGAAGACACTCGGCTTTATCGAAAGTCCACTAAAGTAAATGTTAGTCCTATCCAGTCATGCCCATAAATAAACACCTAGCATCATTGGCTGAAGAACAAGACACGGCGGCCAAGCCAAGTGGACACATAAAATTACCCATCACAGATTTGAAGTAACTTCACCAGTGCTCTGAATTAAAGCCAGGGTGATACCTAAGATATACTTTTAAAGCTTCGAGGATATAATTTCCCCTGTTGCTGAAAGTATTTTAAAACATAAAGAACCTTTCGTCTATAAAGTATAATATGCAGCATGCACATGCGCGCACGCGCCACGCGCACACGCGCACACGTGCACACGTGTGCACACACACACACACCATGCAGCAGAACTGACTACTCGAGTCTGAGACTCTGTATTGCTTAGCCCACACTGTGTTATTCACTTTCTGCACTATGACAAAATACCCAATGTGGTCACCTTGAGGAAGGAAAGATGTACTTGGCTCCAAGGTTTCAGAGTTATTTCAGTCCACAGTTCTTGGTTCTCTCCATTCTGAGCCAATAGTGAGGGAAGGCATCGTGACAGAGAGAGCATGTGACAGAGGCTGCTCACCTCCTGGCAGGCAGGAAGCACAAAGAAGAAGACAGCAGGGGCCATAGCAGGATGTAGTCTTCTACAGACACTTCCCCCATTACCCACTTCCTCCATCCAGACACCACACCTGGGTTTTTACCACCTTCCAACTGAACCATCACATTAGAAGCCCAGTGAGGGTTTAATCCATCGATTAGAACAACTCCCAGGATGCAGTCATTTCCCAGAAGACCATGAGTGGTACCCAAGTCCTCAGTGTGTGACCCTACACTAGTCACACCACCACACTCACTTATTAAGAACCACAGAGTACTCATTTTTTTATATAGAGCACCATATTTGGTCATCAGCTCAAACCTATGAGATTGAAGTGGATTTGGAAGAAACAATCTGTGTTCTGTTTTCAAAGAAATATGACTTTAAGTATCATCTGTCTACAGCCAGGTGCAAAACACTATAAGAGTGAGATGATTTTTTTTTTCTTTTCTAAAAATTAAACAGGGGGGATGGAAAGATGGCTCAGCCGTTGAGAGTACCACTGCCCTACCAGGTTCAGTTTCCAGAACTCACAAGGCAGCTCCCAATCATCCTTAACTCCCCTTCCAGAAAGTCTGATGCCCTCTTCTGGCCTGGAAGAGCATGGCAGACATGGTGCACACACATACAGGCAGGTACGCACTCCTACACAAAAAATAAAATTTAATATCTCTTAAAAAATAATCAAAACCATAGCACTAGGTACTATACTAATACTTATACTTGGGTATGTTCACATACGTTCTAAACAGTAAAATACAATTCCCTCGGGCCACTGGTATCAACACCAACTGTAAGAGTGGACACTGCATCATCTTTTTGGAATCCTTGCCGATGGCAGGACATTCTCAGTCATTCCAAAATAAACCAAAGTTGCACACTTGCTAATCTGAGTTTATTCCATTATTTCAGACGACACCGTCAACCCAAAAATCCACAACCCTTTATCCAAAATCTTGAATACCAAAAAAAGTCTAAAAATAAAGTATTTTATGACTTGTCTGAAGGCAAAACATAACTTACATGATATGAAGCTATTTGTAGTCTGTTTAAAAATCCAATGTAGAGTGAATGCCCGTGGTCTGCTTTATAAATATTAGTTTACGTCACTCAAGGTTCCCAGCCACACTCCTTAGCAAGCCAAGGTTGTGGAGCTGTTAGAAGGGAGAGGCAAGCTGGAGGCTGTGGATCCTGGAGTTGGACCTTGACATTTTCTATCCCAGCCCTGCTTCCTGCTCACTCTCCTGACTATCAACTGCCTCTCATTCTGACCGCCAAGCCTTCCTCCCCATGATGCACTGCGTGCCCTCAACATACAAGCCACCACAACCCTTCCCCTTAATTGCTTCTTTTTCTCAGGCATTTATCAAAACAACGAGGAAGGTAATCAGCACAGAAAACTGGTGTTGAGAAGTAGGAGTAGAACCTAGGGAGGAAGCTTGGAGGTTAAAGGCTCATCCTGTTCTTGTAAAGACCCTGTTTGGGTGTCGAGCATCTGCATAGTGACTCACAATCACCAGCAACTCTGGTTTCAGGGGATCGGAGCCCTCTTGTGGCCTCGAATGGCTCCAGCATGCACATGCCGCACTTCCATACACTCAGGCACAGACACACACAATAAACCTTTTATAAACAGTGGACTACTGCTTCAATAAACCTGACTGCGTGTCCTCGGATGTATGGAAGGCAAAAAAATTCAAAACACGGGGCTAGGAAAGCCCTTCAGTATTGTAAGCACAGTTTGATGGGAGTCTGCAGACCAGAAGTGACCAAGAGAAATGCAGATAGAGGAGGCAGAGCTCAGGAAGTCTCAGAAGGGAACGAGGCTTGTATGCAGAGGAGGCTAGAAGCCATTCGGGTTACATGCTGGAAAATAATCTAACTCCATTCTACTAGTGTTCAGAGAACTTGAGTGGGGGTGGATTGAAAAATGATGGACTCTCGTGTTTGGTGGGGACCTGCCCTGCCTCTCTCTCTCTCGCTCTGGCAACCTCTGCTCACGCTCATCTGTATCCTCCCTTACATGGGACCGAGTAGCATCCTGCTTTCCCTGATGGGTTTATTTCTTACTAGTTTACCCATGGTGTAGCGCATGTCCTGAATTCTCTTTTTCAAGGCTGGAAATGCTCAACTTGTGGATAGAACATATCCTATGTACCCATTCCTTTGCCAATGGACACTTGGGTTGTATTTAACTCTTATCTACCATGAATAATGTGGTTATGACCATGGCTGTATAGACAAGAGTCCTTGCATTTAAACTGTTTGGATATGCACTACTGGATAATGTGGTGATTTTAATGCTATTTTCAATTATGTGTGGAGACACACACTATTTTCTACAATAGTCACACCCTGTTTCACTCTTGACAATAATGCAGAAACCTTGGATTTCCCCATATCCTCACAACAACTGCTATTTCTGCTTATTGGATTTATTTATTTTTCATTTTTAGTTGTTACTGGGGCGGGGGTGGGGGAGGAAGACAGATACCCATGTCACACACACTTGCTAAGTAGCCAAGGATAGCCCTGAATTCTCAGGCCTGCACTACCACTTCCAGATATGTGTGTGTATGTGTGTGTGAGAGAGATACGGAGAGACAGAGAGAGACAGACAGAGACATGGGGTGGGGGGACATGATATGAAAACTAGCTTTATTTTGCTGTTTTTAGAAGAACCACTTTCATGGGTCTGAAATGGTACGTACTTTGGTTTGCATCTCTCTGTGGATTAGAGAATGCTGACATTTCCTCTTGACCGCATCTAACTTTGGCATCTGTTCCCTAGCCCAGGTCCAAGGAACTGATTTTTCTTGAGCTGTCCTCGCTGTTCATGACTCTGGCCTACCCTAATCTGCAGACTCTCTGTACATCCCATCTATAGGCCCTAAGTATTTGACCTAAGACACCAGTTAGTTGCTAAGACAAATAGCGGTACCATCTGTCACAGCCAAGATTGACTCATTGCCTGGGGAGCCACATGTGAACAGGAAAGAACAAGAAAGGCCTGGGCACTGGAAAGCAGCCCTCTGGCATGCACAGCCCTTCCCAGGAGAACACAGCTAGATTTGTTTACACTGAGCCTTGGGTGACACATTAGTTGGCCAGACTAAGCCCTGGACCCCTGACCTTGGCATCCACACCATCCATAAGGCGGGCCAGACAGAGCCTCCCGGTGCCAGCTCCCTAAGGCAGCAGGACCACTGATGACAGCTGGAGAAATGCATGTGACACAGCGGTCACTGGGCAGGGGGCCCACTAGCAAGTGCCACTCAGGTCATGCTGTCCTTGCTCAGACAGGAACACTGGACGAGGAAACACATCTCCTCCGCCCCTCCATGTGAAGGAAATGAACAACTTTATTTTTCTCTCCCTCGTTTATATTAAAGTATAATTCATATACAATAAAGACACTTCGTGATAATTCTTCAAGTTTTGACAAATACAGTCATGGAACCACATCAAAATGTAGTCATAGAATGGTTCCGTCGTCTGCCAAATTTTTTTTCCTGCCCTTTAGGAAACAGCCCTCCCCAAACCTGCACTCCCTAGAAACGATGCGTCTATTTTAGGTTGCCATGGTTTGCTTTTGCTGGAATATCTGAATAAAGCCATACTGTACTCAGCCCTTAAGATGGTCTCTTTAGTTTGCATAATTTGTAGTTCACTTAGGGTCATGTATCTACTCAATATTCTTCCTTTTCTAAGTCTTTTAATTGCAGTAAATTATACATAGGTCAAGTTGACTGTTTCTGCCATGTTTAGGGGAAATTACATGCATTTACCTTCATACCAGTTATTGCTTGTTGTACTCTTAGAAGCTGTCCTCATTAAGAGATTAAGAGATTAACTTGGATCTTCGTTTCACTCAGAACCCTCTGAAAATCTAAGCTAGGGTCTCTGTGGTGGTTTGAATATGCTTGGCCCAAGGAGTGGCACTATTAGGAGATACAGCCTTGTTGGAGGAAGTGTGTCAGTGTCAGTGGGCTTAGAGACCTCCCCTCTTAGCTGCCTGAGACAGTCTTCGCCTAGCAGCCTTCAGATGAAGATGTAGAACTCTCAGCTCTTCCTGTACCATGACTGCATGGACACTGCCATGCTCCTGCCGTGATGATAATGGACTGAACTTCTGAAACTGTAAGCCAGCCCATATTAAATGTTTTACTTTTAAGAGCGACTGATCATAGTGTCTGTTCACAGCAGTAAAACTCCAACTAAGGCAGTCTCTGATTATCCAGTAAGGTCAAGGCAGAGGTGATGAACAGAGGCCCCAAACCCTGTGGTTATGTTAGCCATAGAGAAATTATCTCAGGCCCTCCTGTGGGAAAGAATACTCTAAATCATAAACCCTCAGTGTCTATCAAGATTATGTATATATTTTCCCCAACTCAACAGTCTCACTTCTAATATTTTATCTTAAAAGATATATATGCACAATTATGAAATCCCATAGCATGGAAAGCAAATATAATATCAGAAGCAAGCCAGGCAGCCATCTATAAAAAGCTAGCTATATAAGTTATGGTACAACCTCTTTCTCCCGCCCCCAAAAAGCAGCTACCTTCATAAAAAGAAGGATGCTACTATGGTTCTTATGGGGAAAGAACTTTAAGATACATTGGTGAGTGAGAAAAACCAAGAGTAATATATGCCATGATGGTTTTTGTGTAAAGAGGAATACGCAGAGGGAGCACATACAGAGGGAGCACACACAGAGGGTGCACACAGAGAGGGAGTACACACAGAGGGTGCACACACAGAGGGTGCACACACAGAGGGAGCACACACAGAGGGAGCACACACAGAGGGTGCACACACAGAGGGAGCACACACAGAGGGTGCACACACAGAGGGAGCAACACAGAGGGAGCACACACAGAGGGAGCACACACAGAGGGTGCACACACAGAGGGAGCACACACAGAGGGAGCACACACAGAGGGTGCACACACAGAGGGAGCACACACAGAGGGTGCACACACAGAGGGGCACACACAGAGGGTGCACACACAGAGGGAGCACACACAGAGGGTGCACACACAGAGGGAGCACACACAGAGGTGCACACACAGAGGGTGCACACACAGAGGGAGCACACACAGAGGGAGCACACACAGAGGGTGCACACAGAGAGGGAGTACACACAGAGGGTGCACACACAGAGGGAGCACACACAGAGGGAGCACACACAGAGAGGGAGCACACACAGAGGGTGCACACACAGAGGGAGTACACACAGAGGGAGCACACACAGAGGGAGCACACACAGAGGGAGCACACACAGAGGGAGCACACACAGAGGGAGCACACACAGAGGGTGCACACACAGAGGGAGCACACACAGAGGGAGCACACACAGAGGGAGCACACACAGAGGGAGCACACACAGAGGGAGCACACACAGAGGGAGCACACACAGAGGGAGCACACACAGAGGAGCACACACAGAGGGTGCACACACAGAGGGAGCACACACAGAGGGGCACACACAGAGGGAGCACACACAGAGGGAGCACACACAGAGGGTGCACACACAGAGGGAGCACACACAGAGGGAGCACACACAGAGGGAGCAACACAGAGGGAGCACACACAGAGGTGCACACACAGAGGGAGCACACACAGAGGGAACACACACAGAGGGAGCACACACAGAGGGAGCACACACAGAGGGAGCACACACAGAGGAAGCACACACAGAGGGTGCACACACAGAGGGAGCACACACAGAGGGTGCACACACAGAGGGAGCACACACAGAGGGAGCACACACAGAGGGTGCACACACAGAGGGAGCACACACAGAGGGAGCACACACAGAGGGAGCATACACAGAGGGAGCACACACACAGGGTGCACACACAGAGGGAGCACACACAGAGGGACACACACAGAGGGAGCACACACAGAGGGTGCACACACAGAGGGAGCATACACAGAGGGAGCACACACAGCTACTGGGAGTGATCTCAGGTGATGGGTGTGGGGGAGAGAAGTAATGTAAACCTTCCTAAGACACACTTGAATGTCTTTAAGGAAAACCATCTCAACAGGATAAATATGTTACCTCCAGAAGGTATCAAGTAGAAAGGAAAAGGAAAAGTCAAGTACTCCTTGGGGAAATAACTGTCAAATTTAACAAGAAGGACTTCTTTACTGTAGCAAATATATTCCAACAGTCACAAGATCAACACTCTACCTTTTAAATACTGATTATTTACAGATGCTCTTGAGTATTTAGAAGATTACTTCCTTTTCTGAATCCTCACACATTTGGCAACATGACAAAGTGCCTTCTGGTTGTGCATCTCAAATCTAAACACATCCCTATGAAGACAAGGAGCCTCTGGTTTTTTTTGAGAACCTATGTCCATTTCCCTTCAGGAAGCGTTCCTTGACAAAAAATAATAATAATAATTGTTTTAAAGACAACAAGAAAGGAAGGAAGGAGGGAAGGAAAAAAGGAAGGGTAGTCAGAAAGGAATAAATTGAGAGGGATCACATGTTTTACATTTAAACTGTTAACTTTGGATTTCTAACCCTTGTCCTCAAAGTCTTTCTACATCTAGACACTAAAAGCTGCATGTACCTACAACCAACACCACACCCAGGAGGCTGCCGCAAGAGGATTTCAAGTTCGAGGCCAACCTTAGGTACATAACAAGACCCTGTCTCCAAAAATTGAAAAGAAAAAGGATTCTTTTTTGCTAATAACAAAAGCAACAAAAACAAACAATAGTACAACTTAAAGAAACCTTGTATAGTCTTTATCCTTACAGTTTAATTCTTTAAAATGAAAAACTAAAGATATGGTAACCATGTTTAATATAAAAAGGTAAAACACCCTAGTTTTCAATGATAACCCTTATTTATAGAAATGAGTCTTGCCTGAAAATAGTGAAGAGTCTGACTATGTTCCAGTTGAATTTATAAGCACAGATAGAACTCGTACCCTGAGCATGAGAATCGCTTGTCTCAAATCACGCTACCCACAAAGGATTTGGTTGAAATTCTCAGCTGCACCTAATCTTCATTATTTGCCTTATATAAGTCTTCATCCATTGAGGTTTCTTTTAGCCTTCAGTTCCAAACCACTTGAAGGCTGGAAGAGATCCCAATGTTCACGGGTGCTTCTAGCAATGCCAGGCCCATGCTCTGAAGCTGTCCTTGCCAAGCAGAGAAGCGGGACTTGTCACTCTAGACAGGTGGCTGCTTTCTGTGGCCCAAAGAAAGGCAGTCACCTGTGGGGAGGGTAGCTCCACAGGCAGGAGGCACAGGGCTGTCCTCCAGTGACCTTGGATGTCACCCTGGCAAAGACCTAAGAAGACCACACAGGGCCCACATGTCAGTCACAAGGAGAGCAACAAGCTCAGGGAAGGATGAGTGGAACCTGTCAGGGCCACCAGGGCCCAGAGGAGGCTGTGGTGTTATGAGGATATCACCATGAGCAATTCCAGGCTGTGGGCAGTGCCTGCCTACAATGCAATTTGAATCTATAGTTTACGTATAAACCATCATATCACAGTCATTTCCAATAAATGAGGTCACAGTCTTCATGGGTTCTAGTATGGGAAAGGTGAGCTTGCCAACAGGTAAGCATGCTGTAAAGAATTCACACAAGTCCCAAGAGGCAGCTAAGGACACTGACAATAGACTATATGGTTTTAGGGGAGTCTCTTAGACACCTCTGACCAACACCTGGAAGGGAGGCTTCCCATGCCTTACCCTGGGGATTTTATTAAGTAGACCCTTACGGGGAGCATTAGCATCCTGTGTGGTGTGGCACTCCATTTACACAGACACACACACACACGTACACACACAATTCACACACAGCACACACACACACACACACACACACACACACACACACATGCACATGAACACACTGCATGCTTTGGATTATCCATTCAAATCTAAAACTTTGTAAACAAGTAAGAGAGATTGTGTGGGTTTGTCTTCTGGTTCTGGGTTATATGATAAGACACTTAATGTATTCAGTAGGCTTTTTAATATATGCACTATATACCATCTATACATAATATATAAAACAATAATAAAGAAGGGTCATGAATTTGAGACAGAGTGGGCATGCAGGAGGAATGGAAGGGGAAAGGGATGGGCAGAGATGACATAAATACAGTTGTAATGCAATAAGGCATAATTTAAAGATAAACAAAAGAGTAGAAAATGTCTACCCATAAAGGCCACGTCTACACCATGTTCTTCTCATATTCTTACATCGTTAGCCACATATCCAATCTCTCCATCTGTGCTCCTCCCCATTCTGTTGCTCCTCCCCATTCTGTTGCTCTCCCATCCATGCCCCCCATTCCATTGCTCCTCCCCATTCCTTGTTCATTCCTCCTCCCCCATTCCGTTGCTCCTCCCCATTCCATTGTTCTTCCCCATTCTGTCCTTGAAAATATATCAATTTTCTCCCCTGTACTTGAGCCCAAATCTTAGCTCACACTTGTGAGCTTGTTCCGATTATTTTGTTGTTCTAACAAATTAGAACTGTGCTACAAAATGAGGGGCAGGGCCCAGTCTCTGTCATTCTTGTCTGAACTTATCTGTAGAATGAGAAGCTCTCTGATGTAGGGGGATGGTTAAGCTAAGGGGAGAGGTTTCATAAGTGGGTGGCTGAGACTTTGCATTTCTCATTTAACTTCCTGTGTCCCTAAGACACACTAGTGAATGTCAAGTGAAGTGATGATGCTTAAAGAAACAGCACATAGGCAATAGAATCTAATCGGGAAAGATGAAGTTCTTTAATCTGAGACAGTTGACTTCAAGCAGCAATACTGTGGCACTTGCCAATCTGTAACAGTAAAACACCTCTGGCAGGAGCCTGAGGCACTCTGGGAAAGACATCATCAAAGGTGATAAAACTGTGAACCATATGTTGCTGGAGAAACTTCTGTACATTGGTATTTTTTTAGATTTCTTAATTTTTATTTTATGTGTACCACCATTTGCCTCCCTGTGTGTATATGCACTGCATGTTTACAGTGCCTCCAGATGCCAGAAGAGGGCATCAGATCCTCTAGTACTGAAGTTACAAGCGGTTGTGAGCTCCTATGCGGCTGCTGGGAACTGAACCTGGTCTTCTGCTAGTGCAGCCAGTGCTCTTACCCAGAGAGCCAAATTAAATAGGAAAAGTTGATAGCTTTTGACATGAATAGGGTTTTAATTTTGCACTTAATAATAAATAAGTATCTTGTGAAGAAATTCTCTACTAACAAAAATATTAAATTAGTCCACTTCTGTTTTTAAAGAACCATCTTAAAATAATCAATATGCTTATTTTATAAAATCTCAGTTAAAATATGAACTCTTTCTCAGAATTGCTTTCTCTCCCCTCTATACTATAGACTTGCATACCTTCCTGAGACTAGAGCAAATTCTCAATGATAACAATGATTCTAAACGTGTGAATCTGCCAGCAGTTTATAAACATCTGTTATAAGCTTTATTCTGTCAAGTAACTGCTTATTAAGAGCCTAGTAATGAGGGTCAGAGAGACAGCTTGGTGGCTAAGAGCACTTGCTGGTCTTGCAGAGAACTGAGGTTGGGTTCTTGGCACCCACATGGTGACTCCCAAGGGCTCCAACACCCTCTTCTGGCCTTTGCAGGTACTGCACACACATGGTACACATATACACTGGCAAAACATAAAATTAAACCACAAAAGAAAAATAAGTATTTTTTTAAAGCAAGTAATTCAACCAGTTACCATATAAGTTACAAATCAAAAGAGTTAAGGGTGAGCTGTGAGGAATGAAGAAAATGTACACTTTTTAAAATATGTATTAGGTTTCCAGTATAATTCCCCCAAATCCACAAGCCATTAGTAAGATGATTATAGCTGTTGAGTTGTGGCCAGTACAACTTTCCTCTCTAGACCCAGTATGCACTGGACATGTGTACTTTCACTGTGCCTGACTTAAACCAATTTAGTGATGTCAAATTCTTGTCAACTTGTATCATGCTGGGACTCCCTTCCAGGATAAAGTCACATCTTGTTACATCTAACTCAGGACAGCTGTCTCTCTAACTCCCTGAGGAAGCTGTCCGTGACCCTCAGAATGGACAATGAGCTACCACAGATGTCTGTGTCTGCCTCAGCCTGCCTTGCATGACTGTAACAGACTCTCTGTCCTCCTTACACCCCAAGGGAGAAGGGATCCCAATCTGCTCACCCCATGCCAGGCACTTCACATCCTTTGACATAAACCTCTACAGAGAGGGGAACAAAAGAAGCCTGGGTTTCAAAAATCTGAAGAAAACCATGATGTCACTGAGCCACAGTCTCCTCGCAGCAGAAATTGGGATCGACAACACACTGCCTGTGGTAAATTTTAAATGACATAATGTGCCCCCAAACACTTGGGACAGGATCTGACTCGTGGAAAGTCACAGAAGTATTATCACACACAAGTATTAACATGTCAAGATATCAAAGAAGTCTGGAGAGGTGGCCCTGAGGCAGAGAGTGCCTGCCACTCTTGCAATGGACCCAAATTCAGTTTCCAGCACACCACATTAGATGGCTCACCATGACCTGTAACTGGGTTGCAGAGATGGCTCAGATACTAAAGGCTAACTAAGCTCACAACCCAGAAGACAATAATGACCAGTTAACTCCAGTTCCATAGAATCTACAGCTCACTTCTGGCCTCCATGGGGACTGCACTCTTGTGATGTACACACACACACACACCACACACACCCCACAAATCTTTTTTTAAAAAGGGAAAGAATACAGCAGATTACTGACCTTTACATCGCAACCAGTACTGACTTAATATCCCTATCAAAGAAATGGGTCATCATAACTCACAGTTAATGGTTCCGGTCTAGGATCAGACTGATCCATGACACAACTTTCCCCAGTGCTGTCTGGGCATTGTATCACAGTATATCACAGTAGAAGTATATGGTAGACAGCAACCAATCACCTCATGACAAGGCACACAACTAACCCCTTAGAGGTCATTTTCCAGTGACTAGAAGAGGGGCCAAGGGAGGCCAGGCCCCACCTCCTCAAAGTTCCACCACCTCCAGCCACACCAACCTCTAATACATGGGGGCCTTTGGGAGACATTTAAGAACTAAAGCATAGCATTAGAACTGAGAAGACTATCCAGATATGGACGCACACATCTTTAATCCCAGCACTAAGAAGCAGAAGCAGGTGGATCTTTGAGTTTGAAGCTAGCCTGGTCCACGGAGTATTCCGAGGACAGCCAGGGCTACAGAAAGAATCTTGTCTTGAAAAACCATGATGATGATGATGATGGTGGTGGTGATGATGGTGATGGTGAGGATGAGGATGATGATGGTGATGATGATGATGGGTTTACAGGTTGGTGAACCAAGCCGCCACGAGCCTCTTCTGAAGCATTGTCTTACAAAGATAAAAATGAAGGGCTGAAGAGGTTGGTGGTGATGCTGGAGAGGGTAATGGTGATGCCGGAGTTGGGTCCAGGAACTCCAAAGGAGAAGGCAGCTAGAGAAGTGAATCTAATGGTACTGGGGGCAGGGGGTGGGTAGGATATCCCTACTTATGAAGGTAGCCTGGAGAAGGGAGAGGAAGGAGACAGGACGTCTCTGGACTTAACTTTTAGAATGCAGACAACTCAAAATAAGTGTGATGCCTTGACGTTCTGAGCACCAAGCTCAGGCTCTCGCTCACCTGGGCTCACACGCTCCAACCTCCTCCCTATCCAACCAAGGCTTCCTCTGGGTGAAGCACAGGAGTGCTAACTGTTGTAGAGTCTCCCCAGCACTGCTCTTCCCTGGGCTTGATCAAAGGCCACATGGAGTTTCCTTTTCTCCTTCTATGACTGAAGAATTACCACTCCATCCTCGCAACCTCACGAGGGAGGCCACGGCTCCTGAAGCACGGAATCCTAATGCACAGACCATGATGTACAGACCCCAGTACACAGACCCCAATGCACAGACCCCCCCATGCAATGACCCCATCACAGACCCCAATGCACAGACCCCCATGCAATGACCCCATTACAGACCCCAGTGCATAGATCCAATACAGAGACCCAAATGACAGTCCCAATGTACAGACCCAATACAGAGACCCCAATACAATACCCAACACCATGCCCCAATGCACAGACCCCCATGCAATGACCCCATCACAAACCCCAGTGCACAGACCCCAATACAGAGACCCAAATGCTCAGACCCCAATGCCTAGATTCCTATGCACAGACCCCAAACCATAGACCCTAATGCACAGGTCCCCACGCAATGACTCCTCATTCAAGACCCTAAGGCACCGACTCCCATCGTAGGATTTCCTTGAACTATGCCTATTTTTCATATCTAGCTTGGTCATCTATTATCCTTTCCACTGTCTATCCAATCTATAATGGCAGCAAGCTTCCCTCTACATCATGAATTAGCCATGTGGCACTTGGGGTGAACTGTAAAACTGTCAGGATCTGACACATACAAGAGTCTTTTACAGCAGAAAGTTCCTCCTCATAGGAAGCCTAGGAAATCAATGCAAAAATGGCCCAAAGTAGCCACATTTGTCTAACTTTAAGATGTTCCATTCTGGAGGAAACAGGGCTGTATGTTTTAGCATTTGTTTATCTAGTCCAAAAATGTCTGTTAGAGGCTCTAATTAATTAAGCACTGTACTAGGCATGAAGGAACGAGATAGATGAACAAAATCAGAACGCCGCAATCCCCTCAATGTCCAGTCATGCATTTAGGAAGAAATAAATGAAGTGACAAACTGGGTCACACAGAACCAAATTAGACTCATGGTTGTTTAAAACGACTTAACACAGTTTCATTTCCTTAACATGGAAATCCTAAATTCACATATGATGTGTTGAGTCCAAACTGTGTGTTTAAAAAAAAAAAAAGCACTCACTTGGTATTTGAATACTAAAAATCAAAGGATTTCATAAGACCAGGTTAATTATCAATGACATTCTGACATTTTCTTAGAGAATGCATAGACTTGTCTATCAACCCTGGTGTTATATGGATATTTTATCTCTGATAAGCAATTGTCTCCCCACCCCCTTCATTAACGAGTTCTGTTCTCTCTGAGCCCATCTAGACCACCGAGTCTAGCCACTGACCAGCCCTGACATTGCTCTACAGCCTCACATACAACAGAAGTGGAGACTAAGAGGAAGACAGGGAAGACACATGCTGCTTGAACACCTGGACAGAGAACGATTCCCTGAAGCTATGAAGAAGTATCCTATGTATTGGCTGTGTGAACAGAGCACACCAGTCCTCACACTAACCCAACACCGAAGGCTGTGAGGACATCTGCGATTGGTCTTCTGCCCCAGGATCAATCCATCCCATAACAGCTGAAAGAGCAAGTCATTCATTCCGGTACCTTCCTAGGGCGCTGCCCTTCACAGCAGATGTCACGATAACAGTTCTTGCCTTCTTCTCTGTGCTGCTGCTTCCTAACGGGTTATTTACCCTTGCCCATGCAACTCCGTGCTGAGGTGAACACTGGAAAAGTCTCCATACCCGTTTCTGACACTTAGACCTGACGTGATCTCAGCCTCCCAAGTAATCAGGAAAAGCAAATGAAAATTGCAATGGGAAACCTGTCACAGAACCCAACGCCAGTGTGAGATACAACAGCAACCCTGTAAATTAGACACTGTCATTTGTGAGATCAGTTTGGCAACCAGCAAGAAGGCTGAAGCATCAGGTGTCCCGTGAACCACAGGGGACCTTCCCTACAGACTTTAGAGTGGTAGATTTGGCCTTTCCTTGATGGTCAGCAAGAATTATATGCATATTACCACATCATCATCTGTACTCTAGTTTTGGTTTCTGTTTCCTAATAAACACCATGACCAATAGCAACCTGGGCAGGAAAGGGTTAATGTTAGTTTACAGATGACAGTCAGTCCTTGAGGGAAGCTAAGCAGGATGATGCATGAGCTTGAAGCAGCAACCATGAGGAACACTGGCTACTGGCTTACTTTCTCTGCCTTGTCCAGATACCCTTCTTCTACAACATGGGCCACCTGCTTAGGGATGACACCACCCCCAGTGGGCTGGCTCCCCCACCAATTAGCACAAAGGATCCCCACGACGCTCACGGGCCCGTCTGGTTTAGCAAAACTCAAATTTAGGTCCCTCCCCCTTTTCCCCTGTTTTTGTCTAGATTGCATCAAATTGACAGAGTGTAACCATCACAAAAATTTAATAATCATGCATCCCGTGGAAAAAAGCGTTTAAAAGCTCTTACAATGGACAACAAATTTTATTTCATTTTAAATACAGTTTATGAAATTTTTTTTTTTTTATATTTTGGTTTAGTAAAATCACAGTAGAAAGAAAAAGGTAACAAAAAAACCAATAAACCTCATAAACAAGGCAAAAACAACAAAACCCCCTTAGAGGTCTTTTTTCCGGGGACAGAAGGGGGGCCCAAGGGGGGCCAGGCCCCCCCTTTCCTCAAGGTTCCACCACCCCACCACCCCAACCTTAATACGGGGGCCTTTTTGGGAGACATTTAAAAAAACTAAAGCATAGTTTAGAACTGAAAAAGGATTTTCCCAGATAGGACGCACACATTTTTAACCCCAGCACAAAGAAGCAGAACAGGGGGGTTTTTGGGTTTGAACCAGCTGGTCCACGGGGGTTCCGAGGACAGCCAGGGCTACAAAAAGAATTTTTGGGTCTTGAAAAACCAGATGATGATAAAAGATGGTGGGTGGTGTGTGGTGATGGGTGAGGGGGTTTTTAAAAATGATTGGGGATGTGATGAGGGGTTTACGGGTTGGGAACCAACCCCGCCACGGGGCCTCTTCTAAAGGCATTGATTACAAAGTTAAAAATGAAGGGCGGGAAGAGGTTGGGGGTTGTAAGCTGGAGAGGGAAATTTGGGTGTCCCGGGATTTGGGGTTTCCAAAACCCCAAAGGGAAAAGGGCCCGGTAGAGAAGTGAATCAAATTGGTACGGGGGCGGGGGGGTGGGTGGAATACCCCAACTTATGAAGGTCCCTGGAAAAAGGGAGGGGAAGGAGACAGGACGCTCGGGACTTAACTTTTGGGAATGCAGAAAATAAAAAAAATAAGTGTGTTCCCTTGCCGGTTCTGAGCCCCAAGCTCGGGCTCCCCCTCCCCTTTGGGCTCACACGCTCCAACCCCCCCCTTACCCAACCAAAGGGTTTCCCTTTCGGGGTGAAACGGGATTGCAAAACTGTTGTAAAGTCTCCCCACACTGCTTTTTCCCGGCTTGATAAAAGGGCCCACAGGGAAATTTTTCCTTTTCCCCTTCTATGACTGAAAAATTTTCCCACAAAAACCTCGAAACCTAACGGGGGGGGCCCACGGCCCCAAAGCAGGGAAATCCTAATGCACAGACCATTTTTTACAGGACCCATTACACAGACCCCAATGCACAGCCCCCCCCCATGCAATGCCCCCCTTCACAGACCCCCAATGAAACTCCCCCCATGCAAGGGCCCCCAAAAAACCCCGTCAGACCCCCAAATACAAGCCCTTAAAGTTTTAAAAAATTTTCCCCCAAACCCCCCCCAAAAATCCCCCAAAATCCAGCCCCCCCAATGCGGGGGGGCCCCCCCATGAAATTTCCCCCAATCACAAACCCCATTTCAAGCCCCCAATACAGAGCCCCCAAATTTGCCGCCCCCAAATTCCTAGTTTCCTATGCACACCCCCCCAAACCTAGCCCTAATGCACGGTCCCCACGAAAGACCCCCTCATTCAAAAACCCTAAGGCACCAAACTCCCTTTGTGGGTTTTCCCCTTGAACTATCCAATTTTTCATAATCTAGCTTGGTCATCTTTTTCCTTTCCACTGTCACCCCAATCTAAAAAGGGGCAGAAAGGGCTTCCCCCCTACATCATGAATTAGCCATTTGGCATTTGGGGGGTAACTGTAAAACTGTCAGGATCGACACAAAACAAAGCCCTTTTACAGCGAAAGTTCCCCCCTCATGGGAAGCCAGGAAATAAATAAAAAAAGGGCCCAAAGTGGGCCACATTTGTCTAACTTTAAGATTTTCCCATTCGGGAAAGGAAAATTCAGGGCTTTTTGTTTTAGAAAAATTTGTTTTTCTAGCCCAAAAAATGTCTGTTAGGGGTTTTAAATTTAATTTAAGCACTGAAACTAGGCATAAAGGGAAACGAGATAAAAATGAAAAAAATTTCAAAACGCCGCAACCCCCTCAATTTTCCATTTCATGCATTTAGGAAGAAATAAATAAAATTTGACAAACTGGGTCACACAAAACCAAAAATTAGTTTCATGGTTTTTTAAAAACGATTTTAACAAATTTTCTTTTCTTAAAAAGGAAATCCCTAAATTCAAATATAAATTTTTTTGGAGCCCCAAACTGGGTGTTTAAAAAAAAAAAAAAAGCACTCCTTGGAAATTTGGGAAAAAAAAAATTTCAAAGGATTTCATAAGCCCGGGTTTAAAAAAAATCAAGGGACATTCTGCCCATTTTCTTAGAGAATGCTTTAGACTTTTTCTTTTAAACCCCTGGTGTTATATGGATTTTTTTATTCTGAAAACCCCAATTGTCTCCCCACCCCCTTCAAAAAGATTTTCTGTTCTCTCGGGCCCATCAAGACCACCGGGGCCCTACCCACTGACCACCCCAAACATTGCTCTACAGCCTCCCATAAAACAGAAGTGGAGCCCTAAGGGGAGACAGGGAAGACACATGCTGCTTAAAAACCCCGGGGGACGGGAGAACGTTTCCCCTTTAAGCTTTTGGAAAAATTTTCCTATGTATTGGCTGTGTGAACAGGCACACCAGCCCTCACACAAAACCCAACACCGGGGGTTTGTGAGGACATCCAAATTGGGTTTTCTTCGCCCCAGGATCAACCCAACCCATAACAGCTGAAAGAGAAGTCTTTTTTTTCCCGGGTTACCTTCCTGGGGCCCGCTGCCCAATTAAAGCAGATGTCCGATAACTTTCTTCCCTTCTTCTCTTTTGCGCTGTTTCCTTTAAGGGGTTTTATTTACCCCGGGGCCCTGAAAACTCCGTGATGGGGTAAACACGGAAAAGTCCCCATCCCCGTTTCTAAACATTTTGCCCTTTCCCTTGATCTCACCCTCCCAATTAATCAGGAAAAGAAAATAAAAATTTGAAAAGGGAAAACCTTTTCCCACAAAACCCCCAAAGGGCCAGTGTGAGATAAAACAGAAACCCCTTTTAAATTTTAGACACTGCCCATTTGTGAGATCAGTTTTGGCAACCACAAAAGGTTTGAACCAGGTGCCCCTAAAAACCCCGGGGACCCCCTAAGATTTTAGAGTGGTAGTTTTGGGCCCTTTTCCCCTTGATGGCAGCAAGAAAATTTTTTTCATTTTCCCTTTCATCAATCTGTACTCAATTTTGGGTTTCTTTTTTCCCTAATAAAAAACCCAGACCAATAGCAACCGGGGCGGGGTGGGGGTTTAAAATGTTTGTTTCAAAATACAGTCGCCCCTTGAGGGAAGCAAAGGCAGGATGTGCAGACCCTTGAAGCAGAAACCATGGAGGAACATGGTACTGGTTTAATTTTCTCCCCTTTGGCCCAGTTACCCTTCTTCTACAACTGGGCCAACTGCTTAGGGATGACACCACCCACAGTGGGCTGGCCCCCCCGGCCCCAATTGGGAAATAAAAGGGAGGCCCCTACAAAAAAGCTCCAGGCCCAGTTTTTGGGGAGCCAAACATAAATTTGAGGCCCCTTTTCCCCGGGGTTGTCTAGATTTTTTTTAAAAAATTTTTGACCAGATTGCCATCGGGGGGAAAAAAAGGAAGGGGGGGGAAAACCAAAAAAACTTGAAAAATTTCATGCATCCAGTGGAAAGAGATTTTTTAAAAGCTCTTACAATGGACAACTTTTCTTTAAATCATTTATAACATACATTTTAAATGACATTTTTTTTTATATTTTTGGGAAAACCTACTAAAGAGATTTCAATTTTAAATTAAGGGGCTCAAATTTAAAAATAACACCTGGGGACACCCTCTCATGAGACCCCAAAAATTACCCATCAGGGGAAGTTGTTGTATTTATTTTTGGTAAAAAATTTTAAAAGCAGTCTATTTTCCATCAGCTTTGGATATGAAAAATAAAATTTTATATTCACATCAACCCAAAACATTTAAATTTAAATACCCCAAAAGGCAGAAATTTTATTATCAAAAAATCTTATAAATTTAAAAATTTGTAAAATAAAAACAAAGTTACGTATTCCTTTTAAAATTTTTAATTTTTTAAAATTGTTTTAATAAGTGTTAAAAAGTACATACACATACATAATGATTCAAAAATTAAGGAAACAATCTATTTAAAAATTAAAGGCCGGGGGGGAGAATAAGAAAGGGAAAAAAGGATTAAAAAAAGAAGTCTTTTAGCTTGTTTTAGGCCTTTTTAAAAGACCCTATTTTTTTTTATGTGTATGAATATCCCCCCCCAACCCTTGGGGAAAATGGGTTTTATTGGGTTTAATGGGGTTACCCCAACAAAGCCCCAAAATGAAAAAAAAAAAAAAATACCAAAGGTTTTTAAAAAAAAGAAAAAGGAGGGGGCGTCAGATCCCCGGGGAAACCAGATTTTGCAGAGGTTGTGAACCACCATCATGAGGGAAGAAATGAGCCTGGTAATTAAGTCGGTGTGGCGCTTCACATTTTTAAAAAATATTTAAAAAACCCAGGTCCCGGAAGATGTTTTAAAATGGCAGAATGTGAAAGTGCCCCCTGGATCTAGCAGTCACTCGCTTCCTGGCACTATTATTTTAACCTGTGTCCCCCCCAAGTGGGTGGGTTACTGACTTGGAGCAATGTCGGATCAGGAAATTTGGAAATCCTATGTCCATCATCTTCTCTTAGCAAGACAGAGGGGTTTTAAATTTCTAACCATCTCCTGAAGTTATAAGGACCAAAGACCCCAAGAAAGCATTTTTCTTGCAATGCAAACTTTCCTATACTATAACAAAAATATACTATAAAAATTTAGACAGTATTTTATAGTATTTTTATTAAGAATATTGTTTTAAAATATAGCATAATATGTTATAAGTATAATATGTATATACAGCAAAAAAATACTATAAAATACATAACAAAAAAATTAAAAAGAAAAAGTTTGGGGGTCGTGTGGAGATTCATCTATGGGGTCTATCCCTAGGGATGCCGCCTCACGGTTGCCAGAAAGCAAGGAGAGGGGAAGTAGTCCCTGGAAGAACCCTCTGAAAGCATGTGAACCACGGGGTGCAAGCGGGGAAAGAAACTGAGATGCCTAAAGATCTCCCACAATGACGTCATGAAGATCCTCCCTTTGGTTCCCCTTCCATCCCTAACTGTAATTTTCTCCTTGGGGAACATCCTCAGAACCCCGTGTAACCTGGCTCACCACGCAACAGTGTGCCCAGAGTGACCGCAGACGGTGCGTTTGGAAGTAGAAAAGTTGAGAGTATTTAAAAAAAAAGATTATGGGGGGCAGTCACTCTCCCAGGGGGGCCCCCACTCTCCGCCACCTCCTGCCCACCTTAAACGACCGTGATCCTGAGCCTTTAAAGGAAAACTTCCCTTCCCCCACCCACCTTCCCCTTCACTGCGTCCTCCGGGTGCAGGCAAGATGCCCTCCACAGACAGGGAGGACACTTAAACCATTCAAGAAAAAACCTACCAAAAATGATATTCAACTGAACATCTTGCCCAACAAAGGGTACCACATTTTTTAAAAGAAACTTGCTAAAACTTAAATTTCACACATCAAACCCCACACATCGATAGTGGGGAGATTTTAAAATGCCCCCTCTCACCAATACACATCATCCAGACAAAACTAAACAGGAAATAATGATACTAACGATTTATGAATCAAAGGGACCTAATGACATTATAATATTTCCCAACCCCAAAAAATATACCATTTTTTCAGCACCTCATGGTCCCCAACGTAAAACCGGATACACTAAATTCAAAAAACGTGGGGAATCCCCCTTAGCGTGTTGGTCAGGAGACAGAACCGAACAGAACCCAATGGCTCGGGCTCTGAGATCAACAACTGAAACGCACCCCATTGCCTTCCCCTAGGGGCAGGCAGGAAAAGATGCCCCGGGGGATACACAGGGGGACAAATCTGGAAAGTCCCATGAGGTCCATTTTTATGGTTGGGGAGAAGCCGAGGTCAAAACCGACCAAGATCATTGCAATGACCTTGAAAATAAAGACATGGATAAAGTGAAAATGGGGGCCCCACCCCCGGACTTTCACTCAAAGCTTCCCGATTTTTTTTTTTTTGGGGGAGAGGTTTTCAAGGGGAGAAAGGGTAAAAAAAAAGGATGGAGGAGAGAGGGGCTGGGGTGAAAAAATTGTGGAAATTTAAAAAAAAAAATGATAAAAAAATTTTTCAAAAAAAATTTAGAAATTTTTTGGAGAAAGAATCTGAGAGCAAACAGCCCCAAACAAGGGGGGGATGGGGGGGGGGGGGGCCGTGGGGGGGAAGGGGGGGGGGTTTTGTGGGGTGTAGGTGGGGGGTCTTTTGGGGGAATTTGGGGGGGGGGCGGGGGGGGAAGGGGGGGGAGGGGGTCTTTTTTGGGAAGGGGGGGGGGGTGGGTGGGGGGGGGTGGGGGGGGGGGGGGTGGGGGTGGAGTTGGTGTGGTGGGTGGGGGGTGGGGGTGGGGGTGGGGTTGGGGGGGGGGGGGATGGGGGGGGGTGGGGGGGGGGGTGGGGTGGGGGTGGGTGGTTGGGGTGGGGTGGGTTGGGGGTTGGGGGTGGGGTGGGGGGGGGGTGTGGTGGGGGAGGTGGGGGGGGGTGGTGGGGGGGGGGGGGTGGGGTGGTGGGGGTGGGGGTGGGGGTGGGTGGGGGTGTGGGTGGTGGGGGGGTGGGTGGGTGGTGGGGGGTGTGGGTTGGGGGGGTGGTGGGGTTTGGGGTGGGTGGGGTGGGTGGTGTGAGGGTGGGGGGTGGGGTGGGGGGGGGTGGGTTGTGGGGTGGGGGGGGTGGGGGTGGTTGGGTTTGGGGGGTGTGGGGGGGGTGGGGTGGTGTGGGGTGGGGTAGGGGGTGGGGGGGGGTGGGGGGTGGGGTGTGGTGGTGGGGTTGGTGGGGGGGGGGTGGGGGGGGGGTGGGGGGTGGGGGGGGTGTGGGGGTGTGGGTGGGGGGGGTGGGGTGTGGGGGGTTGGGGGGGGTGGGGGGTGGGTGGGGGTGTGGGGGTGGGGGGGGGGGGGGGGGGGGGGGGGTGGGGGGGGTGTGGGTGGGGGGTGGTTGTGGGGGTGGGGGGGTGGGGGGTGGGGGGTGTGGGGGGGGAGGGGGGGGGGGGGGGGGTGGGGGGGGGGTGGGTGGGGTGGTTGTGGGTGTGATGAGGTGAGGGTAGGGGGTGCTGTGGGTGGTGATGAGTGAGGGAGGGGTGCTGTGGGTGTGATGGGTGGGGGGTAGGGGGTGCTGTGGGTGGTGATGAGGTGGGGGGGATGGGGGAACAAGCACCTTGAAAATGAACTCACAGGTTAGGGTCATGGGCAGGTTACGGTAATGGACAGATTACAGTAATGTACAATCTTGTGATGTTGGAAGATGTTATCTGCTGTTTTGCCTGTAAAGATGGCCACTCTATACAGACGATGCCACTGTGTACCAGGGGCATTTGTGTGTCATGGACAATTGAAGAGAAGGACACAGGAACTGCTATATAGTCCTAAACCAGGATCCGGAAACCTTACACCAATCTTTTTATTTATTTCCTTAAGCTTTGTTTTCATTTTCATGTATGTGTCTATGAGGGTGTAGGCCATGTGGAAACCGTGGAGGCCAGAAGAGGACGCCAGGACCCTGGGGCTGGAGTTGAAGGCAGCTGTGAACTGCCTGACATGGGAACTAGGAACTAAACGTGGATCCCCATGAAGAGCAGCCAGCGCTCTTAACTGCAAGGCCATCTTCCCAGCCAGGATTAGGGAGGCATCCTGGGTAGCTCAAACCACTCACACCAGTTCCTAGCACCATGAAGCAAACAGGCTGGACACACAAGAAGATCCCAGTGGAAGCTTTCGCATAATGATGCCGATGGCAATTACAGACAGTGGGTGTGAAACCCTAGTACTGAGGTATCGAGGGTTTTTGACAAACACAGCAGAGGTCTCCTTTGTCTTTTTTTCAGCAAGTTTATGGGAGAACAGTGGGACAGGATCCATCCAGTAAGCCCAATTGTTCATCATTGCCCCTTGATTTTGGATTTGCTTATGTGTATGGATGTTTTGCCTGAATGTGTGTGCACCACAGGGGCCAGCAGAGGGTGTCAGATCTCCTGGAACTTGAGTTGCAGATGGTTGTGAGCTACCATGTGGATGCTGGGAACCAAACCCAGGTCCTCTGTAAGTGCAGCCAGTGCTCTTAACCACTGAGCCATCTCTCCAGCTCTACTGTACTGTTACTTTAAACTTTCACAGTATAGCTCTGTCCCATTTTAAACAGGAGAAGGCTATACATAGGATGCTAATACTGTATCAAGCATGCCGTGCTACATGTAGATAACAAAGGAGTTCTACTTAGTGAGACCGATGTTCGTCATCATGACCAGCCATGCTCCGGACATTGCTTCCATCTCTAATTCTTGCCTATGACTAGATTAGGTAAAAATAACTAAAGTCAGCTACAGAATTCTTGCACGGTTAACTACAGTGCCTGGCATGCCTTGTGGGGAATTGTGTACCCCAGTTAATGAGGTCTAGCACTCATGTATGAACTGCTGTTGCTTTGCCTTGACTCTCAGCCCACGCTAACAGCACTCACAGTCAGCACAAGGAAATTTACTCCTATTCTTCACCAGCTTATATAAAATTCTTCTCAGGAAGACCATTCCTCCAGTGACCGAAACACAATCTAATTTGAAAACTTGTGAACTACCCTAGATGGGATTCTGTGAGTCATAGGCCCAGGCTTGTGATGACAGACATTAGACATCTTGAGAGCTGGAGAAATGTATAGAAGAATATGATAAGCTGTTAAATTAAGTACTAATTAAAGTATTGACACAAAATTGTCTGAAAGCTTAAAACCTGGGCGTTTCTAATTCAAAGAACCTGTGAACGAGCACAGGTCCTTAAATCTCTAGAGCTATGCAGTCTTTTAGGAACTTATGAAGTCTGTTTGTTAATTATTAGAGGCCTGCTTTAACTTATGAAGAACTGTTTGGAGGAAATACAATCAGAAGCTCTAGATTTTCATTATTACAATTCTACTATTATTTCATTAACAAATACAGAAAGTACATAAACATCTTGTTATTATTAGACATTAGATATCTCCCTGTAAGCAGTGGTGAGATTGCTCAGTGGTCAGAGCACTTGTTAATCTTCCAGAGGACCTGGGTTCAGTTCCCAGCACCTACAAGGTGGCTCACAACCATCTGTAACTCCAGTTACAGATGCCCTCTTCTGGCCTCTGCAGGCACCAGGCATGCACATGTGCATATATATGCAAGCAGGCAAAACAATCACACATATGAAGCAAAAATAAAAACATTTTTAAAAAACAATCCACTATAAATAATCTTTCCTTGATACTTTAAAAAATAAATTTCTTTATAAAGATGCCATCTTTGGCCAGGTAGAGGTGGCACATGCCACCCAACATTTAAGAGGCAGATGCAGGTGAAACTCTGTGAGTTTGAGGCCAGCCTAGCCTACAGAGTGAGTTCCAGGACAGCCAAGGCTACACAGAGAAACCTAGTCTTGAAAAAAAATCCAGCAAAATCTGATCGTTACATATCTATGTGGCAAGGTTGCTAGGCCATTGTGGCTAAATCTAGATGTCACTACACAGTGGGTTTTTTCCATGTTAACATGTAAATACATAAGCTTGAGTAAAGCAAATTGTATCTCATCATATAGGTGGACTACATCCAATGGGTTGGTACCCTTAAGAGAAAAAGGCTGAGGCCCCAGAGGAAGAAGAGATGCTGCCTCCCGCTGCCTTTCACACTTGCACACAGTACTGAGTCTCCATGTTCACATTTGCACACAGTACTGAGTCTCCATGTTCACACTTGCACACAGTACTGAGTCTCCATGTTCACACTTGCACACAGTACTAAGTCTCCATGTTCACACTTGCACACAGTACTGAGTCTCCATGGGTCCTGAGCTTGCTAGCCGCCCTAGGGATGCCAGGCTTGCCAGGTCCATGGACCATGTGCTGAACTACACATGGTAAAACTACAGCTCAAATAAAAACTCTATTGGCCTTGTAGCTCTGAAGATGCCTAATACAATGAGCCCCTGAAACCACATTTCTGAATGGTAGACCTGTGATACAGCGAGAGCTGCAGATGGGCCATTCAGAATCACACTTGGCTAGGGAGTAGCCAAGGTACACACGAGACAGATGACACAGAGAAGGAAACACATTGCAAACCTCAAATACTAAGACTTCAGATCTTAGGCTCGCTTAGGTCATGATTCTGGACAACTCATTGGAGGCCATGCCTCTATGTTCCTGTGCACAGAATAGAGGGCCTGCACCCAATCCTGCCCCCTCAGGAGACTCTAAGCATGATGACCCTTACTAAAAAGAACTCTGTAAATTATGAGAGCTGTAAAGTAGCTAGCTACCTCAGATGTTCTGGTACAAGTTCAAGTGAGAAGTCACAGCCAGCCTCCTGAGCCTCACGAGGGTGCAGGTTAAAACAAGAGGTACTTCCCACTATGCTTCTAAAATGAGAAGTGTCACACATGTGACATGGGGTGACAATA
Organism: Mastomys natalensis; assembly: GCA_021653895.1. Lineage (NCBI taxonomy): Eukaryota > Metazoa > Chordata > Mammalia > Rodentia > Muridae > Mastomys > Mastomys natalensis. Next base: position 722,740 of record JAJTUV010001315.1, on the reverse strand, counting down.
ATTGCCATGCTGCTCATTAACTGGAGGGAACAATCGCTCACACACAAACTGTGGTGTTTCTAAAATAGGAGCTACATCAGAGCAGAGCAAATATAAGGGGTTATCAGGTACACAGGCGCAGCCCAAGACCTGCCATAATGAAGCAGGGTTGAGCTTGTGCCTATGATAATCTACTAATAAATGCACAACCAAGAAAGGTCAGTAGTGACCACCAAGTGAGGGACCTTGAAAGTGTGGGCTCTTCTCAGCAAAGACCTAGATGTTACCAACATACCGTTTGCTACACGTAATGAAGATTCAGAGGCTGAGCTCACCTGAGGCTCCAGGTGAAGCAAAAAGCATCCCTGTCAACTATGCTGGTTTATTTTTGTCAACTTGACACAAACTCAAGTCACTTGGGAAGAGGGAATGTTAACTAAAGAATTGCCTCCATCAATAGACATGTGGATATGTTTCTGGGGTGTAATAATTGATGTGGAAAGGCCTGCCCATTGAGCCTGGGCTGTCTAAGATGGGTAGATGAGTGAGCTATGAAAACCAAGGCAGGCAGCAGCGTTTCTCCATACATACTGTTCAAGCTCATGCCTTGAGTCCTGCCTTGACTTGTCTCCATGATGGACTACAACCTGTATCCAAATACACCCTCTCCTCCCCAAGCTGCCTTTGCTCATGGTGTTTATCACAGTGACGGAAATCAAACGGGGACAACAACTCTAATTCTATGGCCATACCTGCAGTCAGTGCATGCATGACATAGAGACCTTGCCGGGCATCAGATCCGCCACGCTTGGTGGCTGCGGCTGTGATCAGAGATAAGATCTTAGGATGCTAAACCAGCAGGATGGGACCTGCAGTCAGGACTACTTATATCATCTAGAGGTGACCCTCAAGAAATGAAGCCACATGGGAAGGAAGACAGGAAGACAGAGAAACACTAACCATGGAGGATGATGTCAACTATGCAGGACCATCCTAAGGTTTACAACAAGGAAAACAATGGTCCTGGGTGTCTTCTCTGCTATGTAAGGTGTGCCTGTGTATGTGTATATGTTCATGTGTGTATGTGTATGCCTCTGCATGTCTGTATCTATGTATGTCTGTGAGTGCCTGTGTGCGTTTGTCTTGTGTGTGTGTGTGTGTGTGTGTGTGTGTGTGTGTGTGTGTAGGGCCGTGAAAGGGGTCTTGGATTTTGGTAGAAGTGCTGGCTGGAAGTACCCTGCAAGGGACGGGCATTTATTCTGCCATGCTCCCAGAATCCAGGCTCCTGATACATGGCATAGATCTCCATTGACCTCACTGTTCAGTCACGTAGGCCATTGCAGCCCCTCCCAAAGAGCACAGGTAGAGGGCGTGACTACAGGCCTCAGGCCCTAGAGAGATTTATTATACTAATGAAGGCCAGAGGGCGGAGCCAATTAAGCATTCTTCCCGAGACTCTCCCCCCTTTCTCCCTCCCTATTAACTCAAGTCTCCCTATCTAACCCTCTGAGTTTCAGGGGGGTGCATCCAGATCCATCTACATCTGCCATGAAAATAAACCCTTTTGGAACCATGGACTTTCTTGTGTCTTTGGGCCTGCCATGGGAAAATGCAGAGAAGGCCTTTAATGAGCTGCTGTAGCTGCAACCACCATGCCTAACTTCCTGTCTGGAGGACCTCTCTGTCTTCCAGCCACAGGGACCCACATCTTCAAGCAAGCTAGCCGGGCCACTGAGTCTGCTAAGCGAGTATAGTAACGAGTCTCTCCTGTCTCTCCCACAGGGTGCTGCCGGGGCCTCTTTCTTCTCTCCCCCACCTTCGTTTCTCTCAGCTGTGGGTCAGCCGGTCGCATGCCCACACACTTCCAGTCTCGGTCCTCCCATGGCCTCTCAGCAGCGTCCGAGAGTCCAAGGGCTTGAGACCAGTCAGTCCCCGGCCAACTCCTGGCCTGGGGATCCCCAATCCAAGAGCTCTGCGCCCCCATGGAACTTCAGACTGAGTGAGAACTCCCCCCGCCAGGTGGGGCCCTGTAGCGCTCACCCAGTGTCGTGCACGGAGTGAACTCAGTCAAGATTCCCACTCTCCAGTCTCTTTGGAGCCGTGGGAATCACAACAGCCCAACAAGATTCAAGGACCCACGCCCGAGCCCACTCGTGAGCTAATCATTCCCCGCATGTGTGTGTGTGTTGACGCATGTGGAGGCCAGAGGTCAACACTAAGTGTCTGTTTCAATTCTTCCTCTTATATTTCAAGACAAGGTCACTTACAGCTCCCGGAGCCTTCAGATCCAGCTGATGGGCAGGCTTGCCTTCTCTCCACTGAGATCTTTGTGGGGTTTTTGTTCTTGTTTGGTTTGGGCTTTTGGGTTTTTTTTTTTTAATGAATAAAACACAGAACATTTTAGTTTATTTGGTAGAGCAAGACAAAGTGTGCTGACTTCCCTCACAAAAGCCCAACTCCCCCATCATATTAACCAGGACTTGTTAACTTGGTTTTGAACTGCCCACAACTGCTGGCCTGTCTAGTCTCTCGCTCTTTGGACATGGCTGCCTCCAAAAAACCCTCACACTTGTTAATCTCCTACTTCAGCATTGTGTGGGCTGAGAAACCAGATACTCAAATCCTTGGGAAGTATTTTTTCCATTAACTTATTCATTTATTCACTTTACATCATGATCGAAGACCCCCTCCCCTCACAGTGCCCCTCACATAGGCCCTCCACCTCCCCTTCTCCTCTGAGAAGGGTGAGGTCCCCCCTGGGAATCAATCCAACCTGGCACCTCAAGTCACTGCAGGCCCAGGCACATCCTCTCCCACTGAGGCCAGAAAAGGCAGCTCAGTTAGGGGAACAGGATCCACAGGCAGACGACAGAGTCAGGGTATACACCACCACCACCTTGCCCCTGCTCCAGTTATTGGGGGACCTGCATGAAGACCAAGCTGCACATCTGCCACATATGTGGGGGAGGACTAGGCCTAGCCCATGCTTGCTCTTTGGTTGGTGGTTTAGCCTCTGGGAGCCCCCAAGGGTCCAAGTTAGTTGACTCTGTTGGTCTTCTCATGGAGTCCCTTTCCCCTCCAGTTCCCTCAATCCTTCCTCTAACTCTTCCACAAGATTTCCTGAGCTCTGTCTAATGCTTGTCTGTGGGTCTTAGCATCTGTTTCAGTCAGCTGCTGGATGGAGCCTCTCAGAAGAAAGTTATGCTAGGCTCCTATCTGTAAGCATAACAGAGTATTATCAATAGTGTTAGGGATTGGTGCTTGCCCATAGGCTGGGTCTTAAGTTGGGCCGGTTATTGGTTGGCCATTCCCTCAGTCTCTGCTCCACCTTTGTCACTGCATTTCTTGAAGGCAGGAGACATTTTGGGTAAAAAGTTTTGTGGGTTACGTTGATGTTCTTACCCCTCCACTGGGAGTCCTGCTTGGCCACTTCAGGTTCCATATCCTCCACTTCTAGGAGTCTCAGCTCACCCTCAAAGAGCTACCTCTATCCCAGGTCTCTGGCATGTCTAGAGATGCCACCCTTAGGAGGAATAACAGAGTTCCTACTTGCATAACCTAAGTTTCCAACATGTCTCTAGGATGCTCTGATGTCCTTCTGGCTAAGTGACAGCTTCCTCCTCATCTTCTTGCTAGTTGGAACTGCACCTCAATGACCACCAAGAACATAAATTTATATGTGTAGTTTACAGCATCTGTAGATTTATTTTTATCTTAATAGCACTTGATCTACCCCATGGTGGCTTCACGAGAAGTAAGCACCCGATGCCAACTGTGAACTGCTGAGAAACCGTGTAGTTAGACACACCCTTAGGTGTGCCTCAGGGCATCTCAGGGGCAAATAAGCTAGAGACTGGGCACTCCGAACCACTGCACAAACCAAGCAGGCATAACAGGTTAAATGCGGATGTCTAATAAGCCCTTTGAAATATTCTCTTACTCTATTATCATTAGAGAATTCTAGCACAATGGTTCAGAGCAGCTGTTGGTTTCAGCAGACAGGCTGAACCAAGTCCCCAGTTTTTATAAGAAGGTTAGGCCAATATGGCTGAAGCCTCCCCAAGCCCAGGTACATGAGCTCCTAGCTTAGGTATATCCCAAAGCACAGAACATACATTTCCCCCATTCCATAGCATTTGGAATCAGTTGTTTGAGTCATTTTGCAGGACTTGTCCACATCTTTATCTCTGGACGACAGGACATGGGTCCCGTGAAAGAGTCAGAATTCAATATTAAGTTCTGTTGCTTATGAGTTAGATTTCCCTCATCTACAAGAATGAAGGAAAGACCTTCTACTGCGCTATGAGAAGGTTTGTAAAAAAAAAAAAAAAAACCACACACACACAAAAACACCATGTTAAAAAAAAAAAAACACAAGGATCTGATGAATGCAATTATCATTCTCTGTAATTGTTATGGAGAAGAAAAGACACCTCTCTCCATGAAGAGAAAGAGCAGTAGGCGAGCAACCTAAAGCCTCAGTATCCACGGGTCAAAGTGCTGAGTTCATACAGAATCCACTCAGCGTCTCCACACCCAGTCATTTGCGAGATGGAGTCGTACTTCAGTCCAGGACACCTGCTGAGCGGAAGCCATCACTCCCTAAAATTATCCACTCCTCTGTCCTGGTCATACACTCTTCCTGCCATCTCAGCCACGCCTCCCATGCTCCCCACAATCCCTTGCTTCTTCCCTGAGCCCTTTAACCTCCCAGTAACCTCCCAGGGAGCTGGTTGGCGGTGTGCCCCGCCCCTAAGTCACACATCTTCCCACATGGTCTGAACTTCAGCCCATGTGTTGTCCCGAGAAGTCCTTCCCTTTCAGTAAATGTCCCTGCCCTTTCAAATCTGCAATCCGATGGAGTCCTGAAGGTTTCTTTAAAGGTTCTCTCAGCGACAGCCACCGACGTCCCTCCTCTACTGGGGAAGGTAGACCTTTCCAAATGACCACACAGCTTTGAAGGGAATGCAATAAGGGGCGGCAAGGTAGGAAGGGGACCCGGTCAACCTGAGTGATCCATGAGGTGACAGGTGTTAAAGGCCACTGCCCTCTCTTTCTATCCTACGTTCCTTTTGAAAAGAAACTCCGGTGGGCAGCAGACAGATCTGAATGGAAGTTCCATGAAAAGGCAAGAAAACAATCTGCAGTGGCGTGGAGAGGCACCCAGCATGAGCACTGGCCAAGCCCACACTGAACTGGTGCAGACTGGTCCACACTATGTAATGAAGGAAGGAAGGAAAGGAGAGGAGAGGGAGGAGGAGAGGCAAGGAGGGAGGGGAGGCAGGGAGGGAGGGAAAATGGCTGCCTTCGGGTTGAGGAATGCCAAAGACTAATGAGAAGCATACAGACGAAACCCAGTGGGTGAACCAGAGGATTCATCAGTGTCTAGAGCAGAGCAAGGCAGCTGGGTTGTAATGACTATGAGCAGACAGGAACATGTCACAGAGGCCTGCGATGGCTCTACTGAGACCTCGGGACTGGCCTCAGACAGCACTCCCGGCTGAGATCAGGTTAAGTGCAAGCAGGCGTTATTGCCCACAAGAAAGGCAGAGACCACAGACAGGAGCTACAGCAGGAAGGAGAAGAAGTGTTTGATTTAAAAATAAGGATTTCCTTTTAGCATCGAGAGCCTCTCATATGTGACCATCAATTTTCCTAGACGCAACACCCATGAAAATATCACATATGTGGGTCACATAGAGCTGCTTGGTGATAGTGGGGTCTTTTTATGGCAACATCATTAAGCTATTTATAGCAAGCAATTAAAAAGGCTCTAAGTGGGCCACCACATTCCCATCTGGCGGCTCTGGCTGTGATGGGCATAAAACAGGCAACAAGATAAGAGGCTTTCCCACAACAGGGCTCACTCAAAGGCCACCTCCGGTGCTTATAAACTTCCCTTTAGGTGGGCTTTGTATCTTATTTTGTAAGGTCACTTTAATTATGCACAGGGCAAGTTACACAAAATGCAGGCCACATTTATGGGAAAACATCAAGTTTGTTTAGTACCAAGCTGTCGTTAAGGCAAGCAGACAGGCGGACACAGTCATACAACCTGACAAACAGGTAGATGTGCCTTAGGGTAAGTACAGCACTGGGGAAGCTGGTCCCTGGAACTTTAGTTTTCTGACATATAAAACCGGTACCTAGCAACTGACTTCTGTGTTTCTTGCATATGGTATGTCAATTGACTTTGGGCCCAGACACAGCTCGGCAAAGGACAGCTGCTTTAAGTACCATTAACACAGCCCAGGCCAACGCCCCCTAGTGGTGAACTTGCAGAAACACACTTATCCAGGAGCCCACCTCCGGTCACTTATTCCAAACCTGGTCTACGCAAGTATGGTTCACCAGATACTGCACTGCTCAGTGCACATACTCTGATCTAGAGGCACTTCTCACGCCTCAGCTCCACTTCAAGGCCATTCCTACCATAGCCCCTTCTTACTCGGAACCTCTCCGTGCTGACCTAGACATGGGTCACCGTGAGCACTTTAGTGAGCAAAGGAATCCATCTTCCTTCCTAATTCAGCACAGCTGCATCCAGTTTAGAAAATTCTGCCTGTGACCTGTCTGTTCAGTAGGCCCAGTAATGGTGCCAGGTATGGATTTCATCTTGGAGAGTGGGACTTAAACCCCAGGGAAAGGTACCATTATTATCCTGCCAAATGGATGTAATGCTAGATCAACTCCTAGTGACTTATTGCTATATCTATATATTAGTACATCTCTCTCCATCATCAGAGAAGTGTCTATTGGCAGTGAACGATGACTACTGCAGAGATCCAGAATAGGTCATGGTGCAGAGAATAGAGACTGGAAGATGCTTGACCCTACATGGCACATCGGTAATCTACCTCCTCCCAAGGCTCATGGATCATTGCAGATGAGGGGACTGAATGGGTGTAAGAGCCAGAGGTGGCGATGACCCAAGGAAACAGGAACTTCTGAGTACAATAGGGCAACTACCATATGACTTAGAAGTCATTGTAACACATGCACAAGACCTGCACCAGCCCACGCCAGACTAAATCCCAGCATGGAGAGGGAGCTGGGCATAAAACACCACCCTAGCCATGAAACTATGGGCAACTGTTAGCTGCTGGGATGGGGAAAGTCAGTTTACTGTAAGAGTGTAGGCCCTGGACTGGAGAAACGGCTCAGCAGTTAAGAGCACTGACTGTTCTTCCAGAGGTCTGAGTTCAATCCCAGTAACAATGGTGCTCACAACCATCTGTAATGGGATCGATGCCCTCTTCTGGTGTGTCTGAAGACAGCTACAGTGTACTCACATACATAAAATAAATAAATAAAATCTTTAAAAAATAAGTACCCTGGTAAGTGGATCATGACCATGTTCCAGTAGGAAGACCACACATCCAGGAATGGTAGGCAACACAAACTGGACTTGATGAGTTAAAAATAAGAAAAGAATACAAAGTTGAGTGGGAAGGGAGGGGTACGTCTGTGGGAAGTTGGAAGAGGCTGGATATGATTGACATTATGCAAAATTCCCAAAGAACGAATATACACACATGTGCAGACATGTGAGTACGGTGCTGCCAATGCTCTGGGTGCATAAATCTCACACAGTCAAGTTTTCCTTTTTTCTTCACAGGACAGAAAGTCCCCACCACCTGTATCGCCTGCAGTGAGTTCAAACTAAGACATGGTGCACACGCAGAGACTCACTCTAATTTGTTGACATGCAACACATGATGCTGGGGGCTGACATGATTTCCACTGTCACAGTCCCGAAATGCATACATGCTGAGTCACCTCCTCAAACACATTCAACATGAGAACTTCCTGAACAAAGATTCTGCATACTTCCGTGGAATTCGCTGTCAGGCGACATGCATGGTTATCCGTGCGGTTGGTGGAAAGGGTCTGTGAGTTCTAACTCCTCCCTGGAATTGTTTTTACCCCTCTATCAATAGAATTCAAATACTAGCTTATCACATATTATCAGTTCATCTATATTGAATCGACATATAGGGTCTCTTTTCTGTCTCATGCAGGACTGGTTTATAAATTGAGGTCTGTGGTCCCAAATCCTAACACAGAATGGTGTCGTGTTTGTACAGACAAACATGTAACCTCTTGAGAGCTGAAAGCATCCCCGTCACTGAGAATACCTACCACGATGCAAACACCACAAATAGTTCTTGTACTGGATTGTGTAAAGCATAAGTAAAACATCTGTGCGCCTTCACTGTGCATCTGAACAGTCTCAATCCATCTGAATCTATGCATACAGATCTTATGGACCCAAAAGGCCCACTGCATTTGTCTATCATATTGGTTTTTATCACAATATCCTGTGGTGGGTGGTTTAATGCTTAATATGGAAAGCATCAGATCACTCTCCAATATTTTACATTTAAATTTTTGTTTTTAAGAGATTGGTTATTTAATGTCATGTCTATGAGTGTTTGCCTACATGTATACCTGTGCAACATATTGCAGTGCCTGTGGAGGCCAGAAGAGGGTACCAGATTCCCTGGAACTGGAATCACAGATGGTTATAAGCTGCCATGTGGGTGCTGGGAACTGAACTTACATTTCCTTCAAGAGCAGCCAGTGCTCTTACCCAATGAGCCAGCTATAGCTTCTAATACTGTTTTAAACTTTAATAGATGGTTGTAGCCTTTTCCATCATCTCTTTGGAACCAAAATGTATGTGGGTCTCTTGCTTATTCAACCATAAATGAAATGACATAAACTAGAAGCCAGATGTCAAATAAACCATAGGCTCTAAAAGGAAAACCTAAAGACAAGAGCTGCTTCAACAGTGCTGAGGCAGGGGAGGTGTTTATCCCAAAATCAGAAATAAACATCAAAAGATGTATAGCTGCCTACATAAAGATTTTTACGTCCTCTGTAAGAGCCAAACCTGTCAAAACTAGGCTTATAAAAAAAAAATAGGGAAATCTTTACATTATAAAACTTTACTTTTTGTCTTTTTTTAAATTGATTTTTAAAGTTAAGATTTCAAAAGGAGCAATGTATCATTGACCTTTGCTATGCTTGGTAATAGGTGTAGCTTTCTTAGAACTGGCAAGTAAAACCACACAGTAGAAAAGGGAAAGAAGGAAGGAAGGAAGGAAGGAAGGAAGGAAGGAAGGAGGAAGGAAGGAAGGAAGGAAGACTGCATCAGGAAATGGACCTGCTTACAAATTGCTAAGGTCAATTGTTTTTAAAAATTATTTAGAAATGGGCTGGAGAGATTGCTCAGTGGTTAGAGCACTGACTGCCCTTGCAGAGGATCTGGGTTCAATTCCAGCACCAATATGACAGCGTACAACTGTCTGTGACTCTACTTCTAGGGCATCCAATACCCTTATACAGATAGATACATGGTCGGCAAAACATTGTTGCATAGGAAAGAAAAATTAACAAGTTAAAAAAAAATTAGAAACAATCTGGCAACATGTAATAAATTATACTACTCAAATTATACTTCAGTGAGATAGCAAATACTGCTAGAGTTTTCTTTGCAATAAAAATATAAGCACAAAAACATGCAGATTTTTCACTGTACTAACATTCATCCTGGTAACATAGCAACAAAATGAATGCTTGCCAGCAGGGTAACAGCTGAATCCTTATTAATGGGCCCATAGCATGGAATATTACACTACTACTAAAGGTTGAATTAGTAGATCAATACAGATTACATTGGTGTATTTCTATGGGTTTTGCTATAAGAGAAACCTAAGATTTAGAAAAATAGATTTAAAGTACAATATATAAAGGGAAAAAGCAATCAGCAGTCCTACCCAGATATGAAGCCTGTGGGTTCACAGCAATGACTGGCCCAGCAAGACATCCCTCAGGGTGAGATAGTGGCACTTACATCTTGGGAGCAACCAACAGATGCCTAGTTGGACTTGAGGCCTGGTCAACAGGAGGGCATTCATTCCTGGTATTGTGAACCAGCCAACTGCCCGTGGCTGGAGAAGTCACAGAACCTAGAGGAAAACCTACTTAAGCTACTTCCTCTAAACCATTATCACTTTTAACTACATTCTAGATATTTATCCTTACACCTATGGGTAAGAGGATTCTCACCACTCCATCAAAGACACTCCTTTTTGCAGGAGTAGAGACTATTACTGAAATCTGCAGCTAATCAAACTGCAGACTGTAGAGTGCCCAGGGCCAGGAGATACCTCCATAAGGTAACCCCTCACCTAAGGCTTAGCAAACATCGCAGAAGAGGGAGCTAGGAAGATTGTAAGAGCCAGAGGATCAGAATACCTGCAGTGTATCTTCTAGCCATGATAGAGAAGTTGCTCTCATGGAATCTCGAACAATATGGCTGCCTTAACCAGTTCTGCACAATGATGTCATGGTCAGTATGCAAATAAAGATGGAGACATTTCATCAATCTCCACCCCAAGATGAAGAGCTACCAGCAAGCAATGGCTGCTGAGAGGGAGAATCAGTTTTCTCCAGGAAAGAGATCATCCTTATAAGTGGTCAGCTCTAAAGACATGTACATATGTGCAACAATAGGCTTAGTAGGTGTGTGTGTGTGTGTGTGTGTGTGTGTGTGTCAAAAGGTCACTATCTATCATGTCACCATTCCTCCTGGAGGGAGGCCCAGACTTGAGAAGGGACATGGAAACCAGTAGGATTCACAGAGTTCCTCTCCACAGTCGTAGAAGCAGAAAGCAACTCCAGGGAGAAGGGCCACACAGAAGAGCCACACAGATGGGCCACTAGAAAGGCCACACAAAGGGCCTGCAGGAGACTCTCCCTCCCATCCAGCTGCCTATACGTCTTGCTTGGGACTCCGGGGTTTCAGCTTCCCAAGCCTGGAAGGGCTTTTTGGGCTGTTTGAGTCACCTGTGCTTCCTTATCCACACTCCTGAATAAAATTCCAGTGAGCTCACCGGTTCACTGAACTGGACTTCAGCAGAATCATCACCTTGACCAGCAGCCACTTCCCCTCCTGTGGTGAGCAAATGTCTGTGCCGCATCTTCTCAGAAAAGTGTCAAACAATGCCACCTACGGAAACCTCACAGGGCAGACCCTACTCAACAGCTTCTTAGAATCAGATGAGACAAGATGCTTCAGTCCCATTGTCTCTGTCCAACATGGTCCTAACCAGAGAAGATAATCAAGAACAATTGGAAAAAGTATTGAAGTGGGAAAAGGGGAGTGAGGGGGGAAGTCATGATGTTTGTCGATGACATAGCCTTGTATTCAGATAATCCTAAAGAGTGCACTAAGCAACAGAACTAAGAAACAAAGACATCTGATGTATTACTCAGAAGCCAAGCTGTCAATAAAAAAGCTTATGGTCAATGAGTTGAGACAGGAAAGAGGAGGTGGGACATCCAGCAGGGACAGAGAGAATTCTGGGAAATAGAGGAGCAAGAGAGGTCTTCTTATCTCAGAAGACAATGAGAGAAAAACAGCCATGTAGCCGAATTGAGTTAGAATAAAAGGAATAAACATGTTAAGAGCTAGTTGGAGAACAAGCCAAATCTTATGGCATAAGCATCTATTAATAAATAATTAGTCTCAGAGTCAGTATTTCTGGAATTAAATGGTTGAGAAGAAAAACTCAACTTTACCATCTGAGAGGCCAGATACAGAGTGGTCACAACAAATGAGGCGCATGTCTGTATACCAACAAACAATTCACGAAGAAAACTGTTCCCTTTACAATAGCATCAAAAATAAACTAGGAGCAAGTCCAGGAGGCAAAGGCATGCAAACAAAAGACTCAAAGACAAAGAAACTAAGAAACATAAATAAAGAGATATTCCAAGACCTGGTCATGGATTAAGTCTGAATATTAGAATGTCAACACTACTGGAAGCCAGCCACAGGTATACTGCAATTCCTATGATAATCCTAGCGCACTCGTGTGCACACACACACACACACACGCACACACACACATGCACACGCACAAGCACACGCACACGCACACAGGGAGTCTCTCAAGGTCTCCCAAACAGCCAAGCTACCTTTCAAAAGAACAAATTTTAAGTTCTTACAAGTCCTGCTTTCAAATTTTGTTACAAAGCAACAGCCAAAACAGTAGAGCAGAAAGTAGACACTGCCAAAGGTAAGTGCTCACATATACATATGGTCAGATGGTCTTTTAACAACACACACAGCAGAAAAACCAGTCCCCACTTGTCAAAGCCTAGACCCTACTGAGCACATGCTAGAGAAGGAAGGCCATCATGCCATGAAACAGACCAAAGTTTTGTTCCCATTGCCTGAGTCCTAGCATCTGAAACTCCAAGTGTCAAAACATTTTGGAGCACTTTAGAGCTCATAATTTTAGAGTTAGGAATGTTCTACCAGTAACAAAATAGAAATATTCCAATTTTAAAAATCTCTGAGCTCTGAAACTCTTGTGCCCCAAGTATTTTTGGTTAAGAAAACAAATGTGTACATATCCATGTTCCCTTCCACATCCTCCAAATACTCCTCGAGGTAAAAGGAAAATGAAGCCTAGGGATGTCGTGTGTGACGTCATGACCTCCTGGGACAGCTTCACTGCCTAAAGAGCCAAAGGAGATTCGACAGGGAGGTCAGGGGTGAGGAGCTCTAACCTGACATGAGACCCGAGCTGAGTTCACGGCACTGCCAACTAGAACAGACGCCTGTAGTAACACACAGCCAGATGGACACCAGGGCATCTTGATCCCTTCATGCCCTATCCGCCATGAAACAGCAATGGCTAACATCGCCATCATGAAAACCAGGTACCCTCTATCCTCACAGTGCTTAAAAATATGTTACCAATATAATTATAAAGCCACTCAGGAATTTAAATATTACGATCTGTCATTTTCTGCAAATTCAGAGAACTGGAACAAAGAAAAACCTTGGAAGTCAGCAATATGAATGTCCTACCTACCAGAGGGACCTGGCCCCCAGGTCCGCTCATGAGCAGGTATCCACTGTATCTAGAGAACTTTCAATTGTACATACTTGCCACCGGATAACGAGAGTGACATAGTTCCTTCTCAAGCTGCCCCTTCCCCCAGAATTTCTATGTGCAGGCCAGATCCTTGACTTCTTAAGAATAGAGAGATGATTTTGAATTACACAAGGATTTGGGACACTCTGAAGAGTCACTTTTAGCTTTTTGAGTTCTTCAATAAAGAAGATGTTAATGAGGTTGAGCATGGTGGTGCACGACTTTGATCCCAGTGCTCAGGATGCAGAGGCAGGTGGCTCTCTATAGTTTGAGGCTAGCCTGGTCTACATAGCAGGTTCCAGGCCAGTCTGACCTACACAGCGAGACTGTCTCAAAATAAAATGGAAAGGACTTACAGTAGACGCCTATGGATGAGCACAGCGATATTAAACTATGTCAGCATGCGCCTTAAAGGGATACAGTGTGGCTCTGTAACACCCTTCCCACACATCTGCAGGTGTGTTCTCAATGCATTAAGGAACGAACAGCCTGTCATCAGGACAAGGAGCAGACTGTCAGGACATAAAGCCATCTCTCAAAACACTAAAAGGCAAGCACGTAGTCTTTAACGATGCATTGTTGTAAGCACATAATCTTTAAAGGCTGGCCACTGTTAGCGAGCAGCGGGGAACTAAACCGATGGTTACCCATGGCCCCACTGACAATCTGTGACAAAGCATGATGGGACAATGGCCAGGACCTATGTCAAGCTTTAATATTCGGGCGAGAGAGACCGAGAAATCACAAGTTTTAATCTCCCAGTCAGAGAGATAGGTAATACATTTTTGCAGCATGAATAAACAATGTTACATTGCTCCTCTGACATCGGGGAAGGATGAGCAGAACTAATAACGCAGAAGTAAATTTCATTACATACAAGAATGGGAGGCAGTGTGAAGACTCCATCACCAAGGACAGGAAATGCTTCATGTGCAGCCTGGGAGACACTAACTACAGACTGATCACTGCTCCTGTGTGATTCTCTGGCCCTCCCCTTCCCACTTCTCTACAACTCTGTGTGTGTATGTATATGCATATGTGTGTATGTATATATGTGTATGTGTTTGTATATACATATGTACATGTGTTTGTGTGTATGTGTCTGTACACATGTATACAAGTGTATATGTGTATATGTGTGTTTATTATGTTTGTATATATATTCAGTTATGTGTGTTCATGTTTGGATGTGTTTTGTGCAATTGTATATGTACATGTATGTGTACATATATATGTTCATATTGTGCATGTATGTGTGTCTGTATGTGTATGTCTAAGTGATATATGTATATTGTGTGTTTATGTGTGTATGTTTATGTGCATGTGTGCACTTGTATATGTACATGTGCATGTGAATGCATGTGCAAATATATCTATGTATGTATATATGTATGTGTGTATATATGTGTGTGTGTATGTTTCTATGTGTATGTATGTGTATACATATATATGTGAATGATTTATACACTTCATTCCAAATATATAAAAATGTTGACTTGTGGGCTGGAGAGATGGCTCAGTGATTAAGAGCACTGACTGCTCTTCCAGAGATCCTGAATTCAATTCTCAGCAACCACATGGTGGCTCACAACCATCTGTAATGGGATCTGATATTTTCTTCTGGTGTGTCTGAGGAGAGCAACTGTATACTCATATACATAAAAATAAATAAATAAATAAATAAATAAATAAGTCTAAAAAAATATTAGCCTGTAGCCAGGCCTGTGAGCATTTAAAAAAAAAAAATGTGGACTTGCTCCCAAAGCACTCATATTTTTAGATTATAATACAATCCTCAAAGAGCCCAAAAGAAAGCATTCCATATTTACTGAAACCCCGGCTCTGTGGTTGGTTTCAAGCTGCATTTTTATTTGGATACTTGCGAATCTTCCAGGAGTTCGGTTCGAGTTCACCTGCCACACATTACAAGGAGAAAAGTGCTACCCAAAGCCACACTTCTCTAGACCCTCGGCCCATGAGGCCCTGTTCACATCTACCCAGTGCTTCTGAACACCGTCTGGGGGTTATTATTGAGGTGAAATTCCAACAAAACTGACCATTTGAAAGAATTTAGTCACTTTATCATTCCAGTGTAAACTACCATGTCTATTTAGGTGCAGTCATTTCTCTCAGTATGAAAGAAACCCCATGTCCATTAAGCAGTGTCTCCCGTTCATTCACCTTGCCCTAAGCACCAATCTGTCTTTTCAATTTACCTTCTCTGGTATTTCAGACCAATGGAACCTACACTGTGTGGCTCTTTCACCAGCATCTCTTGGAGTTGCGGCCCACCACAGTATTTATCAACACTCTGCTCTCTCTTTTATAGCTAATAATACCCCGGGGAGCACATACACTGCTGCCTTCTCTCCGTCCACCTCCTGAATGTTTGGTCACTTCCGTCAGTTACTGTCATGTACTCCTGGTACATGTACACCACATTTTATTTCCCATCCTCTTGGTTTTTTTTTTTTTTAAGTGGGGAGTGGGGAGGATGGAGAGGTGTGGTAGACAGGGTTTCTCTGTGTAGTCCCTGACAGTCCTGGAACTTGGTTTGTAGACCAGGCTGACCTCGAACCCAGAGATTCACCGGTCTCTGCCTCCCGAGTGCTGGGATTAAAGGCCTATACCACCACCACTCGTTTCCACTACTGTGAATATATATGATATATATGTATATTTTGATTTGTCTATGTCCTTTTGTCTTGTCTTAAAAATCAGCAAAGTAACTCAGATTTAAGTTTTATTTTAAGTTTTATATTTAAAAATACATCACACACTAATAACAAATAAAATGGAAATGGGTTAACGCTAACAATACTCATTTTATATGATTTGGAAGCTGTTTTTTTGATGCTTTGTGCTACCAACTTAGTCGTTAGTATAGAAGCAATAGCAATTTAAAGAAAGGTTGTCTTTAGGGTTTGACCATGCTCCAATGATATATGGGCACACAAATTGAACTTTGTGTATTTTTTTTTTTCTTCTTCTTTTCTTGGAGGGGGGTCAGGGAGGGAACCAAGAGTCGGGGGACCTGGGAAGATGGGATGATGGGGAGCATTATGTGAATTCCCAATATCATGTTGAAAGAAAGAGAACTTAGCCTTAGAATATATTCTACACAATAAGCAGAAAGTCCTTTTAAAGTAGTCTATTTGTCCTTTTCTTTCTCCAGCTTAAAACGCTAAGCTCCCAACTCTCTGCTCCTACAGTATAAATAAATAAATAAATAAATAAATAAATAAATAAATAAATAAATGGACTACACTGACCACAAGAAGCTTGACTATTAAAATATTAAAAATTCACATCTGACAGATAAGAAGAAATGTTTTAATATTAAGAAAAGCAGAAGCAATCTGGACTCCCGTACTTATGGGGAGGCTCCAGCTTGGGATGGCAAAGGGCACATGGCACATCACAAAACTCAAGAGGACAATGAAGTAGGATAGAAAGACAGAGCTGGGGGCTGTGGAAGAGCTGTTCCCAGATTGCTTAGCTCATTCCTGGGAGTGGGAGGTGGGGTCCTAGAAGCAAAAACCGAGTGAAGAAAATACAGTTGCCAGTTCTTCTTGTCACTACTTACCTAAACAACTGAAATAATTTCAGAGGGCTCATGTGAAAAGCACAGTTTTTAGATTATGTTCACTTGGGGATTTGCATTTTATAGTAGACCAGATGATCTCATGTGTTTCTGGTGTCTGCCCTACTTTGCTTTCTGCTGTTGTGATGGATCAGCTTGGGGAGGAGAGGGTTTGTTTCATCTTACAGGCTACAGGTTCATCATGGAGGGAAGTCAAGAAAGGAATTTATGACAGGAGCTTAAAGCAGAAACTCTGGGAGAATTCTGCTCACCTGCTTGCTCCCCTGGCTTACTCACCTACCTTTCTCATACAGCCCAGGACCATGTGCCTAGGGATAGTGCCACCCATAGTGGACTCAGTCTTCTTACATCAATCATCAATCAAGGGACTGGCCCATAGACTGGTCCACAGGCCAATCTGATGGGAAGTGATTCCTCAGTTGAGGCTTTCTCTTCCCAGTTGTGTCAAGTTGACAACCAAAGCTTATTCTGACAGTATCTGAAATAGAAAGTCCCAATGATCTCAAAGCAAAGTGCTTGGTCCAGCAAGGAAAACATGCAGCCTTTATGGGCCTTCATTTCCCCATCAATACATTTCTTTCTACTTCTGGACTAAAGACTCGACAGGATATTTGGAAAATCTCATAGTTGTAGACCACATATGTTAGTAAGAAAGAGACTTGAGGCAAAGTTATTTTTAATATCAAATTAATTCTATTCTGTATCCTACACTCCTGTCTTTAAAAATATCTAACCTAGTTTGCAAATACACAGAGCTGATTTTAAGGAGGCAGGCAAGACCAACATCATAATAATCAGATAGTAAATTCTTGAGAAAACAAAGACGCTGTTCACATTTGCTCTAATTTCCACACGTGAGTGAGGGTTGGATCACAGAAGCATGTCTCCAGTGCTTGTAGGATTGTGGGATAAATGGGAGGTGTGACCAGAGGTTAGGCATCTCCCCTTAGTTATTCTTTTAACGGGGGGATTGATTGAGGGCCACTAGACTCAGGACCCTTCCCTTTCTCTTTTTCTTTTGCTACCCAAGTCATGGACTTTAGCTCTCAAGAGCAGCTGTCCCATGCCCTGGACTCCAGGCCACAAAAAGTCATCCTCTGCCCACTAGTCAGAAACCAAGTCCCAGTGGCCATCCAGCAGGCTCACCGCAGACTATGCTTTCAGGACACATGGAGTCCACATGCACTACCCAGAACAGCTGGGTGCCTCAGCCTAGGACCATGAGGGTGGCAGCCAGAGAGCCAGGGAGTCCATCTGGTGGGCTAAGATGCTTCCTGACTTCTGGGCACAGTTGTCAAAGCCCCAAGAATCTATCCTCCTGCACCAATTCTCCTAGCAAGTGTCATCCTTAGTGTTCCGTCCATTCCTCCCTAGGACCTGGGAGCTCATCCATGGGTCCTGCACTCTGTCCTAATCTTCCTGAGTACGTACAGCCCCAGAACAGAACGGAGAGAACAAGCTGACTCTTAGCCTGTAGGTCTCCAAAGTCTCAAAGAGCAATGTAGAATTGTGGTGAGAAAAAAGCTGGCTTATCTACACACACACACACACACACACACACACACACACACACACACACATACAATTGCCACCATCATGGGAAGACAGAACAGATCCCAAGAGAGGCGCAGAGGAGAGCAGCAGGCACAGGTAGCTGTCAATGCTTGAGAAAGTGTCTTCACCCTTCTCCAGCCACATAGGCCCTCTGAACTCCAGCAGAGGAGAACTCAACAAGAGGGCCCGGCTGTTGCCAACAGGCTGCACTGCACACAGGCGTGTGGCTGATTCCTCCACAGGATGATTTCCTTCATTAGATATGTATCCAACTGTGGAATGACTGCGTATTTTGCAGCTTAATAACCTCTCATTCTGTAAGTCCGACTGACTAACTTAACATTACATAAAATCACCAGCACATTCGACAGGAGAGTCGCACATAAGCTGCTCCCTGTTCAAAATTGCCTGTGAATTCTGGGACATGGTCTCCCTTGGGAAGCAACACTAGGAATGGGAAGCAGGCTAGGATGCTGGAGTGGCCTTAGTCAAATGATTCATGTCTCTGGGCCTTTGTTCCTCATTTGTGAGCCTGTGGGAATTAAGGCACCTTCATAAAGCATCTGCAAAGGTACACAAAGCAACTAGCACTGGACTCTGTAGTTTTTGGTATCGACAGTCTAACCCAATCACACAGAATACATCCCATAAACATGTGCTGTGATGGTTCGTGTCATGTGCCAGCTGGGCTAGACTATAACACCGAGACATAGCTGTGGCGCTGTCTGAAAGTGTGACTGACATGGGCACCTCTAACCAGCCGGATTTTAAGGGACTCAAATGTCCACTCCTTGATGCAAGAGGGCTACATCAATTTGGAAGGATTCTGCACCAAGACAGCAATGAATCAAAGCCTCATTGAGTTTCAAAGTCTAAGTTTCCTATCGCCTATGTCTCAGACTCACCAGCCCTCATGTGAGTCGGTCACAGGCCGCAGGTTGCAGGTCACAGGTCACAGTGAGGGATAAGGAGATGCTCTCTGCTGGTGGGATGGCTCAGTGGGTTACATAATGTGCTGCAGCCAAGCCTGCTGATCAGAGTTCAATCCTGGAACCACAAAGTAGAAGGTGAGAACTGGTCCTATGTGCTGCTGCTTAGCTAGTTTTTAAGGCAGCAAAACTTTCATTTTCATTTCATAGGCTGCATCAAAATTCATAAACTAGGGACCAGTGGGATGACTTAGAGGTTAAGAGCACAGGCTGCTCTTGCAGAGGACCCTGGTTCAGTTCTCAGCCCCCATAATTGGCTCAAAACCGTCACATACACACACATACAAACAAAAAAACACTTATAACAATTAAATTATTTTTTAGTTCACAAACTTCTGTTTATTTAACCAGAATTAAACTTTATATACATGCTAGAGAATTAAATAGTAGAAAATACCATCTCTGTACACACAATAGCACCCAATTGGATCCCACAAGCCCAACTAAAGTTTGGTTAAAAGTGTTGCACACCCTAGGTCAGGAACCTACCAAAGTAACAAAGGTTAAAATTCTACCACATGCATACTTTCAGAATGCCCAAAATCACACCAAAATAGAGAGGCCTTTATGGTCTGCAGAAGCAATATGTTAGAAGCACGATCATTATTTCAATAATGAAATAACTCTGATAGAATCCCTTGTATCAACCTACAATGTACCTAGAAAGTTGTACTATATGATTCTTAGAATTTTTGTTTTAATTAAACGTGAATGGGTGTTTGCTTGCGTGTGTAATGTGCACCATATGTGTGCAAGTGTTCATAGAGGCCAGAAGAGGGGGTCAGATCCCCTGGAACTACGATTACAGACAGTTGTGAGCTGTCGTGCGGGTGCTAGGAATTGAATCAGGGTCCTCTGCAAGGCGCCAGTGCTCTAACATTGAGCCTTCTCTCCAGCCAGAGCTCTGGGGTTTTGTTTGTTTGTTTTGTTGTTTGTTGTTTTTTAATCAAAGAAGCTTTGTAGAGGTTATAAGAAAATTTTTCAAATAATGAAAAGCTGACTTCAAACTCTCCTGCGAGAAGCTGATTTAGAATGCGAAACTGTGTGTAGTGTCTCTGAATTTTGTTTCTTTGCTTTTTAATGCTAAGGAAAGAAACCAGAGGGTTAGAGAATAAATGGCTGTCAGCCACCACACTAACCACGATGGGGTTTATGTGATTAAAACGTGAGGGGGAATTCACCTAATTAAAATTAAGTGCGAGCTGTCTCATTAGATTAGCTGTTTCTTCCACACTCTTGGGTCCCATAACCAACCCCCCCTGGTGCCAGCTCCCACACACAACTGTCATCTTAATGAAAATAGACTTCAATAAACCCAGCAAATTTCTGTCCACAGCAATTGTTAATCCGTGTCAATCTCATTTCACGACCAGAAAAGCCATTATGAACTTGTCGGCTCTCTAATTTCCCTAAATGATTTTAATTGATTTTTTATAACTCATTTGGTATTAACATCATCTTCTCTTCATAACAAAGTAAGACAAAATTAACTACTGAAAACTCATGCTACCTTTAAGTTCCTATCTCTCAGAAACATATTTGATGGTGGTGGTGTATGTGGGGGGAGGTGTTCTGCAGAAGCTGACCACCAGTTTGCCTGACATGACGAAGCACAGAATGTTGGGAAAGCTGGGAATTCGGCCCTGAGTTAGGAGGAGGAGGGAGGGGACAGGAGCAGATAGAAGTGGACTTCCAAACCGAGGAGCTGTTGATTCAAACAGGACAATGAAGTAGCCTAAGAAATGAATCCTTGATATCTTTAGAATAGTCATAGAGTATCCAAGACAGAGATACATCTTGCAAGGTGTGTTATCTTTAATGTTTATCTGAATCTTCACCATCATAGCTACTTTTTTGCTTCTTGCTACAGTACCAAGTGTTTGTATGGTGGTCTTGATTGTCATGATATTCAAGTGGCAAAATCCTAAGAGATGGGAAGGTGGGAGGTGGTAAGGTCACTGGGGTGCTGCCCTCCAAAGGGACTTACTCAGCTCTACTGGGAGACCAGTTATTAAACAATAAACAGAGGACTGTTATTAAAAAAGACAAGACAGACTGGCCACTCCCACTTCCAGCTTTGTTTTGCATCCCATCACGATGTCATCTACCATGGACACAGCCAAGGGGCTTGCAACACAGCTGAGGAGATAATGCCATGTTCTTGGGCCTCCAGAACTATGAACTATGGGCCTCCATGTTCTTGGGCCTCCAGAACTATGAACTAGGTAAATCTCTCTTCAGTAATGGAACTACCATTGGACTATAATGGGATAAATACGGCCTTGTAGCCGCCACCACCACAGGAGAAGCTAATAGATACAATGTGTTCACAAAAGGCAAGATGTTACTTTAAGGGCATTTCAATTTTTCTTCCATCTAGTGCTTACCGTATCTGCTAAGTCCACTGTGTTTTCTAGGGTGAGCATGAGCGAGCTAATCTGCTCAAGGCCAAAACAATACAATCAGCACCCCAGACCACCACAGAGACACTTCGTCCTTAACAACAATGTAAGGGAGCATCTCTCACCGACCTCTTCAGTGCAAGAGTATCACAGTAAAAATCCAGGGCTCACTCAGCTGAACTGAGATTTTCAAAACCTAGTAGTTGTTTAACTCTATGTTCTGACTGCTTTATATGGTCACCGTTTTTTGTATCAGAAATGATCAAATGTTAGTTTAAAATATTTCAACTCGGTACGTGTTTGCATATGAATATTAGTATCAAGCTCAAGGAAAATGCTGGGTAGTTTTCTATAAATTAGAAAACACAAGAATTTAACCAGGAATTCATCACTGTTCAATCTTCATACACAGCCAGAGCCGACACAGTTCAGATGGTCCTCTTCAGGGGCCTAACACAACCAACGGCAGCGATGTATGGTGGCAAGAAACTCTTCAATGTGGGAAAACACAATGGAACTGATCTGGACTTCCCTTGCATGACCCAAACCATCCTATGGACACAAGGCCAACATCCTTCCATTCACCTCACCATCCTCTATCATGAGAAGAAAGAACCCAGACTGGGAGAGGAGTGAAATTATTTCTAACCATTCAAATGATAACAAAATCGCTCTTAATAACAGGATGTGCCAAGCCTGACAAGACAGATTTGAAGTTGGTTTATCTTCCCGAACAGAAGGCAGGGAGCTCGTCCTTTCTTAAAGAGAAACACAACAGATCTCATGTGCTCCTAGACAACAAATACATGCTGATCTTAATGACGCCTATGCCTTCTTCTCCAGCTCCCAGCTTACAGATATTATCTCCAGATATGCAAAGATGGTTCCCTTCTGGCTCATCGCACAATCAGGAAATATTCTAGAAAGTGCTCCACAGTACACTCCCAGAGCCTCCCTCGGCAGTTCATGAGGCGGTATCTCACACCCAGTACAGGACTTTTGCCCAGTAACTCAGCTTCTAGAAGCAGTGTTATCTAGACAAACAAGCTACTCCTTATAACTCTTACACTTTTTAACTTCTATTTTTAATTGTTCACAGAATAGTAGGTTTCCAGGGCAGGCAGTTAGCCAAAATGGAAGCATTCTGGGAAAAGAAAAATATATATATGGAAATTATTAGTAATTCTCCAATAGGAAACACACATTTCATTTTGTACTGGAGGCTGTAGATGACATAATTATCTCTGACCTACCAGGCTTCCCAACAAAATGCCCATCTATTCTGATACAACACATAACTGGCCCCCTGAATGATTGCTGTGACAGCTGGTAAAAAATCACAGCCATCCTCTGCCTACCTCAGCCCTCCCTTCCCCTAGTCAGCCCTCCCCTACCCACCTCAGCCCTCCCTACCCACCTCAGCCCTCCCCTGCCCACCCAGCCCTCCTCTGCTCACCTCAGCCCTCCTCTGCTCACCTCAGCCCTCCTCTGCTCACCTCAGCCCTCCTCTGCTCACTTCAGCCCTCCTCTGCTCACCTCCGCCCTCCTCTGCCCACCTCCGTCCTCCTCTGCCCACCTCAGCCTCCTCTGCCCACCTCAGCCCTCCTCTGCCCACCTCCGTCCTCCTCTGCCCACCTCAGCCCTCCTCTGCTCACCTCCGTCCTCCTCTGCCCACCTCAGCCCTCCTCTGCTCACCTCCATCCTCCTCTGCTCACCTCATCCTCCTCTGCCCACCTCAGCCCTCCTCTGCCCACCTCAGCCCTCCTCTGCCCACCTCCGTCCTCCTGTGCCCACCTCAGTCTGGCGCCTTGTATGACTTGCTTATAAGTCAATGACCCTGATAATCAATCAAGGGCGGCACAGACACACTGCTGATAAAACATTAATCACATTTTCTTTATCTTTTCCCTTTCCATATCTTTTTGTCCTAGATCTCAAATAGAGTAAAATTAATTGAGAGCAGAGAAAAATGACCCCCTACGGCACCATCTACTAGACCTACTTCAACAGGAGTGTTCTGTCTCCACGTGTCTCTGAGAGGAGCCATTAGCTGTTGAGCTAACAAACCTATGAATTATGGCTGTCAAACAAAGGAACTGGATTGCTCATATCTGTTACTTTTTCAGCTTTGTATTAACTTGTAGTAACTGTGCACCTTAATGGTAGCGGCATGCTACGTCACAGCATTTTCTGAACAAACTCAAAGCGATCACATCGCCCTTCCCCCATGTCATTACCTCATATTTAACACCTTCAGGACCCTCTCTTCTTGACTCATGATATTGGTAGGTTATTATGAACACAGTCACTCACTGTACTGCAGAAGGTCAGAGTTCACCCTGCCTGACTGGTTTGTGACCCCATTATCCAACCTCCTGGTGGCCTTTTATCCCCAACCCTTCCCCACCTCTGATACTCTCTATTCTCCATTCAGATCAATTTGTTATCAATTTCCACAGATGAAAGAGAACACACATTCATCCTGTCTGTTCCACTTAACAGAATGCCTACTTTGCTGTAAATGACAAGACTCTGCTGTTCTCTGTGGCTGAATACTAGTCCATTTTGTACAGACACTACATTTCCTTAATCCAGCCATTCATGAAGCAGTACCCAGGTTGATTCCTGTCTCTGTTGCTATGATTGAGCTACCTCAAATTTGAGTATTGTGGTAATTTGCATGTAATTGGCCCCCATAGACCCATAGGGAATGGCACTATTAGAAGGTGTGGCCTTGCTGGAGAAAGTATTGCTGTGGGGGAGGGGTCTTGGGGTCTCATATGCTTAAGCTGTGCCCAGTTTACTTCCTGTTGCTGGAGGATCAAGATGTAGAATCCTCAGCTACTTCTCCAGTATCAAGTCTGCCTGCACGCTGCCATGCTTCTCGCCATGACAATAATGGAGTAAACCTCTTGACTGTAAGCCAGCCCAATGAAATGTTTTCCTTTTATAAGAGTGGCCTTGGCAATGGTGTCTCTTCACAGCAATAGAAACCCTAAGACAAGCATATGGCCTAAGGAAATGAAATCGCATACCAAAGAGCTACTGTGTCCAGTGCAATTCACTTTTACATCTCTGCCCATGACTGCCATCATGGAGAGCAGAGGATCCCTGCCTTTCCATGGCCTCCATAGGGACAGAAAAATAAACAGCACAAGACTTTTGACTTGGTGTCCCAAGAATATATCATGGGTCCTTAGGAAGTGAACCAAATCCTAAGGATACAAGTTTTCAAACAGTTATAAAGTAAATTCCCCACTGTTTTGGTAGATACACATAATTTATGAGGATTATTTAATATAAGAGAATGAATATAATTCTCTTAACGGGCTAAGTTAGCATTGAGAGCCATTTGGCTCCAAATTTAAAATACCTATCTAATATTTTTTGTATTATAAAAGTCTTTAAAATACCTTCCTATATCCTAAAAATCCCAACAGAAGCATAGTTCATTATCACACAAAGTAGAAACAACTCCAATAAAACCCCAAACATGTGCCACTGCAAAAACATTACAATCAAAGGCTTATTTTGCTGTGTCCTTGAGAAGGCTCCATCCCCAGGGCCCGGGAAACTGATGTAAGCAAGTCTCCTGTGGACAGATCTGGGAGGCAGGAAGATGCAGCTGGAATGGGGATCACCTCCGAGGAATCGGAGGTTCCTTCCTTCTTGCTCTTCTGAATACAGCTTGGTATCCCTGCGGCTTCTATCTTAGCAGTGTGCAGAGCTGGTCTCTAGAGCACCAAACCTGCAGGCAGGCTTCAGGCTCGAAAATACCAACAGCTCTTGATTCTATTCCCCCTGTCCCCCTTTTCTGTTTCATCTTGATTTTCTTTATTGTTTCAGGAGTAGGTCCTCCAACTTTGATCCTAATCATAAATTAACCAAATCATTAAGTTCAACTGTAAATCTAAGTTTTTAATTTTAAAATTAAGCTCCATAGATTAAAACATACTATAGGGCAGTCATGATAGTTCCCTTTTTGTGAGCACTCCATAGCCTCAGTAAGACCACTCATCCAGGTAGCATACACCAGCTGATATGAGGCCCCCAACACATATACAGAAGAGGACTGCTGGGTCTGGGTTCAGTCAGAGAAGATGCACCTAACTTTCAAGAGACTGGAGGCTCCAGGGAATTTAGAGGTTTGACTTGGGTGGGGAGTAAGAGGTGGGGACCATCCTCGTGGACACAGGGAGTGTGGGGAGGAGATATGGGGATGTGGAACAGTCAGATGGTGAAGGAGGAGGATAAAATCTGGAGTGTAAATAAATAAAAAAGATTAAATAAAAATACTATAGATATAGTTTCTTAGAGCTAAAAGGATTGTAAATTTTTATAAAGACATGACAAATCTTCAAAGATATAGATATATCTACTCTGTTTTGGACATAATGTATATCTGTATTCAAACATCACAGGATAGGACTGGAGAGATGGCTCAGAGATTAAGAACAGTTGGTACTCTCCAGAGGACCTAGGTCCAACTTCTGGCACCTACATAATGGCCCCCAAGTGTCCATAACTCCAGTCCAAAGCAACACAACACCCTCTGGCCTCCATATCAATATGAATTTTTATATATATAATTTACTCAACTATTTTATATAATTTTATATAAGTTTTCAAAGCATTAGGCCAGACACATACCAGACGGCTTCGAGCCTCCACACTCACAGATTTACAGTGTCCCGGCTACAAAAATTCTGATCTTAAGCAAAGCATATCCCCCACTCCCTTTAATACAATTTACATGTCCCCCACCCCATTTAATACAAATGGATTCCAGTTTTGGGAGGGGTTGTTTTGTTTTATTTTATTTTTTACCTCAGTCTGTCTCTATCAGTTATACAGAAAAAAAAAAAAATCTATTGCAGGACACGTCCCACTAAAGGGAAAATGAAGTAATTCTGTATGACAAGCACACAATGCTCAACCATCTGCTGTTACTTTTGCTGCAAGCTTTACTCACAGAGGACGTATTAGTCCAATTTGGATGCCAGAACTAAAAGAGAAAAAAGCATAGACTATGTAGTAGCTGTGGCTTCACGAACCACTTGGATAGCACCTGCATACTCAGGCAGCTTGTCTCTGATGCTTTAAGATCCAATGTCTTGGAAAGCCCTGCACTTCAAGAAGCACCTCCATTTCTGAATCTCAGGAAGATTCAGGAGAGTTTCATATCAATCCCTCCAGGAAGGCTGCATAAATACACACAAGGAACTCCTAATACCACCTACACACCTGATTATAGAGGCCAAGACAGGTCCAACCGCATATCAGACTAGTCACCCAACAGCAGGTAAGCTGCTTTCCCAGAGAACCCAGGTTCGATTCCTAGTACCCCCATGGCAGTTCACAATGATCTAGAACACTCTAGTCCAAGGGAATACAGCGCCCTCTTTTGGTCTTCTTTGGTCCTGCATGCACATATTGCTGACACAAAATGCAGTAAAGGGAAAGTATACTTTATTAAGATCAATGTCTCTGCAGCCAAGGACATTATAGACTGGAGTATTGGAAGCTCAGATCCACTTAAATATGTAATTAACTTAATGCTTTGAATTTTAAAAATGAATACATACAGGTAATACATAAAAGTTTTCATATTTGTGAGGTACTGTGGGACTGCGTAAGGGTATCCTGGTTCTTGGCTGGGCATGGGCCTGGAACCCTGAGACTCAAGGGAGAAATGGCAGGAGTTCAGCCAGTCCCCAGAACCCAGGGTCCTGAAAAGCAGTCTAATCTCCATAGACCTACATCGTTCAGTCACGTAGGCCATTACAGCCCCTCCCAAAGTGCACAGGTAGAGTGTGTGACTACAGGCCTCAGGCCCTAGAGATTTACATACTAATGAAGGTCAGAGGGCAGAGCCAATTAAGCATTCTCCCCAGACACTTCCCACTTCTCCCTCCCTGTTTAACTCAGGTCTGCCCTGAGTTTGTGGGGTGGGGGGATACATCCAGATCCATCCACCATCCACCATGATAATAAACCATTTTGGAACCAAAGACTTCCTCGTATCATTGGGGCCTGCCATCACCAAAGCTTCCAGCCTCTGGAACTTCAGACTTTCTCCGCTGCCGTGTGGGCCCAGGGCCTCTCCGCTGCAGCCCCCCTTTTCCCACAAGGTACTATGTGATGTGGGTTTTTTTTCCCATTTTATTTTATTTTCATCTTTGACCCTTTGGAAATGGTGTCAGATTTTTTTCCTTGTTACTTACAGTCTACACTGCCTGTGTCATTTTTTTTATACATTCTACTAGGAAGAGACATAATTCTTAAAGCCCTTCTGAACACTACCGACCTCCCAGCTTCTGTTAGGTCTTTCCAGTCCTGAACTTGCCCGCTACTAAATAATATCTCAAAATGGCTTTTCTGTCCTCTTAGGACTCTTGACTGAGACATCAACAGCATTTTTAAACTCTGGATTACCTGACAAAGACAGCCCAGACTTCCAAACCTGACATTCAAAACCCTCCTTAACCCTCCAAGGGTATCTCATGCTGCTCCTCCAGAACCCCAAGAAACTCACTCTTTGGGGGAGGGGGTACACAGCGAGCTCTCCTGGGTGCTTACAATCCTTGTTCATTACATACACTCATCCTCATTTCTCTTCTACCTGATTTCTACAGACTAAAATCCAGCGTGGCAGGCAAAGCCTTCTTTGAGTTTCCCTGGCTGGGAGTAAGCCTTCCACACTGGTTAGTTTTTTGCTAACTTGACAAACACCAAAGTCATCTGTGTAGTAGTAATTCTTAAAACTGCCAAATTTGTTGTGGTAAAATCTCCTACCCAAATGAGACCAGTAAAGGAAAACACAACTCATTAATTATGGTATAACTAGCACGCCTAGATTGGGCAGATTTTCCATTACACTACTCTAATCCCCGCTATGAGATCCCTTATAACTTGCGGTTCATCCAGGCCGCATGCTTGTCCTCAGAGCTCCGGCTCCTCTGTTGTTGGCTTCCTTCTACCACTGGCTTCCTTCTGCCTGCTTCCTCCTGCTTCTTCTTCTGCTTTTATATCAAATTCCTCTCACTCCTCCCCTAAGCCTTTTTCTCTTCCTCCCCTTCTACTGCCCAATCACTGGCTTTAGCCTTTATTTTACAAGTTTTAATTGGATAGAAGGTTCACAAGACGTCATCTGTGTACAGATTCAATCATCCTCTGCAGCCCCTCCCAGGAAAGTGAATCTAGGATCAAAATACAAGGCTGGGGCTATCCACTGGGAACTAGGATCAAAATACAAGGCTGAGGCTATCCACAACACATCTGGAAAAAGGAACCTCAATTAAGAAAATTGCTCCTCAGACCGGTCTGTAAGCAAGGTCCATGGGGTCTTTTCTTCATTGTTGGTTGATGTAGAAGGGCCCAGCCCACTGTGGGCAGCACCACCCCCTATGCAGGTGGTCCCTGAATTGTGTAAGGTAACAGTTTGAGCAAGCCATGGGGAGTAAACCAGTAAGTAGTCCTGTTCCGTGGTCTCCGTTTGAGAGACCGTGCCTCCAGGCTTTTACCTTGAATTCCTTCCCGTATGATGGGCTATCCAAGTTGCTTTCTGGTCATGATGTTTTTTATAACAACAGAACAGATCACTTGGGCTCCATCGTTCCTGAACACTCCCCTTGATGCCAGTGGGTTTTCCCTATGCTTGATCCTTGTCTGCTTATTACAGTCTATGCGTGAGACTCACGGAAAGACAATAAGCACCCACTCATGCCCACACTATATCCTTTACGTCATAGATAGTTACAGAATCAAGAAGGCAAGGACTGTGAGGGGCTGAGGGGACGGAAAGGAGGTCAGATTTTCTCATTTGCTCCTTGTTCTTGCTTTGATTTCTGAGAATACATTGCCTGTTGTCTTCGTAGTCTCTCACTCAGAAACTTACTATATACAATACATTGTCATGTGGGTTTGGGTTTTTTTTAATGCTTCCCAGTTCCACATGCTTGTCTATACCTGTGTGGCAATTGCTTTATCAGGAAGACTAACATATGGTGTAAAACATGAGAGGTTTACCCACCTTCCAGTTCCCTCTGAGAAAGGCAGCCACAAGGGGTCCCATGACAGTTTGGGCTCTGAACAAGAATACTGACTGTTGGCTTTTCCCCTGCAGGTGTGAGTTAGAAAACACAGAGGCTGCACACACGTTCCAGGTGTACCAGGAGTCTGTCCAGGCAAATCATCGCCAGCAAATTAGTTTCCCATATGTCCCTGGATAGATCTCCTCTCCCTTGGCTCCCTCCCATAAGAAGCCTGGCAGGCTGTGGCCTGTGCAAAGAGAAAAGCTACCAATGTCTGGGGACAGAAAACAGAGGACTCTGCAAGATGTTGAAGTTTTTTTTTTTTTTTCCAATTATGTAAACAGCTGGGAAGATTTAGATGTGGTCCCCGTAGTATCAAAGCATAAAACAGAAGCCATGGGAGCAAGCTCTGAAACCCTATGACCTTGGCCATTCTAACAGTCGCCACTGGCTAAATGAAGCAGGATCCCTCGTAGCCCGGGTAATATAGGAAAGTTCACAGTTCACACAGGTAACAAAGTATGAGCCTCACGGGCAAGATCAGTCAGCTCCATCTCCCACTAACATAATAAAATCTAATTTTAAGTGGCATAAATGTGGCTTTTTACATTGTAATTATTAATTATTCCATTATTATTAAAATACATAGCTAATAATAACATTCTGTGACTCCTCACTAATAAAGGGGGCTATTGTAACTGTTTTACTTTTTTTTCTTTCCGTTTTTTTTTTTTACATTTATTTCTCAAACACCACTATGAGAATGGAGCAGTTAGCATCCCCGTGTTTCGCTGGGCAAAGAAAACACAGAGAGATGGACTCACTTGCTTAAGGAAGAGAAGGAACCAAGAAGAGAAGCCAGGCTCCACAGTCTGGTGGTATGTTGTTTTCATATCTAGAAGATGTGTTTAGAATGAACCTAAGCCCAATGCTTTGAATTAGAAACGTCCCCACCCCCACCCCCCCACCCACCCACTGTGGGCTCAGATATTTGAATACTTGGTCCCCAGTTGGTGGCGCTGTTTGGGTAGAGTCAGGAGATAGAGCGCCTTGCTGGGGCAGACTTTTAAGGTTTCAAAGCCATATGTCATTTCTACTTAGCTCTCACTGCTTTGGGCTAACAGTTTAAGGTGTGAGCTCTCATCCGTTCCAGCCTCCATGCCTGCCTACCTCCATGCTTCCGCTCCACAATGTGGTGTTAGACTCCTACCTCTCTGGAACGATAAGCTCAAATAAATCCTTCCTTCTATAAGCTCCTTTGGTCATGGTGTTTTATCACTGCAATCAAAAAGTAAATAATACACCCAAGAAGGACACAATTCAGAGACACACTGTCAGTGAATCGTGGCACCGGCTGTGCTTGGGTGTGGCAAGAACGATGTACTCAGCACTCAAAGCCTGATGTTTGGGGCACCATTTGTCTAAAATGTTGCAGCTCC
The DNA here is from genome assembly GCA_021653895.1 of Mastomys natalensis. Classification (NCBI taxonomy): domain Eukaryota; kingdom Metazoa; phylum Chordata; class Mammalia; order Rodentia; family Muridae; genus Mastomys; species Mastomys natalensis. The sequence continues at coordinate 691,784 of JAJTUV010001315.1, read as the reverse complement.
TGAAACCCAGGCCATTCTACAATCGTTAGAAGTGGAAACAAAGTTCCAAAGTGAAGGCTGCTCCAGAATCCACCCTGCTCCGTCGTCTAATACAATGTTGCAAAGTTCACAGAAAATTGGCTTTAAGTCAGGTGTGGGCAAACAAACCCTAAGGAAGTTTCCCTTGGGACCCTACATCCTACCCCTCTATCACCACCATGGAAGATCGGTCTGTCTTCTCACACAAGCACTCCACTCAACAGAGAACACAACACACACACACACACAGAGAGAGAGAGAGAGAGAGAGAGAGAGAGAGAGAGAGAGAGAGAGAGGAGAAGAGAGAAGAGAGAGAGAGGCGCACTCTTGGGGACCTTCAGGACTCTGAATGTTCTCTAAATGCCACTCTTATGCTCCCTCAGTATTATTATTTTAGAATCACAAAGTGAATTTGGCATTGTTCCCTGTCTTTCCAAATACCGCACCAAGAGGAAATAGAAAAATACAAAACAAAATGTGCTCTTTCTTTTGAGATGCAAATCCCAGCATGTAGCATCAAGCCCTGCTCTGTTTGAGCCAGGTTTACAATGAATACGTGGTGGAGGGAGGGTGCAGAAGCCTTTGAAAACAGGCGCACCCATGCAGAGCCCATGAATCCCGCTGAGAGTGTACCTCAGGCGCGAACCCCCACTGCAGAGGTATTATTTAATAAGCAGGCAACTTTACAAAAATCCATGGTGATTACTCTAGGTCAGAGATTATGAATGTGTGCCTACAGGCCTGTCAGCAGCCTGGAAGGGACAGAACTAATAGCCTGAATAGAGAGCCACCCACATGAGATCTGTCTTTTTTCTGAAGACTGCTTCACACAAACCTGCAAGCACGCGAAGAGTCACACACCCTGGAGAGCTGAAAACAAACAAGTCACAAGTCTGTCACCCCCAGTATCACATGAAATGAAAAAGAAAGTAAAACTATGTTGGAGAAATGGCCCAGCGGTTAGGAGCACTTGTTGCTTTTGCAGAGGACCTGGGTTGAGCTCCCAATACCCACATGCTGACTCCCAACCATCTGTTACTCCAATTCCAGGGATCTGACACCCTCTTCTGGATTCCAGGAGCACCAGACACACATGTATGTGGTCCACATACACACACATGCGGGCAAAACACTCACATACATAAATTTTTATCTAAAGTTTTTAAATATATATAATTTTTAAAAGAATGTGTCATCAGCCCCTGGTCCTGGTCTTACTCCATGGCTTCTGAGTTCCATATCTTCTACATGAAAAACAAGACAAACAGCAGAGGTATATGCTGAGAACACCTAGCAGGAGGAAGGAAGCCATGTTTATTCCCCAGAAATTCAAAAGTGCCCGGCCAGAGTAAGCCTGCGCTGATATTTCTTATTGTTCGTGCAATGTTGTAAACCCCAGCCGCTGTGCTGTGTCTGAAACCATGTCTATTTCTTTTATATTTTTTTCTTCTGGAAACTATAAGGTGATCTTAAAATAAATAAACTAAAAATAAACACCCTAGAGAAATGAAAATATGAGTCTTCAATGCTTAATATATTTTTCTTCTAACTTGTGTTGGACTTTTTGGGGAGGAGAGGTTAAACACAGGGTTGCCATCTGAGCTGTGAGTACCAAAATGTAGGTGTTTATCATGGGTCCAGTGTGGGAAAACTCTGCTAATTAAGGTTAAAGTCTACCACTGACCAGATAGCCTTGTGGGGCTCAGTGTGTAATGAAGGACTCCCTTCATTGGCAGGGCTTCTCCTTCTCTGACCTTGTCTGGGGAGTTCTAAGCCCCCACACATGCCTCTACCTGCTGAATGTTAACTAGCCTCAGTTAGACTACAGGATCAACTTCCTTTCTCCTAATAAGAACCCACCTGAGCTTCCTGAAATGTTTCCCCATGCTAATAAGGCATGTTGGTACCCTAAGCCTTCAGCCAATGACCTTTGCCCATCCTGGATGTTCCTATCCTCCACCCCCAAATTATATAAGCCTTGAGTCACCCCAAGTAAAGCTGATCCCAGTACCATAAATAAGCATAGGGCTTCTGAACCCCACTGTCTTCTCTGCTCCCGTTACCTGCATGGACCATATCAGCTGATCACCCACGAGGTCAGGGAGAACCACAGTCTGGTGCTTGAGAAGATGTTCTGCTAAAGCAAGCACATGAAAGGACAGCAATGAAAGACTGTTTGCTAATGACATGTATGTATGGTCTGCTTTACACTGTGTAGTTGAGCTCCATTTGTCAGGACTCCATAGAGAAACATGCCAAAAAACTTCTGGTGGTATACTGCGGTTTGTTGCCGTTTCCAAGGACTCAGGCTGACTGAATGCACGTGCTGAGGCAGGAGCTGTGCTGAGGCAAGGCACGTGGAGGACATGTGATGTTTGGAGGGTATAACTAGGAATCCACGGGGTGACGGAGACAGAGCTTGGCTTGCTGGTACAGTGAAACACTTGTGGATCTCACAGCTGAGAACTTCTCCTGGTGTCCCTCCGGGTCCCCTCTGCTGACTCGAGCTGAGGCTGAGGTCTGGCTGTCTCTGCTAAGCTGTGTTACCACAGTGGCTAACCCCACTTTACTGATCTGAACTGCTGGTGTATCCGTGTGATGTTTGTGAGTGGATCGAGCTGCCGCTGCTAACCTGTGGACTGAACTGCCTGATTTCCAGACAACATAGACGGGAGTTGCTCCAAAGAACCTTTCTAAACAGTTCACTTCCCCGCATCCTTTCTTTTCCACTACCTCTGGTGGCTGATGAGTTATAAGGAAGGTTAAAGAATTTAAGAACCACCATTAAAAATGAGGTTTGAAAAAAATTAAAGTTATACTTTTCCCTCTTCATTCACAAAACCCAAGACATGAGAGCAAGCCTTACTGAACTGACTTCATTCAGCTTCTGCGTGTGTCATCAACACAGGGACCCACCCTGACTGGACTCACTGTGACCTTGATATGAGGTATTTTCTTCTTACCCAGTTAGCTGCACAGAACATGCAGGTCAGAACCGGAAGGACAGTCATGGAGAAGAGAAGGTTTCAGGGTTGCCCACATTGCCTGAGATCTTCCGAGTTGCTGTGAGTTGGTGGGCACACTTTCCTCTTGGATCGTATTGTTAAGAGAAGCACCCTGACTGGAACAGCAAGATCACAGATTGCTGAGATGCAGTATCAGCAAAAGTTAGCTTGATCATTAAGCAACAGAGACTGGGTTCTTAGAGTAGCTGAACTTGTCTTCTCTTAGTATCAGAATATTCTAGCTTTATTTCTTTGCTCTATGTTGCAATCCATTCTTCAGGTGTTATCTGGAAAATATCCTCAATTTCTTGTTCCCTTACCTGGAAGAGTTGGATGATCCACAAACTCCCACCTTCTTTGTTTCCTCCAGCTGGCCAGTGGGTGCCGGACCTGGAAGCCATTCGGTCATGGCCAACAGAATCCATTACATGTCTAGCCCCATTGTCAGTTGGGCATTTGATACTAAAAGGAAATTTTCCTTCCCTTTTACAGTGATTTCTCCCTCATCAACATGCAGTCTCTGCTTAGCCAATGAGGCCCTCAGCTTGATGAGAAGTGTTGAAAACTCTCTTAAGGATTACAGAACAGTATGGCCTGTCCAAGAGAAGCTCGCCTCTGTCAAATTTGAACAATAATATTTCGAGAACGTTTTCAGACACACAGAGAGGCCCCAGGTCAAGTTTTCAATGTCAAAACTGTATAGCACTCAGACAGGAGATAATAATAAGTCAGAAAAGTCTCCTGCAACCAAGGAAACACACACTGTACAAAAGTAACCATGGGATCCCCGCACCCTCTCTGCCCTTGACAGCTGACTTCACTTTCTGGTTATACAATATGAATCTGGATTAATGAAGAAATGTGAAGATGATTTTTGAAAAAATATGGGAGTGGGGTAGGGCTGGAGAGATGGCTCAGCAGTTAAGAGCACTGTCTGCTCTTAAATAGGAGCCAGGTTCAGTTCCCAGCACCTACGTGGCAGCTCTCAACCATCTGTCAATCTGTAACTCCAGTCCCAGGAGATATGACACCCCAGGTTGTCTTGTGTGGGCACTGCATACATAAAATAAAACCTTTTAACATAGTGTTAAAAGTGTGGTAATATACTCTTTCTTTTCTGCTGTTACACTACCTGAGGCTGAATACTTGATGAATGAAAGAGATTTGTTTAGTTCACAGTCTGCAAGGTTAAAAGTCCAAACAGCATCGTGCCAACTCTGGGAAAGCCCCCCTCACTAGATTACACCAAGGCAGGTGGCATTAGAGCAAAGGGGAGATCACATGGTGAGACAAGAAGTCAGAGAGGGTGGAGGGAATTCCCAACTTGTTCTGCGTACAACTCACTCTCACAGGGCAATCCTAAGAGGGCCTGGAATTCCACATCAACTACATTACTCCTCTTCAGGGAGAGGCAGCCCCAATTTTACCCCAACTACCTCTCACTTCATTCCTTTGAGGCTCAAGCACCTCCACACAGGGCCACATTGAGAATTAAGCCGCTAACTCTTGTTCATTGGTGTAAACCACAGCCAAGTCAGAGTAGATGATAATTAACTTATAATAGATCATGTCTCTGGGCCGTATACTTAATGGCATAGATCAGATCTTCATATTATATACATGGAGTGACAATGTTAAGTACTTCGCCTGCCTCCAAATATGATCTACAGAAAAACCCAACCTCACGTTAGTTTTCTTACCCTGTAGGCAGCAACACTAATACACTAATACACTATACACTATTTTTTATGCCAAAACACTCAACGTTTGGTATTTCAAAACATTGGGTTAAAAGCCACCAAATTAAGCTATATTCTCATATACATTCATTCAAATTCCTCTGAGCCTTGGTACTCAAATGGCCAGCCTTGTTCTACAATATAAGGAAGCACCCAAGACCTTGCTCTGCCCTCAGCAGGTCAGTAGCCTTGACTGCAAAGGAATGTGTTTGCATGTGGCATAATGGAGAACCCTGCATCCCCCAGACCTGAGCTTCCTACAAGACAGATACCAGGTTTGAGACTCCCCCAGGGATTCTTTTATCTGGCTGCCACATTTGTTTTTAAGCAAAGCAACCATGACATCAGCCACAGAAGAATTTGATTATGGTTTGTGGCATAAGAAGATAAATAGTACATATACCTGGACTGCCATGGATAATTGGGAAAACTTCCCAGCATCCTCTTGTGTGTTTTTGCCAACCCATGGGCATCAATATAGCAGTTGGACTTACAATAACCCCACAGTACAGTTACTTCTTTAAACCTAACAAGTGTCAGCAAGTAACGTGATTTTATGATTCTGACCATATGACATCACTGTCACATGACATCCTCAGACTTCTGCTGCTTCGCAAGCTATAAATATTTGGATCAATTTGCTTTCTCAACGATGCTAGAAATGAGTCTTGGGCTTGGAAGGGCGGGAAAGCTTTCTACATGTACAACTCTAAATTGTTTTAATTGTAACTTTTTTAATAATCCCATCAGTTATATGAAACCAACATGCTATTGAAATAAATATTTTCATTGCATTTAGAAATAAGACAGAAATAATCAACATTCAAATGTTTATCTCTCAGAAACAAAAGCAATTATAGAACCTGAGGAGTCAGAGAGAGGGCTCAGTCCCCTGCTCTTTTTCCAGGGGACCCAAGTTTGATTCCCAGGACCCACATCAAATGGCTTACAATGCCTGTAACTCAGGCTCTGAAGGATCCAATGCTCAGGAAAAGCTGGGCCTGCCCCTAGATCCAAGGGACGCTCAACTCCATCACCAGACACAGGTCAAGAAATAAGCAACTTAGGCAAAAGATAGCGATCTAAAATCACACTTCATACGGACTTTTGGGAAAGACTTCCCTCAATAATCTTGTTAGATCTTAGGAAACTACTTCTTCCTCTGGAGTATGAAGTAGAGAGAAACCTTAGGATCCCTTGAAGATATGAGGAGGGTGGAGCCAGGATGGTCACGTGGGCACAGAGCTATGGTCACTAGATGACGTCACACCAAACCCATAGCTAAGGCATATCTAATATCTAAAGGCAATCCTTGGAGGCCACATGGTCTCTATGCATCAGAACTTACTGTAGGGAGAACACATGTAGGACCTTCGCCACGCTCCCAGACTCCAGGCTCCTGACACAAGGCTGCAGACCTCTATAGATTTGGGTCTTTCAGTCACTCAAGGGCAACACCCCTACTAGCCCTCCACGGTGTGACTACAGGCCACAGAGCCTCAAGACAGATCTCCTTATTAATGAGGTACCTAAGGCCAGAGGGGCGTACCCAATTAAATATTTTTTCCCAGACCCTCCTCCTTGCAAAAGATATTTAACCTCAGATCCACCCTGTGGAAACTGGGGTGCAGTTTTCATCTAGTTTTCGCCACGGCAATAAACATCTTAAGACCATAGACTCATGGACTGTTTCTCTCCTTCAGGATCCTCAGTGGGGAAGGGGGCAGGGCAGCTTTAGCCTACAGAGCCACCGTCTAAGGACTGACAACCTTTCTGTGTTCCCAGCCATGGAGACCACCAACTCAAGCAAGCAAGCCGAGCCAGCTGTGACCCAGCCAAGCAAGCTAACTGGACCAAGAACTCTCATCCCCTCAGGACACAACTGGAGCACTCTCTCCCTTTCGTGCTCTCCCTTTCTCTCCCCTTCGGCCAAGGGCCAATCCAACCCGTACACCCCCACTTTGTTCTCGGCCATTTCGTGCCCCCCCCCAGTGGTGCCTGGGATCCGAGCAGGGTCCTGCAGCTTCACATAGCCTGATGCCTGCCCGGCACCAGCGTGGGGAGAGCACAGTCAACTTCCAGTGCCTCTATCTTTCCTGAGAGGCCCTACCCCTGTGGCGAGACAGACACCATCAACCCAACAACTGATCCGGGACCAGTCCACACATCCAACCCAACAAACCCAGACACAGTAGTAAGCACTAAGGTCATTAGAAGCCTGGTATCCCCAGGTAATCTCATTCTTAGAATGGCTGGGTGCCCCCCTCCCAGTTCACCAGAGAGCACCTCATCTCCAACTGGAAATTAACTCCTATACCAATAAACCTTGGAAGAAACTGCCAAGAAGACGGATGGCAGAGACCAGGACTCAAGTACAAGAACTAAAATATTCCTCACAGAGTCATATGTCAGCTATGCAGAAGCATGTAAATACTAGCATCCCAGAACAGGAAGCCATGGGAGCATGTTCCTGTGTGGCATTCCAACACACATCTAATGCTCATCAATTAATAATAATGATGATGATGATAACAACTACTACATGTGTTAGCAAGCAAAACATGTCATGAGTAAAAATATTCTGCAACATTATGAGAAGCATAATAAAATCATTGGAATCACTGTGAATCATTTCCTAAGAATATTTTTTATTAATATATTCTTACCTAACGTATCTCAACGGGAAAAAACAAATTTTGATTTAGATATGCAGCTTTATTTTACTCCAATTTTGTGAACATTCTAGAGCAATTCCAACTAACCAGTTACAACAATTTAGCTTAACAGTGTTCTCCAGGAAAGAGGCTAATGAGACAATCATACATATTAATTTTCGAGGATTTTTTCCTTCTGAGGTAATCCATACTGCATCAAATATAAACAATAAATAAATAAGTACCTGGGCTTGGTAGTTACTCAGTCAGTAAGGTACTTGCTGCCTAAGTGTGAGGAACTGAATTTGATCTTCAGAAAAGAGCTAGTGGCAACCAATGGCTGCTGGAGAAAGAGTCAGTGTCTACAGAGAAGTCTCTAAGAAGCTACCTATGCTCCAGTGTGTGGTCCTATACCCAAGCATGTATTAGAAGCACTAAGTGGACTCAATAGGTTTAAAACAAAACATACGACGTTAGTGTCATGGTATAAACACTCTTGGCCCAGGGAGTGGCACTATTAGGAGGTGTGGCCTTATTGGAAGAGGTGTGGCCTTATTGGAGGAGGAGTGGCCTTGTTGCAGTAGATGTGTCCTTGATGGAGGAAGGGCATCACTGTGGGAGTGGGCTCTGGGACCGTCCTCCTAGCTTCCTGAGGACGCTCGGCTCCTGGCTTCCTTTGGATGAAGATGAAGAACTCTCAGTTCCTCCAGTGCCATGCCTATCTGGACAATGCTGTGCTTCCTGATATGATGATAATGGAATAAGCCTCTGAACCTGTGAGCCAGCCCAACTAAATGTTGTCCTTTATAAGAGTTGCCTTGTGCCGGGCAGTGGTGGCACACGCCTTTAATTCCAGCACTTGGGAGCAGAGGCAGGTGGATTTCTGAGTTCGAGGCCAACCTGGTCTACAGAGTGAGTTCCAAGACAGCCAGGGCTACACACAGAAACCCTGTCTCGAAAAATCAAAAAAAAAAAAAAAAAAAAAAAAGAGTTGCTTTGGTTATGGTGTCTGTTCACAGCATTAAACCCAAACTAAAACAATTAGGATTAGACCCAAACAAATTAAATACATGTATAAAATTCTAAAACAATAAAAAATAACTCCTGACTAATTGTCCTGTGAATTTTACCAGTTATAGCTATTACTGAATAGTTTCTATCTGCTTTGCAAATCTCTGATGAGAGCCAAGAGCTACATTTATATTTATATTAGGAAAAGTATTTAGAATGCAGTTAGAGATTTTACTGGTTTAATAAAATGGTATAACCAAGTTTTCTTCTAAGGGTCAGTGACTGTAGGATAATGGCACTTGCCAGGAAACTTGGTAAGGTAGAGCAGGTCTGAGTCCCTGAAAACTTGCGCACACACTAGAGACAGTAGGCAGCTCCCTGCCCCGTGCCAGATTCCTGGCCTGGAACAGATGCCATACTTCCCACATAAGGAAATGTAACCTGTGGTTACGTAGGCCCAGGACAGAGTTCTCCATGCTAATGAGGTACCTAGAGGCCCTGAGGGTTAGCCAATAAGCTTCCCTTCCCAGATATTCCTTCCTGCAAAAGGTATTTAATCTCTGGTCCACCCTGAGAAGTAGGTATGCACCCATTTTCCACGATGAACAACCAATAAATAGTTTGGAACCAAGTACTGTCTCTTTCATGGAGAACTGCCCTGGGGAGCATGGGGAAGGCCTTTGCCTACAGAGCTGCTGCCTAAATCTCCCATAGAAGGCCTCTCTGCGTTTCCAGACTACAGCCTCTACTTTCGCTCATGAGCTAAGCCAGAGCTCCCAGCCTCAGCCCCAGCCCCAGACTAGATGCTTTCGGCAGCGCAGGGAGTCGGATTCAATCTCCCCACATTTTGCCTCTCCAACAGCCATACCCGGTAGTGGGGCAGAATGCGGACCCACACATGACCTTACCAGTCATGAATACCTAACTAGATTTACAATACTAGGCCTAAATTCCTTCCTATAGAGCAGGCCTTAAGGCCAATTAAAAAGTTGTAAGTTGTCTCCAAGATAGAAATACCACTATTGCACCCAGGAATATCGTATTGTAACTCACGGGCTTTATAGCTGAGCAGGATTATTGCTTGCTCTTCTCCCTTGGCAGCTTGCATAGCACCTTCAGGCAATATTAGAGCTAGTCCTCAGGGAAGAGATTGGATTCTAGGCCAAAAGATAGAGGACTACTCATAGGATGCTCAGCCCCAGATGATACATCTACAGTGCAACCCTTCACATAGGCTCGAAGAACATCAGGAAAGAAGAATCGGAAAGTTTGCAAGACCCAGAAGACCAGGGCACCTGCTTTGAGATATCATGTGACAAGGATGCTGCATCCATGAAATCTCAATGTTGCTGCCTGAACAAGACCTGAAATTGACACCACCAGCTGACACCATGCTAACACGGATGGAAGAAATCTCCTAGGTCCCATCCCTGTGAAGAGCTACAGGTAATTAATGGCTGCTGAGAGAGGATCACTCCCATCTAGGGTAAGCCACATGACAGGTCACTGGATCCTAAGCAGTCACCCCTAAACACATGTACATATGAACAACACCAAATGAATTCAGAATGTTGTGTTTAGTGTGTGTGTGTGTGTGTGTGTGTGTGTGTGTGTGTGTGTGTGTAAAAGAATAGAAACTTATGAGGCTGAGAAGGAATGGAAAGGATACAGGAAGAGTTGGAGGAGGAAGTGATGTCACTACAGCAGTTGCATATAAAATTCTCAAATTCTCAAAAAAAAGTTTTTGTAAATGTATGGAAGATGTGTGTGTGTGTGTGTGTGTGTATGCATTAATTAATACCTGACAATCTTGACTTTAGGCTAAACAATTATCAACAGAGACAGAGGGAAAACTAAATTGAATGCATCTTCAATAAAATGGATCACACAGTAGACAGAATAGCATGGTTTGAAGACAAGGCAGAGGAACTGGACCACTGGATCAAAGAAACATGTAGATATTAAATCTCATGAATAGAATGTTTAGAAAAGATGGGACACTGGGCAAATAAATCTACAAATTATGGGATAAAAGAGGAATTCCTGGCCAAAGACATAGGAACACCCCTCCTCACCCCCAAAACATACACAGTAGATTTTGTTCCTGCACACTTTCATACACACACACTATGTGTTTTGGACTCTCTCTTCTCCTTATCCTCTTCCACTTCCTTTCAACTTCCCCAGCTCCCACTCCTCACTACGAATACCGTCCCCACGGCAGCTCCCCCTCCTCTATACAAATACCCTCCCTGTGTATTAGTTTTGGTCTTGTTTTTTGTCTCACTGAGTCTCACCAGGGCACTCTGTGTGCTGACTTTGGAACTAACCATCAGAGCCTGATAGACTCACTACAGACAGTTGGGTACACAACTGGACATCAAGCCTCCTCCTCCCTCAGCATCTGTCCATTGCCATCACGTCAGTAGTATCTGGTTGCATCATAGCTGTCTACTAGGAGGGCCTGATCTGTAAGGACCCAACTCCAGTACACACAGCTGCTGTGTTCAGGGTTCTCATGTCTGCAGCCTACTTACAAACTGGTATTTTACAGCCCCTCTCTCTATCTTGTGACTCAGACACATTTTTAACCCCTCTTCCACAACAGTCTCTGAACCTTACGTGGGTAGTACAGGTGTGTTATGTTTTTCTTAAATGCAAGAACTAGTTTAAACCAAACAGATAGGGGAAAGGGAAAGGAAGGAGCCTTTGTTAGGTACCCCAGAGGGCTAGAGCCATAAGCAAGTCCTATTGAATAAGAGACACAAAGTACTTGTTCAATTAATAGTAACAGCCTCTGATAAACATGGTGCAGAAGATTAAACACGGCAGTTCTTTGAACAAGGTTCTGCCTTCTCCATCTGCCAACTGCCTCCAAAGTTGTGTGGTTCTGACTCCAAACTTTCTTGTGGTTTCAGGGCTTGGCTGAGAAATAATTTAGGAATTATTTATAAAACTTAAACACTTGCTTCAGGTAGCAAATGTATGATGTTGCATTTTTTTTTTATTTATTCATGATCCCACCGCGGTCCTTAAAATCTTCCCCTGAATTATTAAATCCCCTTTCCAATTTCAATCAACTTCATATAAATGATTAAAGAAGTGTCTGTTGGAGCAACTTCACAGGACAGGCACAGTGGCCACTGCAGGGGCATGTTCTGTCGTTAGTTCTCAGGGTCATAGTCAAAGTGGAGCCCAAATTAACACTGTGGCAATTAATAAGAAAATCATAAACACTTTGTCTGTAAAATGCTCTACATGGGGCTGGAGAGATGCCTCAGCAGGTAAGAGCACTGTCTGCTCTTCCAGAGGTTCTGAGTTTGATTCCCATCAACCACATGGTGGCTCACACCCATCTATACTGGGGTCTGATGCCCTCTTCTGACATGAAGATAGAGTGCATGTATATGTGTATATGTATACATATATGTATGTGTATGTAAAATATCTGCCATGCAGACACAGCACTCATATGTATGTAAAATAAATAAATAAATCTTTAAAAATGTTCTACATGAATAAATATAACTATATACATCCTTATATATGCTTATAGGAATAAAAAACCTAGATTAAATTATCTCTGATATGATATAAATTACATAGAGCTGTCTTTAAAATCAGATAATTACATCAAGGGTATTAATAAAAAGATAATTTGGGAAACCTGGCTTAAAAAGAAATCAAGATTCAATCATTTTATAATTTTCCTACAGAACATTTCTAATCTAATTTCTAATACTCCGGAGGGGCAGGTGTCATAAGAACCAGCAATAAAAGGCATAAGGACCACATGCCAAGAGGCCGCAGGCAGTACCAGCTCTTCATGGCTGGCATGCAATACCTGTATGATCCAGCTGTTTGAAGTTCAGATATGAGACTCCAAACATCTGAGTTTTCACTAGGAGAAAAGGCAGACTGTGGTAAGCTACATTTAAACTCGGGAATGGTCAAAGTAATGAAATAGTACAGCTAACAGCAGCCATCACAGTGGAAACAAGCAGAAAGGCCAGTGCACACATGAACTCTGCTACAGACTGCAAGCATCTTCCTGCTAATTAGCATCCAGATGTCTACCTGGGGATGCACTAACGGATTCTGCTCATAAAAAATGAAACACGCTGCCAATGGATGCGCCTCTCCACAGCACACACTTGGCCTCCCAAAGACAAAGTCAAAACCTTACAAACATGTCATTCGTTTCTGAAACAGAAGCAAGTGAAAAGCCAGACTCTAAGAAGCAGGACATTCCACAGCATTGGCTGGTTTGCTTCTAGTTTCGTTGTCAAGAAGCAATTTGGCTCATTCACCAAGGAAATGGCAAGCAAAAGCAGTTACCAAGCCCTCCAGATGCTGGGCATGTCCCAGCATGTCACCTCCTGGTACCAACCCTCCCAGGAATAGCACCATTCGGAAAACTTCAGTGGCTCAGCCCGTAATGGACACAGGATGCTCAAATCATCTGCATGGCGTGACTCTGCTTCTCTGCAGGCTCCCAACAGAGGCATCATGTGGGGAAGTGTGTGAGAGCCACATGGCACACCACCAATTCCATGTGATGATTTCATATTTCCTGTGACTTTCATGTTCTTCATTTGATGGTGACATGTTAACAAGTCCTGTCCAGGGAGACTGGAGAAAGATCTAGCACTAAGAAGGAAGAGAAAGAGATCCCATTCCATTCTCTTTGTGCACGTGCTTTCAAAGCCACATTTTCTTAATCGCCTTTTTTTTCTTTAGATTTTATTTCTTTTATATAGATGAGTATACTGCAGCTGTCTTCAGACACAACAGAAGAGGGCATTGGACCCCATTACAGATGGTTGTGAGCCGCCATGGGGTTGCTGGGAATCGAACTCAGGGCCTCTAGAAGAGCAGTCCGTCTCTTAACCCCTGAGCCATCTCTCCAGCCCTCCTTAATCTCCTTAAACTGCAAATCTCTGGGATGCCTGCAGCCCAGAGGCTAACGGTGCTCATCTGAGAAACAGCATCAATGCCTGGCAAAATCCTGCAGCTGCTCCATCAAGTACAATCTCCAGCCCCTGTCTTTGTATTCTTCCTTGATTGGTGGCCATTGGGGTGAGGGGCAGTGGATAAGGTCGTCAGTGTGTGGTGGTTTGGCCTTAGTTGAATCACTGTATTTTAACTGATGTTTCACCAATTATGGTCTTGTCTGAAATTAATCGGATAGTGAAAAAAACATAAAGACCTTTCAAATATTTTATTTATTATTTAATGTGTGTGTGTGTATCTGTGTGGGTGTGTCGCACACTCATGTGTGTTGTGTGTGGCTATGTGACTGCAGATGGCCACAGATGCCAGAAGAGGGTGTCAGATCTCCCCTCCACCAGAGCTGAAGTTAGAGGTGGTTGTGAGCTGCCTGATGTTGCTGCTGGGAACAGAACTTAGGGTCCTCTGGAGGAGAACTGTGTATTCTTCACCACTGAGCCATCTCTACATCCCAGAAAGGCCTTTTTAAAATTGGGGGTTGTTCCATAGATTACTAAGAGCCTCTTTAAATAAAATAGAGCACCAAAGTTCCTTAATTCTTTAAAGGTAAGGGAAGTGTCAGAGCCATAGGAACCTCATTCTAAGAAACTGGGTTCACGATTTATCACCTACAAATCTCTCTTGCGCCTGTATCCTGATTCCCCAGGGCTTACAGGACATGGTGCGCTGATTATAAATAAACCTTGAGTGCCCTGGGCACTAGATGGGCTCATTGTTGGCTTGAGGCAGTGGGATATTTAGGATGACTTCATAGTGAGATGCCTCTTGGGATACCACAGTAAACAGTGATTGTTACTTACCTTAAACGTTTCCTTTGAAAAACACAGCTTTGGCATCTCACTATGAAGTCATCCTAAATATCCCACTGCCTCAAGCCAACAATGAGCCCATCTAGTGCCCAGGGCACTCAAGGTTTATTTTGGCTCAAAAGATTTTACTGAACTTCTAGAATATTCTGTTCCCTCCGATTCCTGTCCTCCTACACAAGGCACTGCAAGAAACGGGCTTCTATTTTTAGACGCTCTTTTAAAGAGAAAGGAACACCTTTCCTGTGTCTTGTTCAACACCGAAGGCCTTGGCTGGGGTAGTGGAGGGTGCTCTTTGCCTAGCTCAAAGGATGGCATGAGGGGACTGCTTATGCCCTTTGATGTTTTCATAAGACATTCCATCGGGGTGATTTGAAGCACTCCAGAGATAGACTCATATGGAAATGACCCGACAGAACACAGAGACCTTGCTACATTATATTCTACAAGTCCCCGGCTTAAGAATAATTTGGTCTAGCCCTTCTGGACATCACGGTTGTACAAAGCACTCAGTAGCAAGCAAATTTAAATTCTGAATTTTGATCTTTTCCAGCATACAGACACAGGCAACCTGAAACACTTCTGAAATACTGGGTGGTAGACGCTCACTGGTTTGGGTGGGCTTAGTATATTGTCAACCTACAATATTTTCATTGTGTGCTGGGGTAATTGGACAGATCTCATCACAAACTGTCCTGGCTAGTTTTATGTCAATTTGACATAAGCTAGAATCATCTGAGAGAAAGGAACCTCAATCGAGAAGATGCCTCCAGGAGATGAGGCTGCAGGCAAGCCTATAGAACATTTTCTTAATGAGTGATTGATGTGGAAAGGCCCAGCTCACTGTGGATGGTGCCATCCCTGGCCTGGTGGTCTTGGGTTCTATAAGATAGCAGGCTGAGCAAGCCATGAGTAACAAGCTAGTAAGCAGCCCCCTCCATGACCTGCCTCCATGACCTGCCTCCAGGTTCCTGCCCTGCTTGAGTTCTGTCCTGACTTCCTTCAGTGATGAACAGTGATGTGGAAGTGTAAGTCAAATTAACCCCTCCTTCCCCGTGCTGCTTCGGTCACGTTTCATCACAGCAATGGTAACCCTAAATAGGACAGCAATCAAGGCAGGCCTGTATCATCTGAAATAGAAGGACCAAGTGGCTGATGGTTCTCAATTAAAAAGCAACCAAAATTTCAAAGGTACTATGCAGAGATAGAAATTACCTGAAATAAGGTGACTCACACTCCAATTTGGAGTTTCTGGTGACCAATCAGGTGCAATAGGAAGAGCACCAGCTGCCGTGGGGACCAATGGGGACTGAATAGTCTACAAACTGATCCTTCCTCTTTTCTTTCTCACCGAGCAGGCTGATTTGACTCAGCTCAAGACAAAGCCAGCAACGAAAACCCAATGCAGAATCTGTATATCCTTCACCCAGCTCCTCCACCCCACCTATGAGACACTCCCACATCCATCCCCTCAATCAGTCTGACTGAATCTCCCAGGTCTCCATCAGAACCCATGCCCCAGTGAGACCAATCCTGGAGGTCTAGTCAGCTACAGCAGTTGATCCTCCAGGGCCAACCTGATGAGCCAAGAGCTGGGGAGGTGTCCTGGTTGTTCTATAGCCCAGGCTGGTCTTGAACTCAGAAATCCACCTACCTCTGCCTCCCTAGTTCTAGGACAGGACAAAAAGTACTTAACTCTGGGTCCTAGAGAATGTGTGGGGGTAGGTTGGGGGCAGGGTAGCAAGGACTAACAAACAACAATCAGATTTGTCTTAACAGAACAGAATATGGCTTGTGACACCTGTAAAACATTACTCTTTTGCTAAAAGAGTAATTTCTGTGTCTCTGGAATGGCCAACCCAGGTAACTTTAGGAACACAAATACACCAATCTTATGCTACATTCTCCCCACTAACACCTTTAGCCCTCTCAAACTCTCAGTCTTGGACTATATCAGGGTGATAAAAGGATGAGCACAGACCCACAGTTTGTGAGAGGCCTACATACCAGATCAAGGCAGGAGTCCCGGAGTCAGATCACAGTCTGTGTCAAACTTACTTGTCTTCTTCCTGAGGACCAGATGTGTCCCTCAGAGCAGCAACCACTGATAGTTACTGATGAGAAGTAGATGACCTTAAATGTCTGACTCAGAAAGGGACTGGGCATTGTACTCAGGAATGACAGATATACATACATACATACACACACATACATACATACATACGTGTATACATGGGGGAGAGGGACAAGGCAGCCTCCAGATCTAATCCCAAGGGGACAAGAAGTCCATCACTGAACAAGCACAGGAATTAAAAAAGCAAGAAGAAAAGAGAAAAGGAGACCTCAAACCTTACAAGCTTCAGGTTCTGTGTTCTATCTTTAGATCAGGACGAGGTAGGCCCCACCACAGCCCATCCTGCTCATAGGTGCGTTCTCACAGGGGAAGAGGAAAAAGTCGTGTGAATAACTGGCATATGTTTGCAGTTCCTGTATTACGTTCTTGCTCTTCTCCCTCAGTGGAACAATGATAAATACCCAGACGTACACGGTAGCTACCGTTGTGGCTCCATGGCAGAGTGCTGACTTACCATGAGAAAAGCCCTGAGCTCTATTTCCAGAACCAAAGTGGTTGCGGGGGTCAGAGGGAGAAGAATGAAAAGAGGGTTGTTTAGCCCAGCTGAGCAACGGTGGCACACACCTTTAATCCCAGCACTCAAAAGGCAGAGGTAGGTGGATCTCTGAGTTCAAGGCCAACCTGGTCTACAGAGGGAGTCCCAGGACAGCCAGGGCTACACAAAGAAACCCTGTCTCAAAAAAACAAACCAAAAAAAAAAAAAAAAAAAAAAAAAGACTTATAGAAGCCGGCGGTGGTGGCGCACGCCTTAATCCCAGCACTTGGGAGGCAGAGGCAGGCAGATTTCTGAGTTCGAGGCCAGCCTGGTCTACCAATGAGTTCCAGACAGCCAGGGCTATACAGAGAAACCCTGTCTCAAAAACCAAAAAAAGAAAAAAAAAAAAAAAAAAAAACCAAACCAACCAACCAACAAACCCTGTATAAAATTATGAAAATTATAAAAGAAATAACAAAATTTCAGCATGCTTGAGAAACAGACAATAAAAGGAAGAATGACTCAGAAATGTTCACCCCACTGGGAAATATCTCTGACTAGAGGGGATTTTTCTTTTTTATACACATTGAAGAAAGTCATTTTGTTACATAAAAGTGTGATTCCTGTTTTTCTATTACTATATCCCATTAGGGTTTTTTGTTGTTGTTATTTTCCCTATGTTACAATTATTTTCAAACCCATCACTTTTAGTGACTGGGGAATTCACCCAAAGGATGCATCCAGTCTCTGAACCTTCAAAAATCTCCCAAGTTTCTACCCTGAGAAACAAGCCTGCAGTCAAGAACGTGTGTGCAGAAGGCTTGCTTTCCCATCCTACCTTGTAGGAGACAAAGTCACAGGAAAAGGAGAGCAGAACATGGTGTCCCCACACTTGCTAACTTTTCTGGATTATCTTTCTTGCTTTTCCAAAGTTACCAAACACAGAAGTGTATTTTTTTTTTCCAGTCCAAGTAGTTTCTATTTCCCTTCAAATTTAGTAGACAGCTCTTTTCCACTTGATATTTCCTTGTGTGGCCACCCTGTTCTCTAGGTTTATCAGTCACAGTCCTCATGGGAGCCCGAGGTCCTTGACCTTCTTCAATGGAAGTAGGGCCATTTGCACAGCAAACATGCCAGTCCTGTATCACGTCTGCAGCAGACATATCTATCTACATTTCTTTTCCTCGTCAGATGGCTTTGCTTTTAATAGAGTGGAATTCCTTGGATACTTACAGTCCTTGAAAGGTATCCGACCTCTGGGGCATATCAGCTTGAAATTCTATTTTCGTGTGGCTTTTCTAAGATTCAATTGTACTGGCAGTGTTTGTGTTGTTATTCCCTTTTTAGTCACGTGACACTTGGGGCTATGCCCGTCAGAAATGACCCTCGGGAACAGCTTCTTGTCGGTTATTGTGACAAAACACTATGATCAAAAGCAACTTACCAAAGAAAGTTTATTTTGCCTTAGAGTTGAGGAAGGGATGAGCCTAGTGTGGCAGGGGGGCCATGGCAGCAAGCAGCAAGCAGGGCGGTAGGAACCAGAAACTGGGAGCTCATGTCTTTTAGGGCAGGAGGAGGCAGAGAGCAAACTAGGAGTGGTAGATAGCTTTACCCTGGAGATGTACATACTTCCTCCAGCAAAGCCACACCTCCTAAACCTCCCCAACAGTGTCCCAAGTGTTCAAGACTACAGGGACATTTCTCATTCACAGCAGCACACACTTAATAGTTTCTAAATTTCAAGCCAGTTATGTCATAAATCATGCTGAATAACCCCTTCAGACTATACTGGATTATTTCTCTTTTCATAATCCTGGGATATATAACTTTTAAAGTGTAAAAAAACAAAAGAAATGACTCAGGCCATCAGCATCCTACATTTAAGAACAATCTGAGACACCTGGAGAGGTGGCTCAGTGGTTAAGAGTACTGGCAGCTCTTACAGAGGACCCAGGTTTGAGTCCCAGCTCCCACATGGTGACTCACAACCATCTGTAACTCCAGTTCCAGGGATTCTGCCACCTTGTTCTGACCTCTGTGAGTACCAGGCACACATGTAGTGCATATACACGCAGGTAAAATACTCATACACATAATAGTAAATCTAAGGAGAACAACTTGTCTCTCAATCTCCTAGCTTCTCTCAGTTAGCACCCTTTCCCTATGGATACTTCTAGGGAATTCTACATGCAGAGTGGCCCTTTGAAACGGTATTAATTTACTACTGTGCATTAAAGTTAAGATTGCTAAATATACTCATGCAAAAGTCCTCAAAGCAATCCAGGCACCAGACCAGGTCCAGACCAAGTCCCTAGAGAAACATTCACATCTCCCTGGAAACCCAGTGTTGTAGGGTTGTAGAGCATGGGTCCTGTTGGGCTGTGTCCCATATGTCTGCCACCCCAAGAGGTTAGGGCCACAGCTCAGAGGGCAGAAGCGCAGGAATTTGACTGAGTTCACTCCATGCAACACCGGGCGGATGCTGGGCTGTGAGAAGCCACAGGCTCCACTCTGGGATGGAGGGAACACAGTCTGAGATCCCCTGGGGGGCAGAGCTCTTGGGTTGGGTGTTCCCCTGGCCAGATGGTGGCCAGAGACTGGCTGGTCTCAGCCCTTGGGCTCTCAGACACCACTGAGAGGCCATGGAAGAACCAAGATGGTACGTACATACAGGCTGGACAAACCCAAAAACAAAACAAGGCAAGGGGAAGAAGCTCCAGTGGCACCCCATGGGGTAGATGAGACTCTGGTGGAGACAACTCGCTTGGCTGGGTCACTGCTGGCTCAACTAGCTTGCTTGAGTTGGCGGGCTCCATGGCTGGAGCTGGAACACAGAGAGGTCTTCTGTGGTCCTGGGTGGGCTCAGAAGTTGAAGACCTTCTCCAGGGTTTCCTACTGTAGGCCCCAGTGATGGGAGGTAGTCCATGATCTTAAAATGTTTATTGTCATGGCAGAAAGTAGATGAAGCTGAACCCGTGTTCTCAGAGCAGGCCTGAAGTTAAATACCTTTTGCAAGTAGGAGGGTCTGGGGAAGGAATGCTTAATTGGCTATGCCCTCTGGCCTTTAGGTGTCTCATGAATATGGAGATCTCTTGAGGCTCTGCGGCCTGTAGTCACATCCTCTACCTGTGGAGGGCTAGTAGGGGCGTTGTCCTACGTGCCTTGAAAGGCACGGATCGATGGAGGTCTTCACCTCATGTCGGGAGCCTGGAGTCTGGGAGAATGGCGAAATGCATGCCGTCCCTTGCAGGGAAACCTGCTGGGTCTCCAGCCATCTCTAGCCAGTGCTCGACCAGAAACCATGTTGTCCTACACAGTGTCTAAGCTGTTCAGCTGCTACAGTGTTTCAATGGAGTGCTAAAGAACTTGCATTCTGGAGCCCAAAGAGCAAGGCCAGTCTGAGCTCTGCCTCCTCTCAGCTGTGGATCTCTGGGCATGTTGCTTACACAAATCTTAGCTTCTCCTACCAACACACTCGACTCAATACTGCCTAGAGAACTCAGTAACTTAAAGCACATGAGCACATAGTAGGGTTTCTCTTTCATCATGAGTGCCTTCTATTTAGTGGGACACATTTGAGGTTTAGAGACAGATGCCTTTTAAGTTCCATTGCTCAATACAAATCAAAAGTCCAAGCAAAGAGAAAATTAACTAATTGGTATTCTTTTGTGAACACAGCCCTTACTTAGACTATTTTCAGTTTAACTCATGTGCTAGCCTATTTTATGTTACTATAATGACATGCCTGAGGCTCTGTAGTCTTATAAAGAAAGGTTTATTAGACTAACAGTTCCAGAGGTTACAGGGCTGCTGATGGCCTTCTTATAGGAGTTCCTAGAGAGTACAAGGCTTCCCATGGCAAGAAACCAGGAACCTCTGGTCTTCCTCCCTGCCTTATAAAGGTGCCAAGGTTCAATTGTGGAGGACTCCACCTAAAGACCATATTTAATCCCTGTCACCTCTCGCAGGCCCCACCACTCAACACAGCAGGTTAAGTTTTTCATCCTAGCACTTCACAACAAAGATTAAATTCCAGCTTATAAGTCCTTGGGAAACACACACAAGCCTATCCAAAAACCACAGCAACTAGGTAGCAATAAAAGAACATTTTAGCATTTGGTAAACAGATTTCTCAGAGAGATTTCCCCAGACAAGTGGCAGAGCTCCAAACAGCAGATGCACACAACTGCAGACATCAGCATCATGCTACCGGAGCCAGAAGGACAGGACCGCAACCCTCCATGCTAATCACCCGTGTTACTTGGGCTTCCAAGAACCTCCCTGCTACTCCAGCCATTCGGTCTGCTCAGCAGAGGTCCCTGCCCTTGGAGATCCCCAGTCCAGTCAGCTATGAATTTCAGCTTCAAAACACGGCAGACTGAGTGTGTATTCATTCCACCCAGGTGGCTGAGTCTAGGCCTTATTACTGCTGAAGATTTCCTGAACAATCTGGGAGTTTAGTACATAGTCAGCATCCATTCACTCCAAGAATATGTGGTGTGTGTGAACATGTAAGGCACTCACTTTGCAAGGCAAAGTGCAATGTGCAGAAGGCAACTCATAAAGATTTTGCAAGATGCTCATTTTAGGGATTGGGGAGCTGGCCCAGATGTTAAAGGCGGTGGCTGATCTCCCAGAAGAACTGAGTTCAATTTCCCAGCACTCACAGGGCAAATCATGACCATCTGTAACTCCAATTCCAGAGGATCTGACGCCCTCTTCTGGTCTCTTCCAGCACTGCATTGACAGGCGTGTAGACACACATGCAGACAAAACAATCATACACATAAAATAAAGACAAGTACTTTTAAATATATTCATTTTGAAGGAATCAGTTTCCTCAACTTTTAATTGTCCTTTTCTCCAACCTTGTTCTCCCTGAAAACATCTTCCTCATAATTGTCCATCTTCCTGTCTTAAAGAAAAGATACACTGTCATCCTGAATCTGTGTGGCACACTGTTATTGGGTATACAGTCTTCCAGTGGCCACTGGTCCGTTCCAGGGTGCTAGTCAATCAATGGAGACAGACTACTTATCAGGAAGAACACAACCAGGGAAAACTGAGCACAACCTTTTTTAGGCACATGGGGATTAGCTCAGAAAGAGTGTTGCACAGATGAAGGGGGATCTGAGAAACTAACAGAAGTCTCATGGCAACACCAGGTGAGCCACAACAGGAAGCAAGCATCTGCCCTGACCAGACATGACAGAACTGTCAGGGCCAGCATCCCAAGAAGAAGCTTGGCCAGTCAGAGTACCTGCTACTGCTGATGTCAATTTCAGAGAAGGGGGAAGGCACGATGTGGCTTCTATTCCCTAACCTTGCTGACAGCCATACTGGTGAGCTTGAGAGCCTTGTGTACGCAGGTGCTTTTTTGTAAGATTTATTTTTACTTGATGTGTCTGAGTGTTTGGTCTGCATGTCTGTGCACATGAGTGCCTGGTGCCCACAGAGGCATGGTTGGTAGGAATTGAACTCAGGACCTCTAGAAGACAGCCAGGGCTCTTAACCACTGAGCCATATCTTCAGCCATGGCTTTTGCAATCCCACCTAGAAGGGGGAAGAAAATATTCATGGAGGGAGAGGAGAGAGGGACATAGGAGGAGGGGAAGGGAGAACAGGATCAGATATGGAGGGAAGGGGACAGGAGAGAAGCCCAGAGAGCCAAGAAAATAAATGGAAATAAGCCACTTTAGTGAGTGGGAGTGGGAGGGGGGACTTTCTAGAGAGTACCAGAGACCCGGGAGGTGAGACTCTCTCAGGACTCACTGGAGGTGTCCTTAGTCAAAATGCCCAACGTTGGAGAGAGGGAACTCAAAGAGTCCACCTCCAGTAGATAGACAGGGCCTTAAGTGGAGGATTAGGGTTACTAACTCACAGTCAAAATTCCTGACCCAGAATTGTTTCTGTCTAAAAGAACTGCAGGGACAAAAATGGAGAAGAGTCTAAAGCAAAGGAGGTCCAATGACAGGCCCAACTTGGGATCCATCTCATAAAGGGACACCAACACCTGACATTACTATGCTATGATGTGCTTACAGGTGGGAGCCTGGATGGCTGTGCTCTGAGAGGCCCTACCAGCAGCTGAGTGAGAAGCAGATACTTATATCCAATCATTGGACTGAAGTCAGGGACCCCTATGGTTGAATTAGGGAAAGGATTGAAGAAGCTGAAAGGGAGAGTGACCCCATCAGAAGACCAGCAGTCTCAACTAACCAAGATCCCAGGGAGCTCCCAGAGACTGAGCCACCAACCAGGAGCATACTCGGGCTGGTCCAAGGCCCCTGGCACATATATAGCAGAGGCCTGGTTTGGTCTCAGTGGGAGAAGATCTGCTTAATCCATGAGAGTCTTGAGGCCCCAGGGAAGGGGGGCCCTGGCTGGGGGGAGAGCACCCTCTCAGAGGCAAAGGGGAGGAGGAATGGGATGAGGAACTGTGGGAGGGAGGGCTGAAGGGGGAGAAACAACTAGAATGTAAATAAATAATTTAAATTAAAAATAAATAAATAAAACCTGAAACAAACAAGAAAACTCTCCATGGTTACAATAACATAAAGATTATTTTGCAAACTTTTATACCTACAAAGCTCCCCACTGTTGCCTTTTAAAATAGGACCATCTATGCTTTTTCATGCTACATTTAGAAAAGACCTCAGCAAAAAGTTTTACAGACCTGCACTGAGAAACACCAGGCTAAAGAACAGCTGTCTCCATCCCACATAGTCACAGAGGGACACTGGCTGGAGTCCCCAAGGCTATTACCATCAACCCTCCCAGGAAGCCAGGAGGCCATCTCTATTTTAGAGACTCAGAAACAGGGTCCAGTTAATTGGACCAAGTCAAGCGTGTAACAGACGAACTGAAGTTCAATGTCAGCCCTGTTGGCTCCCTGAATCTTACTAGGAAGGGCTACCTCATGGGTGCAGATACACTTGTTGTCACATGCACCCAGAACAGCATTTCTCAGATTAGAACATACACATGAGTCCCGTGGGACCCTTTCTGAGCTGCAGATTCTGAACCTGGAGAACTGGGTAAGGCCCCAATACTAGATTTCTAGTAGGTTTCCAGAAATGCATTCTCTTGAGCAGTAAGATGTCTGAGCAGAGGACAGCAAGCCTTCTTGAATGGACACCGCCAACAGTAAGAAGTGTCTTCTGACTACATCTCTAATACATACACACTTGTGTCTTAGTCACTGGTCTATTGCTGTGAAGAGATACTGTAATCAAGGCAACTCAAGAAAGCATTTAACTAAGGAGCTTGCTTACAGTTTCGGAGGTTTAGTCCATTATCATCATGACAGGGAGCACAGTGACATGGAATGTGACAACAGGCAGCTGTGGTGCTGGAGAAATAGCTAAGAGCCCTATCCTGATCCACAGGCCGAGAGAGAAAGACAGAGAGACTGGGCTTGCCATGAGCTTTGAAACCTCAAAGCCCACCCCATGCCCAGTGACACACTTCCTCTAAAAAGGCCATATTCCCCAATCCTTCTAATCCTTTCAAATAGTGCCACTCCCAGGGGACTAAGCATTCAATGTATAATGGGGGCCATTCTTAATTCAAAACACCACTCTTGCTTAACACTATGTAAGAAATTTTGCCCAAATAACTAACATAAACAACTTAGGGGAAGACAGGTTTCTTTGACCTTGTGGTTTCAGGAGGGTTAGCCCACTGCCTGTAGCCCCATTGCTTCTGGGACCATGATGAAGGTGATTATCTTGGTGGCCTGGAATTTCTGGGCAGCTTCTTGTCCACAGGATTAGACTGTCGTTGTTGGATAATTTGCTAAGGGAACTTACACCAACAGTATTGGAAGCAGCAGAAATTTTGCTTTACTTTTCTAATTTTATGTGCTTGAATATTTTGCCTGTATGTATGTATGTGCCCTGGGGGTCTGCTGGTGCTTGGAGAGAGATCAGAATAGGATACTATATCCCCTGGAATCGTAGTTATGCATGGTTATAAACCTCCATGGATACTGGAAACCCAACCTGGGTCCTCTGCAAGACCAAGCAAGTGCTCTTATCCGCTGAGCCATCTCTCCAGCCCCCAATTGCTGATTCTTGATCTTCATTTGTATGTTAGCTATTTGCTGTCATAGTCAATTTTGGCTTTTTAAGCCCCTCATCCAGTTTGACAGTTAATTCAGAACAAGTGGGTACTATGATTTGTCATGTTCCTTAGCCCCACCCACACAGGCTGGGAAAAATCAACGGTGTCATTTCTCCATGCGATGGAGTGAAGCTGCTGTCTTGTCCATCTTTATTTTTTTAAAACATATTTATGTCTGATGTATATTTTACCATCTACCCCACAGCAATCTTAACGATCTCCCCCGTCTTGGATGGCTTCGCTGTTGTTATGATGAAACATTCTGGCCAAAAGCAACTCAGAGAAGAAAGGATTTATTTCATCCTCTAAGTCATGGTCCACTATTGAGGGAGCGAAGGCAGGAGCTTGACACAGGAGCTGCAGGAGGAATCGTAAGCTGTCTGTCTCATGCTCAGCTAACTTCCTTATACACCCCAAGCCAAGCCCACCTGACTAAAGATGGCACCGCCCACAGCGGGCTGATCCTCCTACATCAATTAGCAAGCAAGAAAGTGCACCCCACAGACTCACTCACGGGCCAATCGGATATAGGCAGTTCTTCAAATGAGGTTCCCGATTCCTGTGTGTGATAAAACTGGCAAGCAAGATTAACCATCACCCCACCACCACCACCAAGCACTAGGATTGATACAACCATCCTAGAGAAGAGACTGTCAGAATACTGAACAGGGGATCACATCCACACTGTGACATGCTCCTGCTTTCATGATTGTTCGGCTGGAACCCTTGCTAGGAAACCCTGTCTGCCCTCCTTCCCCCAAACCACTCCTTCTGAGAAACTCTGAACAAAAGCCCAGTCCCACATTTCTGGTAGCCAATGCAATCTAATACGGTAGTCATTACAACCCAATGCAGTAGCCGATGCAACCCGCCTTTCTGACATGGCCAGCCCACCCAGGTACCCTTCCAGGGGCTTAACTTTTGACCATACTTGGACATAATCCCAGCTCCTGACTTATGAACATCATCACCCTAGCCTAAGGTCTATAAAACCTCCTATAAACTTAGCCCAGGTACACCATTTCCTCAGTCCCTTTCTTTGGGACTGATGAGCTGCCCAGGAGCAGCACCTAATAAATCTATATTTATCTACCTTTAATCCAGTCTGATCTGGTTTATATTTGTGTCACTGAGAGAAAATACCTAGTAATGATCAAGTTTATTTCTAAAACATTTAACAAAAGTTTAATCAGCAGGCAGAAAAAAAAAAGTCAATATTTTAAACTTTTGAAAATTACACTGCCTACTATTCCACACAGATCCTCTGAAACATTCTCTCCATTTCCTGGCCCTCTAAAAATTTATCAGTTCTCTGCATTTATGTGTCTTGGGTTCTTATTATGGAGACACCTGGAGGTCTGAGCATCTTTTGATGAGATATTGAGAACAAACCCATCAATTCCTGCCCCATGCCAAGGTTCTCTTCTAGCACACTCGAAGCTGAGTGTCAGGAAGCAGGAACTGAGTGTCCTCCCAGAGCCCCCATGCCAACCGAGAGTCAAATGGGCTCAGAGTATAGTAAATAGTGTTCCAAAGAAAAGAGGTCCCAGTAAAGAGGAACTAAGAACTCAGCAGAGTTCCAGATGGCATGGTGAGAACGATCCCCCAGAGAAAGAATGACTAAACAGGAGGTGTATTGCCCAGTTTCTGTCCCCCTAATAAAATGCAAGACAAGGCAGACAACCCAGACAGGGAAAGGTCTTCCTTAGACTCATGGTTCCCAGTTCATGACCGGATACCTTATTCCTTTGGACCGAGAGTGCAGCAGCATATCATGGGGGCCAGGGTGTGAGTAAGGAGTAAAGCTCTCCTCATCACCAGACAGCAAAGAAAAGGAAGACATAAGAGTCCCAGGACCCCAATAGTGACAACCAAAAGTGCCAACTAAGCCTTTAACTCATGGATCTTTGCGAAGCACACGTCCAACCATCCATCATCCGGCAGTGGGGTCAAGGAAGAGTGAGTGCAGACCTCAGGACAGGAAGATGACTAGTGTGTCCAATTATAGGAAGGAGGCCTCTGGTTGGTGCTTTGAGAAAGGGGGGGGGGGAGAGAGGGAAGGAGGAAGGGAAGGAGGAAAGGACACGGGTTTGGTTACCTGTGTAAGGGTAATGACATTATCAAAATTCCATTCTAAAGGTTGTGTGGGTTGCTGTGTGCAGAACACAGTCCAGAGGAACAAATGTGGAAAGCAAATGTACCCCTCATGCTACCTCCTCAGGAGGTAATGCCCACAGCCCAGGAGGCATGACAGGTCCTACGCTAGCATCTTCATGTATGTCCCACCAGACCTGGGGCCAGGATTATGACTCTTGAGAGCTCCTTGTACGCACAAGCCCTCTGAGACACATTCATTTTCTATCAAATTATTTTTCATAAATTACATTTTTTGTTATTGTTGTTTTCAAGGCAGGGTTTCCCTGTGTAGCCCTGGCTATCCTGAAACTCACAATGTAGGCCAGGCTACCCTCAGAGATCCACCTGCCTCTGTCTCCCAAGTGCTAGGATCAAAGGCCTATGCCACCACCGTCTAGCTGAATTTTTTTTTTTTTTAGTGAGAACCCTGAGAATTATCCATCTGTTAGGCCCTTGATCAGAGTTCAATATACCTGGCACCATAAGTGTTTATAACTTTTTCAACTGTAAATTTGTGGAAGGGACAAAAACCCTGTCACCTTTCCTTTTATATCTAAGATAGTTGCACAACGCTTAATACCTAGTGGCCACTTGGTGTGTACTTCAAAAGTAAGTGTGTATATGTGAGCGTGCAAGAGCATGTGTGGGTGGGCATGTCATGCACATGTGTGTGTGCATGTATATGTGCAAGCATGTGAGAGAGCACGAGTGTGGTGTGTGTGTGTGTGTGTGTGTGTGTGTGTGTGTGTGAGAGAGAGAGAGAGAGTGTATGTGTTTGAGCATGTGTGTGTGTGTGTGTGTGTGTGTGTGCCCCCGCGTGTGCATGCATGTTCTGTGAAGATTCATCCTGGTTGTCAACTTGACCACATACAAACTCAACTATGCCACAAGCTGCTGGCTATTCCTGGGAGGGATTTTCTTGATCAGATTATTTGAAGCAGGAGGCCTACCCTAGAGCTGGGTACGCCTTCTGGTGGCTACCCAGATACAAGGACTTAGAGGAAAGAAGTTTTTGCATTTTGCCTGCTTGCCCTCACTCTCGCTGGCAGGTTCATCTCCTCTACTGCTGCTGCGTTCCTTCCCCAATATTAAAACCAGCTTCACAGGAGCCTGATATAGCTGTCTCCTAAGAGGCTCTGTCAGAGCCTGACAAATACAAACGTGGATGGTCACAGCCAACCATTGGACTGAGCACAGGGTCCCCAGTGGAGGAGTTAGAGAAAGGACTGAAGGAGCTGAAGGGGATTGCAGCCCCAAAGGAAGAACAACAATATCAACCAACCAGACCATCACCCCCCCAGAGCTCCCCAGGACTAAAGCACTAACCAAAGAGTACACATGGAGGGACCCATGGCTCCAGCCACATGTGTAACAGAGGTTGGCCTCGTCGGGCATCAATGGAGAGACCCTTGGTCTTGTGAAGTCTCAATGCCCCAGTGTAGGGGAATGCCAGGGCGGGAAGGTGGGTGGGTAAGGGAACACCCTCATAGAAGCAGGGGGAGGGGAGATAGGATAGGAGGTTTCTGGAGGGGAAACCAGGAAAGGGGATAACATTTGAAATGTAAATAAAGAAAATATCCAATAAAAGAAGGAAAAAAAAAAAACTTCTCTGGATTCCAACACAGAAACCAGAAGCTCTCTAAGAATCCTCCAGGCCTTCATCTGAGAAAACCCAGCCTCACAGACTAAGCAACTCCCAGATTCTACCTCTCCAGTGTGAGACAGCCACTGTCAGACCACCGAGACCATATCCTGTGAGTCAGTCTAACAAATTACCCTTAACACAGCTCAGCTCCTTTAGCGAGCCCTGACCAACACACATGCTCCGATTTCTTTTCTCCATGGATCAGTAAACTCCTGGCCATTTAAGATAATCCCTTCAAGCTCAATGGCGAAGTAAGATGCTCACACAAATGGCGTTTACAAACATAATTTAAGAGTTTTCAGAAACATCAGCCCTGCAGTGATATTACACAAATAACTAACAGGAGTTTACTCTGCACAGACCCATTCTAGTTATATTTTTCCCACCTTTCTCATCCTAACCCAACAAAAGCCTTCATACTAGTACACAGAAAACAAACAAAAAAGAAATAAAAACAAAACAAAACAAAAAAATCTGCAGCCCAGAAATAGCTCTCCAGGATACCTCATAGTCCTTGGGGAAGAAACAAGCTTCAGGCAAGAAGAAACTTGCACCACTCTAGAATACACTTTACCTTACAAATAAATGATCCTACTTAGTAACAGTATCCCCTTCCTCTCTGGCAACTAGAAGATACACTCAGCTATGCGCGCGCGCGCGCGCACACACACACACACACACACACACACACACACACACACGGTAACTGTCATCTAAAAATATAAAATCAGAGTAGACAGGCAGCCAAATATTCCAGTATCCAACGATTGTGGAAACAGCAAACAAGCCATTGTGCTAAGGATGGATACGAGGACAAAGGCATGAGGTTTTGTAATTTACTGTGTCTGTCTTGGGTTTCCGATGTAAAATGAATCAACTGTCTAAAGACTCGTCTCCAAGATGGAGAAGAGGCGCCAAGAGCGAAAGGTTTCTGTAGCAAAAGCAAATTTCATTTTTTGAGTCCCATCCGCCGTTCATGTTTCACATGTTAATGTTAAACACGATCTCTGGGCAATTTATGTTTTTAATGTTGTTTCCGTAAAGAGAGCTGATCAAAAACCCAGTGCCGCTGGGAATGCCAGACGATACTGTAAAGTTATGAGCAGAACCTAGGGACAGGCTCCCTGGTGAGACCGAAAGGATGCAGAGCCTGGCAGAGCTTTCTCAGACCGGTTGTGAGCTTGCCACTTCCGGAATACAACAAGAGTTGCCCATGCCTTCTATGCTGTCCTGGAACCTTGGAAAAACAAAAACTGGCTTGATTCTACCTGTGTCCATACACTGCATGGAGCCACATGCAGATAGACAGTTAGAAGGAAACCAGCTTATTTTAGCTCACAATTCCATTACTGAGGGGAAGTCAAGGCAGCAGGAACTTGATAGAGCTGGTCAAATCACATCCACAGTTAAGGGCAGAGAGAAATAAATTCAAGCATGCTCAGTGCTCAGCCCACCTATCCCCAACTTACACACTCAAGAATCCCAGCCTTCCCACATGATTCTGAATGACGTCATCGGACAAGTAAAAAGAATCATTATAACAGACAAGCTAAAAGCCTTTTTTTAGATTCCTGTGCTGTTTCAGAACCATCACTCCCACCTTAGGGCAGAGGGCTGTGCCCAGGCCCAGGCAGGCATTTGTACTCTGGTAGCTGCCAGAACCAAAAGGGATGACTGTTCTTTCTAACCCTATTGTCTGCTCCAACAACCATCAAAAGGTATGTTTGTCCCTGGGTGGTTATTTAGGCAAGCGTTCTGCCACTTAGCCACATGCCACTTTTACACCTGAGGTTTCCAAAGAACAGTTTTTACTAGCATTCTTATCCCTACCTGCTTCTTGATGCTTACATGCCAGCTCACAAGATACTAATGTCTGTCCCGAGAGCCTCCAAAGCCCCAGTAGCAAACCAGAGCAACCAGGACTACTAGCTCTTGCCTGAATTCAGAGGAACAGAGAGAGGGAAGGACCAGGATTATAAAGGATTTCTAGGAAGAGTTTCACAGAGGATGAACTGTTAGAGCATCAGCCTAACAAAGCAAAGTCTGAGGCCGGGATGAGAGATTTAAAAAAAAAAAAAGACACAGCTCTGGACAGAAGGTGATGAGCAAACAGGTAGAGGAAGTGTGGTGCACGGTTGGAAAAGTCTGGCTATAGCAGAGGGTTCATGCAGGGAAACGCAGAGAGGCTGGGATGAGCATGGAGCAGCTTTCCCCCATCAGAGAGCACAGGGTTGTCTGTGTTTGCTGTGTAACGTCAGGTAATGGCTCAGCTTGGGTCCTATGTGGGTCCTGCTAGCGGCCAGCTGAGCTCGCACTTCCCAGAGGACTCTGGCAGAGCCTGATTCTCCTATTATAGGTTTGTGTTGAGTCTGCTTTTTGGCACAGCTGCTTCCTTCATAGAATATTCCTCTGTGGCTGTAGCCCGAGTGGGCCGGCAGGATTGTCTTCAGAGTTTCTGCACCATCAGCTTTTCCAAAGAAGCTGATGCTGGAGTCTACTCCAGCAGTTTCTCTCTTGCATCCCTCTCTGGAGAGCAGGTGCTCTCTTCTTTAACTAACCTAATACTTGCTTTCAGTCGTAGAGATGATTCGCAGAAACCTTGGCAGCAGCAACTATGTAACTGTGAATATAAGAGAAGGATCTGGAAAACAAACAAACTACTACTGTTTCCAGGAACATAGCAACAGTGGGTTTGTGTATTCCCACAAGGGCATAAGAATTGTGGGTTATGTAACAGAGTCTGCTGGATACAGAGATGCATTACTAAAGTTCTCAGAAACATGCTAAGCAGTAATCAAAACAATTTAACTTGCGGATTAATAAACAAGAACAAAGTCTTTACAAGAAAAGAAACCTATATACAACATAATCCAAAATAAAACATCAGAAAAATCACAACCATGCTCCTATCTCCTGACTGCCCTCCAGTCCCTATTGTCCAAAGTCACTGTGGTGATTAACACCGGTGGCCAATTCTAGGATCTAGAATTTTCTAGGGGATAACACATCTAAAGTTTTCTAAATTTAGCTCACTGATGTGAGAGCATCCACCCTAAATATGGTGACTCCATTCCAAGGACTAGAATCCTGGGCTGAGTAAAAAGAAGAAATTAGGTTTTGGAG
Source organism: Mastomys natalensis (assembly GCA_021653895.1). Taxonomy (NCBI): domain Eukaryota; kingdom Metazoa; phylum Chordata; class Mammalia; order Rodentia; family Muridae; genus Mastomys; species Mastomys natalensis. The sequence continues at coordinate 659,904 of JAJTUV010001315.1, read as the reverse complement.
AGAGAGATGGCTCAGCAGTTAAGAGCACCATTTGCTCTTGCAGAGGACCTTTGTTCAGTTCCTAGCACCCACCTAGTGGCTCACAACTGTCTGTAACTAAAGCTCAGGGAAATCTGGCGCCCTCTTCTGGTCTCTGTAAGCACTGCATGTATATGGTACACAGACAAACATCCAGGCAAAACACCCAATTACATAAAATAAATCATAAAATAAAAATACATAAATCAAAAAGGAGAAACTGAACTGAGCAGAATTTGTCTCCCTTGGCTTCCTGACTACAGACACAGATGCTCCACACATCTAGCCCTATGTGTTTCCATCAAGGTGGACTATATCGCCTCAAACAGCCGAAACAAGCCCTTCTTTCCCAAAGCTTCTTTGTCTAGTTATTTAGTCCCTGCAATGAGAAAAGTAACCAGCATAGTCATGGGATGGGTGTTTTGTTTTGTTTTACTTTGTTTTGTTTTTCTCTATGTTGTGGACAAAAATATTACTTTTTCATCCAAACCATTTTCTCAACCTTGGTGTGGCTGATCTTCAAACAAGAAGTGGGAATTTATGGTTTTGTTGGAGATTCAGTTGTGTCACGTCATATTTTTCTGGAAACTGTCTTACGAGAGGATGTTTTGCTGAGAACAGACAGGTGGTGCTTTCTGGATGTTGCCTGGTGAAAGAGCATGTGATGTGTGTTGCTGGAGCGGACACTTGAGAGGACATGTGATGTTTGAAAAGAATATAAGTATAACCCACCCACCGTGGACGATGATCTTGCATTGGTTCCCCTTGCAACTCTTTGCTGGTCATCACTGGGCTCTGCTGATGCTGGTCTTTGCTGATGGCACTTTAACACTGATTTGCCTCGCTTACGAGGCTCATGCCAATCAGTGGATCCTCGAGGTTTCTTCTGGATTGAGCAGCTGCTATTGATTCATTATTTGGTATTTGCCAAGTGGACTAGACTGCTGACAACTAAGACTGGAATAGCCCCCAAAGAACTGTTTCTAAACAGGTCCACAACCCCCATTTCCTTTTAACCTTTCTTTTCCCCTACCTCTGGTGGGTGGTGGGCTAGAAGGGAGGCTGAAGTGTTAAAAAAAAAAAAATGTATTAAAGTATGTCTTGAAAAATATAAGCCTACAGAGAACCCAGTCTGGAGGACCGTCCTGTGTGTGAGAGGACAATCAGAAGCATTCCTGACCTCCAAACACAGAAGACACACGATTATATTGACAAGACCCAGGGTAAAAGGAAGAAGAATCTTGGGGCTCTAGACCATTCCAGCCAAAAACACACACCCCTCAATGGCAGAGGGGCTGATGAGGAAGGAAGCAGAGCATAGATAACACAAAAAGTTAACAAAAATATATGCTGTGAGACTCCTCTGATGTACTTTCTTTTCATCTTTGTAATCACCAAAAATGGTGGCACGCCCTTACAATCCTAGCACTCCAAGAGGCTGAAGTGGGGGGAACCACAGGTTTGAGGTTAGCCAGAGCTTCACAGTGAGACCCTATTTCAAATTCGGATTTATTTTTTTTTTTTTAACAAACTGTCCTTATTTTAAGTAAATAAAATCAACAAATACAAAGTAGGAATATTAAAATATAAATGAACATAAGACAAAATTTTAAATTTTTAAAACTTAAATAAAAACACAACCCAGAGTATCACCAAATCCCATACCATCTTTCACAGGCCTTGCTGATGAAGGATAACACGATGTCTGTATAGAAAAACAGAACAAGGAACTAAGTCAGGGACTTCCATGATAAAACTACCCTCACATTAAGGCGGTTACATGGCATGAAGGTTGATGTCCATGGCTTCTGTTCCTCAAACGAACCCTTGCCTTCCCCTCTCGGGTCTTCTGGGCACTGCTCAATGTGGTTGAGGCTGCGCACCTTCCTGTCCCCTTCCATAGAGAGGAATACAAAGGCACTCCACTTCCCAGAGGGCAAGCTGCTCAGGTGCATCCTCTCTGCAAACATTCAGTAAGCACCTATCACGCATCAAGCCTCCACTGTCTACAGAGCCAGGAAAACAGTAGGGAACAGCCCAACAGAATCCCTACCAGGATATAAGTACCATGACTAACGCTATGGAAGAGGAAGAAAAACAAAACTCTTCCCCAGCAGGAGCCGATTGTAAGTCACACCTTTAGAAGGCCATTTGGTTCATTCTGCAGTTGTTACAAAGACCCAAGCTAGCCCTTTCAGAAGAGCAACTATAAATGGATCTCCCTGTGCTTAATCCCATTTACCCGAGAAACCACTGCCACGTGACTGTTGTCAAGAAGGAAGAACCCGCATTGGGTTTAAAATATGAGTGGATACAGCAACCTTATCAAAAACATTGGAGCAACAATCTGTCCATTTTCAGTTCCTCTGCAACTTTTGGGGTCATTTCAGACAGGGTGAACCCCTACGGAACCCTGAACATCGCAGGGACTTTCCCAAGGTTCTGACTGTAATGCTTCACAAACGGGCAACCTGCTTAGATACCACACAGGTACCGGCTACCGAAGTGAAGCCATTTTGTCTACCTACCAGCAAGCTTACTCAATTAATTACCAAAAGTGGCACAGTGCCAACAGGGACCCAGCCCTGTGTGTATGCCCTGGTGACCTAGTTAATAAAATCTAGCCTCAAATCCAATGGACCACAGAATTAATCCTTGACTCTATAAGTTATATAGCAGTATACAGACAGAGGTGCTGGAAGCTGGCCCTGGAGAGCCCCCTTTAACAAAGGACAACAAAGAGGCTTATGTGATTGTTACCATTTTAACAGAATTGCCCATGAGACATTTACTATCTCCCCCATCCCCAACAACTATTCCTAATACCCCAGGCCCTGGCGCTACGGATTCAAATATTCTAATGCATTTGGTATTTTCTTCTGCATTTTCAGTCTAAGGAACAAATATGTTAGAAAATGATTGCCCTCACCCTCTCTAAACAAACGCTTTCTAAAATCCTGGTGCATCTAACGTATTCCTGAGAGTCATTTTATTTTATGTCTTTCAATTATATCTGTTTGTTATGTGTGTGAGGGTGCAGGCTTGCGTGTGTAAGGCAGAACATGTGGGAGTTGGTTCTCTCTTTCTACTATGTGGGTCCTGAGGAACAAACTCAGGCCACTGGGCTTGATACCAAGCATTTTGATCCACCAAAGCCATCTTACTGTCCCCATGAGGGTTGTTTTAAAGCAGAAAATAAGACTTACACACAGCGATTTTTTTTTTTCTTTTGCTCCAGATATGCAGCTATTTCGGTCACATTTGGTTGGTATCTAGGTATTTCAAAATCAGACTGGAAAATCAAAAAAGAAAAAGAAAAGAAAAAAAGCATAACACTTAACACTCTGAGAACTCAGGCAAGCAGGGTACCAAGTGCCTTCTATCTCATTTATTTCCAGGATTCCCCTGGCCTCCTTCATTTGTTGTCTTCTAATGACAGAATTATCTGTTCCATTTTAAAATACAATTCTGAGGTTGGGCAAGACAGACTGTCCTGACATGCATACAACCGTGGAAATGATTTTTGATCTGATCCTGTCAGGCTTGTCAGTTCCACATAAGCTAGAGTCATCTGAGAGGAGAGAACCTCAGTTAAGGAATTTCTGTAAGGTCTAGGATGTGGGTGAGCCTGTAGGGCATGTTCTTAATTAATTAGTAATTGATGGAAGGGCCCAGCCCACAGTGAGTGGCACCACCTCTGGGCTGGTGGTGATAAGCTTCAATATAAAAGCAGGTTGAGCAAGTCGTAGGGAGCAGTCAGTCAGCAGCACCCCTCCATGGCCTCTGTTTCAGCTCCCGCCTCCCGGTTCCTGCCCTGGGTGAGTTCTTGCCCTAACTTCCTCCAATAATGGACTCTGATGTATGTGTTAAATATAAGCGTAATAAGCCCTTCCTCCCAAACTGTGTTCGGTCATGGTGTTGGATCATAGCAACAGAAACCCTAAGACAAACCTAGCAGAGAGGTGTCTGTCCAAGGTCCGTGGGGTTAGTCAAGCAAGTGATATCTGACTAGTCCCAGCTCCCTTCTCTCAACTCAGGACACATCACCTGCCTATGGGTGTTGTAAGAAACAAACAACAGGAGATGTGTCCTAGGGCTAGCACAGGACTGAACAAAGCAGGTGACCTTATGGAAGAACAGTGATTCTCAACCTTCCTGACACGGTGACCCTTTAATACAGTTCCTCACGTCGTAGGGACTCTCAACCACAAAACTACTTCGTTGCTGCTTCATAACTGTAATCTTGCTACTGTCACGGATTGTAATGTAAATATCTGATGTGCCGCATGTGATTCCAAAGAGGTCGTGACCCACAGGTTCAGAACCACTGCTGTACAAATTCTGACCTGTACAAATGACTGACTTAAGGTTCTTGTGAACCATTAAACATATACTACACAAAGACTCTAGAAAGCCAACGGTCCCCATCACAGGATAGACGACTCACTTCCTCTCCTTAAAACGCCATCCGTCCTGTTGAAATATCAGTTCCTGCCAAAGACAGACATCTTTACACAATCCTCACACTTGAGGCCACCTTCAAAAAACAGCCGGCACAATTATTCGGACCGCGTGGTGATAGGAAAAGCAGACCACTGTCAGATCCAGCACACTACTTCATCTTCACATTCATTAAGCTGCTGTTTGCAAACATCTCCCCTGGTGTCTTCTCCCTCCTGCTGAAAAGTGAGGGAAAAATGAAACGCAAAATTCTTAGTTCAATATCACAGGTGCCAACCATCAGCTCCAAAACTGTCCTCATTTCCTACCTCCTCGGTACTTTAAAAACAAAGGAAAAACCAAACACAGTAACTGCGGGGTAAGCTGAGAAGCAATTTCCAGGAGGAATGAGTAACCTCAACCCGCCTGGCTCAACTTTCCTTCTGTGCCTGCCCTCACTGCCCCTCTCATTAAAAAAAAATAACAACATGAATTATCCTTTCTTCAAAAGGTTGATTACTTGTATGTTGAGAGGGTGGTGAGAATCTAGACACAAGTAAGAGAAATTCACCCAAAATCTCATTGGTTCCTATGCTTCTGTGGTAAACAACCCCAAGTCCCCCACCTTGCAAAAGCATGGGTCACAAGAATAACATAGAGACAGCAAGGGTGTTCACAGAAACAATGGCTACTGCCCAGGTCTGCTCATGGTTATTCTAGAGGCAAGATGTACAGGTGAGCTCAGGAGTACATCTCTGAGAAAGCTGCCTCAGTGTTCCTCACACTAGAGACCCCTTGAGCTTCACTGATCGACTTGGTACCCAGGGACAGAAAGCTATTTATCTTAGGCCGTGTACTTCATATGTGTGGTCTGACATTCTTTGTTTCAGTGACTTGTGTGTGTGCACACCATGTGCGTGAGGTGTGAGCAGGTGTGTACACATGTGCATGCATGTGCGCATAAGCCAGCAAAGACCAGGGGTCAATTAGATGTCCCCCTCTATTGTTCTCCACCTTGTCTTCTTGTTGAAGCTGGAGTTTGCTGGTTCAGCTAGCCTGGCTGGTCAGTGAGGCCCAAAGATCTTCCTGTCTCCACCTACCTCCAACGCAGGATTATAAATATGTAACATAGGTGCTAGGGATCCAAACTCAGGTCTCATGCTTGGATAGCAAGCACCTAGCTAAGCCATCCCCCCAGCCTCTGTCAATAACTTTTCAGTCACTAATCATACCCTCCCACCCAGGACCCCAAATCTGGCCCCAGTGTACTGTGCCCATTCCTCTGTGTCTGTCAATCAGTATCTACCAAGCACACATCAACACTAAGATAACAGCTCTTAATTTCCTCAGAAGTAAGAAAGGGGTGGTCCTTATGGATACACTGAATATCCTAAAATTTAGTCCAACTCCCTAGACCTAAAAACAACGCAGGCTTAAGCAGTCTTTGAAAGTTAAAATGCCACACAGGTGGCAGTCTATCTGTGTAACAAGCTCACTTGAGTAAAGAGGGAGGTGGGTCTGAAAATGTACGTTATAACACCATCCTAGTTTGCTTCTTGACGCTGTGATGAACCACTCATTGAAAGCACTCTCGGGGAGGAAAGGGTCTAACTCACCTTACACTTAGAATCCATCATCAAGGGAAGGCAAGACAGGAACTCACAGCAGGAACTGAAGCAGAGACCACAGCTGCCTTCCTTACACAGCCCAGACCCACCTGCCTAGGGATGGTGCCGCCCACAGCTGACAGGGCCTCCTACATCCATCAGCAACCAAGAAAATGCCCTATAGACAGGCTTACAGGCCAAGCTGATGGAGGCAATTCCTCAAAAGGATTTACTTCCTTCCAGGGTGTGTCAAGTTGACAGCCAAGCACAGGACTGCAGGAATTAGCCAGAGTTTTGTTTTTTTTTTTTTTTAAATAGTTTCCATTTCCTTCCCTAATTTTACCCCTAGAAAGATCAAAATACTCCCAAACCTATAGAAGCTTTTAACATGTCTGTTAAATCCCTTTCAAACCACCTAAATTTCCAATAAAAGCCATGCCTCAAACTCCTGTTTCAATCCATCCATCTCCTATGATCAGAACATAATAAAAAACTCCTTTTCCCACCTACCATGAACTGGGTCCCAACAATGCAGAACCACCCTGCAGGGTGTTCAGACTGTGCACGGTGGATAATTGCCACACTCCACACTCCACTACTCACATCTCAATTATTTTTAAAATTGTGTCTCTCTTAAAACTTGGATACATTCCTGGTAGGTAATTTGACTATTTACATTATAATTTTCTAGCATATGGTAATAAAGTATCTTTTTCCAACAATCCGTTTAGTTCAACAATTTTCCAATTAGATGGAATAAAATGTCATAAGGAAGGAATGCTTTTGTCTAATTTGCACATAATGCCATATGGACCAAACATCCCTCCCCCAGAAGAGCTTTCCTCGCTCTTTGAAACTCTCCATGGCCACGGCTGCTACTGTAGCTTCTGATCTTGGTTAAATGGGTTTTATTTATAGAGCATTGACTTTGCCACCCGTATAGCTTTATTCTCTTGGCTCAGGGTTTCTTTCCTGGTCAGTTTTTGGTTTTAAGACAGAGATAAAGCAGCTGAGCCTGACCTGAAACTTTTACTATGTAGCACAGGCTTGCCTCCAACTGGCTGTAATTCCTCTGCTTTCCAAGTGCTAGTTCTGCAGGTGCAAGCCACCAGGCGCCTTCTCTGGGTAGCTTTATTTATCAAGCACAAAATTCAGCAAACTCTCCCACCACCACCACCACCACCACCACCCAGCCCCGTGCTGTTGCAGCTTCTTGTCCTGTTTCTGTCCATCAGTGTAACTACAATAACAAGATAACCTTTTGTTGTAGTAGAAGATTAATTACCACTAGGAAAGAGATGTCTATGGCATCTGTAAAATCATTAACAAAACATGAAACTTGAACTCACATCTCAATTGTCATCTGAATGTATTCTTTGCACTTTTAAATAGACAGAAGGAAATAAGCTCTCGGAGGAGGAATTCATTGTCAGGGACCTTTTAAATAAATGACATCACTTACAAAAACATAAATAAAAACAGTGGCAGCCCTTTACTGGGAGACAGCAGGACGTGTAAGGCACTTAAGAGGTGACTACAAATCTAAATATAAATGAAAGAGGACTGTATGTGAACTCACCCTGACCCCTAACCCCTGACCCCTGAGCCCTGACTCCCAAAACAAGCTTCCGGATCACTGGTCACAATCTGGTCTAGCAGACAATCCAGCTGTGGAAACCTGAGAAAGAGATACCTGAAAATACAGGAGAGAGTCAGCAAAACACAAGTGATAGCCTCCATAGCATCCTGATGCTGCATCCCATGGGAATGGGGTTTGTGCTGAGTTTTGGCTCTATACTGTAATTATACAAATGTCCAGTTGGTGTCACACTGTGAGTTCCTAAACCTAGTATTTGGGAGCCACTTAATCTTATTTTCTGGTTAATCCCTTGTGGATTACATGACTGCATTTTCTCTCTGTCTTCATCCCTTGAGTGGTTAATGATCATGAAACCCCACAGAAATGAAATTATTGAAGAAGCTGACATCAGGGGGGAAACACCTCTGAATCATGACGTCTGTGTCCGATTTGTGCCTCTTCAGCGTTGTAAATGCTACTCAATGTAATGTCTTTCGTATTAATTTTATTTTACTTCAGGAGAAATTAAGAATCGATGAAACTATGGACCTTAAAATGTTGAAAATATTAATTACATCCTTTTAAAAATTACTTCCAAAAAATCAGGAAAAAAATTTTTTTGTTTCTCAATTACATGACAAAAAGACCCAATGTTAAATAGTGGGAAAGACACAGATTTCCCTCCAAAACCTGCTGGAATAGATATCACAAAATGTTTGCTCTTCCTGGGTTGAGGGACAGGCACAACATTCAATATTCAACCATTTTCACCTGGGAAACAAATGGAAAATTCAAAATTTTTCTGAAAAAAAAAAGAGGGACAAGATTGGGGGGATTATTATAAACAATTAAATATTCAAAACTATTTATTACTTAACATCAAACAATTTCTTCTCTGTCTCAACAGTCTAGTATTGAACTCATTACCCTTGGTGCCCAAAAGATAATTGCATTCTCTCCAAATCTGGAGGTCTCCTCTGAGTGGCTTCTCAGTTCTTTCTTTGCATCCTCGACAACCGGCAATGCCTTCCCAGGCTCCTCTTCGCACTCCAGGAGGTCTCTCTAAAAGCAAAGCTGTGGCCAGAATCACAGGTATGGGGGAGGTAAGAGGGGGCAGGAAGAGATGGGCTGAGGATGGATGTCAGAGCTAGAGATGGGGTGGAAACAGGGGCAGGTACCCACAGGGGAAACACACACACCACATGGAGGAAATTAAGCAGGTCCAAAGCCAAGCCCAGACAGAATGGAAAGAATCCACTCGTGTCTGATAAATATATTAATAACCCATCTATCTTAAGAGCCTACCACAACCCCCCTGCCACACTACCCTTGACATAATTCATACTTTGCACAGTACTGTTGGGAGGAAAAGCCAATGAAAGAGCAGCCATATGAATCCCTCGGTACCAAAAATTTACATGTTCAAAAACATGTTTCTTTCTGAGTGGGAACAGGAAAGGGTAAGAAGCGTTTCCCTCCCGCAGGAGACCCATTAAATCAGCAGCCTCCCACCTGTCCTTCAGTTTTACTTGGTTTGTTTTCACTCTATGTTCTTGGACGAGCACCCTTCTACCAAATAAGCATATTGATCTCTTGAGTACCAGTCACCTGTTTTATGTCCCTATTTTTTAAGCATGTGGATGAAATATAAAATCGAAATGGGACGTCAAAATTGCCATTGGAACTCTACTAAAGAAAGAGTCCAAGTTGGCAAGCTAGGGAAAACCAATCATTTCCCTCATAACCAATCAGACTTCTCAAATCGTATCAGAGGGTCGTTAAGGGAGATGCAATGGGAATGTGGCATTCAGAGGCACTCTGTCTGCAGGGTCCCCATAGTGGCTGCACCTTAAAAACAGAGACATTGTGACCTACACTGACCGCCACAAAGCTGAAAGTGTGTCAGTGAGAGCAATTGTTGAGGGAAGCCTTAGCAACCAGAGAAAAGCACATGTTGCTATTAATGTTATTAATGGCCACACAAAGCTATTGAAAACTAAACAGCCCTGAGCATTTGGGATTATAGAACCCATAGTAAAGAGGAGACAGGAGGCAACGGTTCACTAATAAGGAGCTAGGGACTCGGACGAGAACTCAGGTGTTAAAGGGCTCACCTCCCAGAGCAATGGGACCTGAGTTCAATCCCTATGAACTTGATCAAAAGCTTGGTGTGGTTGTGATCCCTACACTGAGGGTACAGGCAGGTGGAGCCTGGGGCTCACTGGCCAGCCAGCCTAGCTTAATTACCACATTCTGGGTCTCAATAAGAGATCCTGTCTCCAGATGCAAGATGGACAGCTCCTGAGGAATGGCATACCAGGTTGAGCTCTGGCACACATATAAGCTCACCAACGAAAACATGTATGTAAGAGTTTGAACGAAGTTAAGGTGTCCTAGCGGGTCTGTGAAGATTATGTATGCACGAGTGAAAGCCAGACTGAATAAGGGCATTCTGTGGAGGACCATGGGCTGGCCAAAAAGCAACTGGTCAACCTCACACAGAGGAACCCTGGGGCATAGGGAATTACCATTGTGGCCAGAGTGGAGTCTCTAGACCATTGCTAACAACAGAACATGGAAGCTGGTATAACTCCCTGGGCCTCAGATAGAAAACGGCTCAGGAGACAGATTTTGAACATTGGGAAACAATCAAAACCAGGTATCTACACACACAACACTGACATAATTCCTAAATACCAACCCCAAGGTTGATCCTGATGCTCTATGGATGTATATTCTTAATAGTGTTCTCTGACTGTGCTAGAGTGCAGCCATATTGAAGAAGCACTATGAATTTAGTGTATGGGATCTACTGGGGAGATGGTCTATACAGTCATGGGAGTCAGAGACGGGACCACTGCCAGCTCCTTTAATCTTCATAATAACCCCTGGGATCTCAATACAGAAGACTGAAGGAAAATTTAAAAAGTCAATGACTTGTCTGCATGCTGAAGCTAGAACACAAACCCCACTGCAGGGCTTCCCTTAGCCTGCTAACAAGGAAGAGCATCCAAGTTCCCTAGCAGATGGCTTCCCATAGCTAAGCCTCCAGCTCCAGCTCCAGCTCAGCAACCTGACTCCCTAGGCAAGCCACTCACACGCCTGCTCCAAGTGAACCCAACTGCTGGGCACATGCTAGCAGCGATTCTGCACACACCCCTGCCTTTCCTCTTGGTGTCTCCTGAAGTGCCCAGCCCTTCATCTTCTGGAACATCAACTTAGCAAAGCCCTTCCTGTCCACCTCAGCCTGACCCAGGCACGACTCAAAGCTTCCGCCACCAGACAAGAGGGGACAAGAAAATGACGCCATGCTTGTCTTGTTATGAATGTCTCACCACAGCAGCAGGTTGTGTGCTTTTGAGAAAGAACGTGAGAAAATGTCTTAAGAATAATGCTGTGTGCTGGGCAGTGGTGGCACACGCCTTTAATCCCAGCACTTGGGAGGCAGAGCAGGCAGATTTCTGAGTTCAAGGCCAGCTGCTTTGCAGGGCAAGACCCAGGACAGCTAGGGCTATGCAGAGCCAAACTATATCATAAAATGAAGGATTTAGGGTTGTGAGATGGCTCAGCAGGTAGAAATGAGTTCTACCTCTGGAACCCAGCTGACTCCACACGTTGTCTACTGGCTCTACACGTGTGCCTGGGAAAATTAACTTGGGAAAATACCATATTGCAGACAGATTAGATTAAATGAATGCACTGTCACTAATTCTGCTTAGTTTTACTCTTCAGTGCAAATACCAGAAAGCAGTATGTATGTGGCTCACATTATTGTATCGGGTAAGATTACTACACAGGTACAGTCATTCTAGCTGTGTGTGTCTTATAAGTTTTGTGGGTTTTTTTCTATTTTCACTTTTTTGAGAATTTCATACATGACTACTGCATTGTATCATTTCTACCTCACTCTTCACCCTCCAGCTCTTTCATGCCTCCCTCACTCCTTCCCAAATCCCTTCTTTAATTATTATTGTTACAACACACACACTTAAAAAATAAATAGAAAAATAATTAGTTAACCCTTTTTATTCCAGGAAGGTCCAACCCTTTGATTTTGAGTCACAAAGCTACCTGCAAAGTTTATGCTTTAGAACAACAACAATCAAGTTACAATAAATAAGTCTTGGTGCCTTAAGTAAATATATTGTTGAGCCGTATCCCATATCCATCGCCAGATGTGGCCACATGCAGCTGGCTACAAGCAGTGGGTTGGATACTCCCGTAAACATCCAGACTCTGGTATTTTGCTATAGCAACAGAAAACTATATAGCAACAGAAAACTAGCACACTCAGTGATGGAAATGGTTTTGTTTGTTTGGTTTTTTTTTCAGAATAATTTTAATGTTATATATTGTATACATTATAAGATCTACCATTTGGGGGGGGGGGTCTGTTGTTGGGGGAGGGGCTGTTTTGATAAGAGGTCTTATAACATCCCCTAAGATGATGGGCTCAAGTATTAAGCTCCAGAATGACACAATGATAAAGGGTAGCTTGGGAGCGAGGGGTGGGGATTTCTGCTCTTCTGTTCTTAGCTCCCTGAACTGAAATACCAGCTCTAATTCACGTGCACAGTTCATTGCAGTAATTTCTTCTCAAAATTATAATCCTAAAACCTAGCAGAAACTTTTCAGTATAAAGTTTGAGGACCAAAGACAGCATATTAAAAAAAAACTTCACAGGAGCTAGAGAGATGGTTCAGTGGTGAAGAGCACTGGCTGCTCTTCCAGAGGACCCAGGTTCAATTCCCAGCATCCACAAGGCAGCTCACAGCCATCTGTAACTCCAGTTCCAGTGGGGACCTGACACCCTCTTCTGGCCTCTATGGGCACTACAAGCAGAGTGCACAGCTATATGTTCAAGCAAAACATACATATACACATAAAATAAAAATATAAATAAATAATTTTTAAAATAATTAGGAACTAAAAATGGTTTGGGCATATGTGACAAGTTCCCATCTGTGTGTGTAATAAAAAGATTGTCTGTGCTGAGAAGGTTTTTTGCATGAGTAATTTCAAACCGTTCAACGCAGAGACAATTAATTAATTCTGGTAGTTTGAGATTACTTCTCCAGTCATTTCGCAGAGACCATGTTCATATTGTGTTTGGGATTAGTACTTTCCAGCAGCCATCTGGCAAAGTGTGGGGAATTTAGGTTTCCTACTGTTTGCCTCTGTTGTCATTTCCTGCAATCCGTGCCTCTATGCTCTGTGCTGTCTCCCCTGTGCTTCTAGAAAGCACCAAAAATCATGGTATCAAAGAAAATCATTGTATCAATCTCAACTTGCTTCCGGCAGCTGTAGCTCGTACTCTTTGCTGGCTTCTTCTGTCAGCAGGAGGCTCAGACTTCCCAGCTCCAATACCAACCAGTCATCAGCACTGGGCTGACCGCTCACTTCCCACACACGATCTAGGAGCTGAATCTGCTGTTTCAGTGAGGCTGTAGGTCCAGAGAGGGCACAGGACAAACATGGAGAAGTACTGAAGTGCCATCAAGATGCCCTGTCCAAGACAAGGGCCATTCATTACCCTAAAAGAAAATAACCGTTCTTGCAAAACAGGAAGCAAGCACCGTATCAGCAGACTGAACTAACTAGCTCCTCTCTTCCCAACTAGGACACACTCTGGTAACAAAACAGAAAATAAAAACAAGAGACCCAGACATTAGTCACTTGCCTTATTCATTCATTTACTTGTTTTCTATGTACTTAGCAGAAGGTAAGACAACTGTTGACTGAGAAAACCACCCCAAGAAGGCTTGAGTGGCTAACAGCACGTCACATGCCTGGGAATGTGGTCCCACTGAGTCTCTTTATATAGCCCTGGCTGCCCTGAAACTTGCTATATGACCAGGCTGGCCTCAAACTCAGAGAGATCCACCTGCCTCGACCTCCCGAGAGCTGGAGTTAAAGGCCACTATGCCCAGCTGTGATCTTAAAACTTAAATCTATTTTGCAATCCATTTGGATTTTACATTATGCATACAGATAGATCTGTTGTAATGGCCCATTCACGACAGCTGAAAGTACCAAAAAAAAAAAAAAAAAAGTCAGGAATGACCTTAAATCCTACATCTCCCAAGTTTACAAAGCAACACAAGGTACAGCAACAGACTCAGCAGCCACCCATAACTGTCATCTGCACGTGCTCATCAAAGCCGTTATGAGGTTCCTCCCGTCACTGCAGACCAAAGAACCTCCACACAGGAGGTACCTGCCTGTGTTCCTGGGGGTAAAGCGTGGTTACAAGCCAAGGTCTTTTAAAAGTAAGCATTTAGCCTAGACTTTGTCCTACACCCTAAGCTCAGCCCCTCTTCCCAGAAAAGGCATCTAAAACAGCAGCCAGTTCCTAGCTACTGTTCTCGCAGGGGCTTCTCTACCTTCTGTGCTAAAGGATCTATGGAAGTCTGGGTCCAAGTGCACACATACACACAACCGTTTGTCCGAGCCATGGGATGCAAGGTCTGGAGGTCCAGGATCCTCACTGCCACCCTCTTCCTCTCTTCCTCACATCATACAGCCAGGCTGCCTTCACATGGGCTTTTCTCTGGCTCGTTTTCTTTAGCTATTGATATCTTCCTCAAGGGTGAGTTTTGTGGTTCTCCACCACAGCTCAACACATTCCTAAGGTGAGAGGGAAACTCCAAGTGGCGTGGAACTTGCCTGCTGGCCTCTTCTAAAACAGACCAGGATGATTCCCAGTGAGGATATATAACCTCTCTTCCTACTCAGTGGTCCAGACCAGGTTCTGATGTCCCAGAAACCTTGGTTCCACCTGTCACTCTGATATCAACTGATAAGTCCTGCAGGGGCACGCTAGAACTCACCCACAGAGAACAAGCTGATGCCTCTTCACTATGTTGTTAGCATGAGAATTTCCAGGCCTGCCCCTAGCCCTGGCACCTAGGTGCAGCTGCCTCTGTACTCAGAGGCCCCATGGACTCCTCCTTGCCAGGAACCTTGAGGGTCATCTCTATATCCCTTCAGTGAGCTTTCCCTGACCATACAACTAGAAATAGTGATTCTCTCCTCCAAACTACTTCTCCTCCATCTGACTTATTTTTCTCCATTGCATCTAATCCGTTGGACATTTTACTTAAGCTCATCCAATTCTTTAAGGGTGCTGTATTTTTCCATTTTCTTCACTATGTATACCCTAGTGCCTAGAACATTGTATGACAGTGACTGCAATTTTTAATCCAGACACCAAGTTGCAGTAAGCACAGATTTTATTCAGGACGAGAGGAGAGAACTTACAGAGCCTGAACTTGACAAGGTGGTGGTACACAGCCTTTCACAACAGCACTCAGGAGGCAGAGGCAGGTGGACCTAAGTTCTAGGCCAGCCTGCTCTACAGAGAGCATTCCAGGATAGCCAGGGCTACACAGTGAAACCCTGTCTCAAAGAAAAGGAAGAGGAGGAGGAGGGGAGGGAAAGAGGAGGAGGAGGGGGAAAGAAGAAAGAAGAGAGGAGCTCCCAGCGGAAACACAAGGAGGCTTTCCACAATGGCAGGCCCCAATAACACGAAGAAGTCCATGGGTTTCCAAAGCTTTATTGTTCATGGTGTGTGATAGATAGTCTAGATGTGCACCCCCCAGTTTAAGCCATGGGGGAGCTGGCTTAAATAGGAAGGAGGAGAAGGAGGGATCTAGGAGGGAATAACTTAATTAACTAGCCCTCTGGCCTTTAGGTAAGTCATGAATATGGAAATCTCTTGAGGCTGAAACCTGTAGTCACGCCTCTCGCTGTGTTAGGTGACACCCCTTTGGGAGGGGCTGCATAGCCAAATGTGACTTCGAGGCACAGGTTAAAAGGAGGTCTAGACTGAGTGTAGGAGCCTGGATTCTGGGGGCGTGGCTGAGCACCTGCTGTTTCTCCATTGGAGTCGAGGTTCAAGACCCATGCCCAGCCAAGAATCAAGATATCCTTCCACGACCGGACAAGGAGGAGGAGGAGGAAGAAGAAAAACAACAACTACTACTACTACTCTTCTTGACCTTAACTCCTGTCCATGAGTATGGGTCAAA
Source organism: Mastomys natalensis (assembly GCA_021653895.1). Taxonomy (NCBI): domain Eukaryota; kingdom Metazoa; phylum Chordata; class Mammalia; order Rodentia; family Muridae; genus Mastomys; species Mastomys natalensis. Next base: position 644,230 of record JAJTUV010001315.1, on the reverse strand, counting down.
GTCATGGTGTAGTATAACAAATAAGACAATATTCAATGTCTGTGATTGGGGGTTCTGTGCAGGTTAGCATCACTGTGGTTAGGTCTTATCCTTCTGCAGAGACAGGAGACAGAGCCTTGGGAGACAGACCTTGTCCTTCCTAGTGAACACGTTTCAAAAGTCTCTGAGAAAAAGCATCCTGGGTGGTAGAGACAGGTTTGCATCACAAAGTGATGGAGAGATAATTTACAATGTTAAGGTTTTGTTTCACCTTTTAAATAAATGATGTAACAAAAGGAAATCAAGCTAAAGTCTTTGCCAGGTCATTCCATGCCCACTACAAGCTGTGTTAGAGAGCGATCAAGTCTCATAGCTAGGGGATGGAAGAACCAAATCATTCATGCTGAAAGTGCAGATCTTCTAGGCCAATGCCAAGCCCAGGTGAGGAAAGGGCTCTTAAGGGGAGCCTGGTGTGTTTGGTGAAGGACAGCATCTTTATAAATGGATGGGTGATTCGTGATGGAGGATGGACGGATAATCAATGGTGGATGCTGGATGCCAGCTGATGGATAGATAATAAATATCAGGTGACCGATGGCAGATGATGATAGATGAGTATCATGTGCTGTGGTGGGAAGAGTCAAAAGGGAAGGTCTGAAGACATTCAACTCCCAATAGAAAGTAGGAAATCGGTCAGAAAAAGGAGACTCTCCTCAGCAAAGAGTTATTACAAAGAATAACGACTCCCTCTCAGGCATGGTTTACAGGCTCTTACCCATTGATAAGACTCCTAATTAGACAGTCTTGTGCCTCATCCGGTCCTTCCCAACATACTTTGCTTCTTGTGGGTTATTTCCCAAGCCTGGGTTTGTTGGTTCACTATTTGAAATTCCTACTTGAGATAGACGCTAAAGAGTTTGAACAGGAAGGTCTCCAACAGAGCTGGTGCTCTCTGTTCCCATTAACATATTTTAATGAATATCTCATAGTTGTTTTGTTTTGTTTTTTCTTCCTTCTCTCTTGGCAACCTGCCTCTGAGATGGAGATGAGCTGCAGCCTACTTTCCACACATACCCTTTCCTGGAGCTGTTTTTTTTGTTGTTGTTTTTGTTTGTTTTGTTTGTTTGTTTGTTTTTCTTTTTTCCAGATCATACTCAGATTCAAAAAGAGGTCCTGAGAAATGACAAACATGGATCTGGTCTTCAGGAACCTGTATGATGCGAGTAGCTCCATGAGGTTTGGGGGTGGAGGACTGGGAGGTACCTCAACAGTTAGCATTATGGCTGCTCTTCTAGAGGCGCTGGGTTTGATTCCCAGCACTCACAAGGGAGCTCACAGCCACTTGTATCTCCAGTTCCAGAGGGATCTGATGCCCTCTTCTGGCCCACATGGGTACTGCATGCATGTGGTACACAGACATTCAGGTAAACACACACATAAAATAATTTTTTTTAAAAAAGAAAAGGCTGGGCCAGAAAGATGGCTCAGTGGTTAATAGACTGAGGTTAATACCTCTTCCAGAGGTCCTGAGCTCAATCCCCAGCAACCACATGGTGGCTTACGGCCATCTGTAAAGGGATCAGATGCCCTCTTCTGGTGTGTCTGAAGACAGCTATAGTGTACTCATATACAATAAAAGTTAAATAAATAAATAAATAAATTTTAAAAAAGAAAAGGCTATTTTATAAGGTAATATTTAAACATAACAGAAAATGGAACGGATTCAAGATTCATAGAAACTTGGACTTATATAACTGAGGGCTGAGAGGGTAGCAAGGGAAATCCTCCCTATTTAAAAAAGAATCCAAAACTACAAAACCACATAAATAAATACATGGCCAGTGCTCCTCCCAGGATCTCCCAAAGTAAGGGCCAGGTGAGGGGCCAGAAGCCCAGGATTCCCAGCCTCTGCATCTCAGACAGCATGTAAAGGGCTGCAGTAGCTTCCAGCCAGCATTGAGATCCCTAGAAAATTGTTAAACATAACAGCTATCTATTCCAGCCATCCTCCTGACACAGTTCTTATCTCCCGTTCACAAACGACCATCCCTGCTGCTCCCTCTAATTTGGCAGCAGCAATTCATTATAAAGCCCCGTGTGTGTGTGTGTGTGTGTGTGTGTGTGTGTGTGTGCATCCACATGAGCCTGGGTTTTTATAATCCTCCCCCACGGTTTTAGCTCTGACAGCCTAGTTCCATGTCAATTATGTAATAGCCAAAGCAGGGAGTTTAACCGAGTACCAAAAGCACCGTAGTGGCTCTTACATAAGCTCCCACAAAGCCTCAGTAAGCCCGCCCCAAGGTGTGGAACTGTGGACTTATAAAATATGCCAGCTTTCCCTCCGTCCTTAAAAATACCGAAAAGGCTTTTGTGCACCTGATTGACTAGTTTGCACTCCTATACAGTATATGAAAACGTCCGTTCAATGAGAAAAATAATCCTTGATGAAACTTGATTTTTTTATCATGCAAACAAAAAGATGCCCCCTCTCCCCAAAACTACTTAACTTTCAGGGTTTCCTCTGCACAATGCACTGTACCCCACTAAGACTCCCATGTGAACTCTCTGTGGAACTAAGGGTCCCTAGTATACACAGCTTTTCTTTGCAAGAAAAAACAAGCAGGAAAATTACTTAGATGAAAAGAGACCCGGGCTAAAGTCTATTAGCTTCTCTCTGGTCCAACACAAGTTTCTCTCCCTATTTGCCACATGCATGGCTGGGGTACCTCGAGCCCATGGCACCACGCCTTATGTTGCACGGAGACTAAATGAAGCAGGAAGCGATGCCCACCAACAGTCTCATACCTGACCACACATGTCAAGCACCAGAAAGCCATACACACAACAAACGCCATCACCAGAAACCAGTAAGAAGAGAATGCATATCCGGCGCTTTCTACTTACATCTTTGTACCTGAAAAATTACTGTACGTGTGAGCAGAGAGCTTTAATAACTGTCAACTCACAATTAGCCATGTCCACGTGACAGCAAAATAAAATTATCTGACGGTTTAAAAGCCAAAAGGGCTATGTGACAGGGATCTATTTCTTTAACTCACTCTCCACCTATTTCTTGTCAGAGACGTCCCACTGGTTTTCATAACAGACTTCATAAAAACCTGTTTTGCGTCTTAACGCTTGAGATTCTACCATATGAATTTTCTTTTGAAAGGACCTCGCGTCGCTTTTAAATGGTATCGAAGCCATCGCATGCTTATCCTGAAGGAAAGTTTTGAGCTAAGATAGAAATTACGGCTCTGACTTCCTGCGCTCTTCCGTTCTCTGGTAACCGCTCCTAACTTCACCAACCAGCAAATATTCCTGTGAAGCACTTACATAACAAAGAGTGCAGGCGCCTCTGGCACGCCGCCAAGCGTACTTCTCTGGGTGTTTGTATTTAAAATAGAACGGTAGTAACATCACTTGCAAGCCTGTAGTTCCTTTCCCTGCACAGACTCAGAATGAAGGGGGTTGAAAAATGGATGGAGCAAGCCTTACCATTCTAGAGCTCCAAGGAAATAACACATCGGTGCTAAATTAAGACGAAGACACGGACCGAATTATCCCGAGCTGGGGGTGGAGAGGGGTGGGAGCTCGTTTAGGCTAACCCGCTGTCGCCTCTGAAACACCGTGCTCAACCTGGCATCCCCGGAAGGTGCGAGTGGGCTGCAGCCTCTCTCCGGCGGAGCAGAAGATGTGGGCAGTAGGGAGCGGGCGCTCAGATACCAGAGAAGCCAGCAAAAGGCACCGCCTCCGCCCCGCGCTGCACCTGTCTCCAGCCGGATCGGGACGCGCGGACAGCAGTCGCTCACCTGGGTCTGGAGGAGCCAAGAAGGATGTGCAGAGAGACCAGGGCAGCCTCCGGGAGCATCCCGGGCCGGGCTATCTCCGCACGCAGCTCCTTCGCAGCTGGAGTTTGCAACGCGCCCACGCGTCCAGACTCCAGACCCACTCGGGTCTTCTGCAACTTGACAGAGCGCGGGCAGAGGTGGCGCAGGTGGCGAGCTTGGGGCACCGGGGTACCTGGGGCCGTGGCCGCAGCCAGCCCTCCGCCCGCGCACTTCACCGCTGGGCACCGCCCAGGCCGCCCGGCTCCGATCACAGGGATGGCCCGGGCTGAGGACGCCTCGCCGGACAAAGACGCCGCTCCCGCCCACCCTCCAGTGAGGTGCCGTCCGCGGTGATAGAAGCCGGGCTGCAGCGGCCCAAGGCGCGCACCCCCTCCCGGCCGCCCGGAGATGCTCGCGAGCCCCGGCGCCTCCTCTCGGCCGGAGCCCCGTGGGGGGAGCCGAGCGCCCTCTGCTGGCCGGACACGACCCTGCAGTTCACGGGACCACAGTGGCCTGGAGCATCCAGCCTCAGACCCCAAAGAAAGGAGAAACAGCCTGAGGTCGCCTACTAGAGCCCGGACTCCCACGAGTGGGATGTGCTGTGGTCCAATCGGAAGAGAGAGCTTCTTTTAATTTCGTGCAGCGGGAAGAACTGGGGTCCAGCGGGAGAACTTGGAAGGGATGTAGGGGGCCTGAGGAGACTAAAGTGGTCTCTGAAAGGGTTTTGTGTGCGGGTTTGGCGGAGGTAGGGGTGGGGTAGTTGGGGTGTCTTTTTGTTTGAGACAGGATCTTACTTGAGACTCACAGATATCCTCCTGCCTCTGCCTCCAAATCTAGGGGTAATGCGTAGCCGGCTACCCACTTGAAAGGCTCTTGTCTCAACACAAACTTGTCTGCTTCTTAATTCACAGCGTTCCTCAGAAGTAAACATGAACTCAGGTCACCTGAAAGCAGCGCACCAGGGAAGCCTGAAGACAGCCCAGCCGGAGGGCCTCTGCAGCCTCTGGTTCACAAGATTTGAGACAGACTGACAGAATGACTAGGACGTGCTGGCAGGGTGGGCTTGCTGATGCTCTTGCTCTCTTTCTCTTGGGGTTCGGGAGTGTGGGAAAGTGGGCTCCCTCCCCACCCCGACGCTGCGTGCTGAGCAACATTTTATGCTAGCTGAATTTTTGGACTAACTGGTCTATATAGTGAAGGCAAGTCATGAAAGAGCACTTTTCACACGGCTGTCTTTTTACATTATTCTTGGTGGCCTCCCATTTCTTCTGGAAGAATCTAGGGCACATTTTATCGCTTTTCCTGTCATCTTCGGGTGTTAACAAGCAGTCTGACTGGCTGTTATTACCAAGTCCAGTCCAATCTAAATCAAACTTTAAGCTCATTTCATTGTAGCCTTCGCCCCTCCCTTCCCTAACTCACAAACCCCCAGCCTGACTTAAACCTAGAAAGATAGGAAAGCTTCCTTTGCGCCCTTCTCTTTCCTATTTGGGTGAAACCTGGGGCCTCCCAGGTGGAAGGAATGAAGTCCTGAAGCTATAGCTCCTTCCTGGGGCCACTCCTACTCCTCCAGGAATGCATCCCCCCGCCCACAAGCAGACCCGACTGTCTTCCACCACTGTCAGCTCACAGTGTACATTAAACTCTCTACCGAAGCTCTGGTTAGCTTCTTCCTTGAGCCTCACACTCCAGGCAACAGGTACCAGCTTCTTCAACACATTTCTTCTCTGGCTTGTCTTCCCAGCACGAAGTGAGTGAGCCCTGCCTCCTCGTCCTGCTGGTACCCAGCTGATCTCACTGCTGAGCCATCAGAATGCCCTCCACCGAAAAAACCAATACCTCTAGGCCAGTGTGTACCTTTCTGTCTCCACGGCAGCACAAGGCAAGGCACTGAGATCGTGGGAGCAGAAACAGCTATCGGCATACAACTGTGACTCCTTGGGATCTGCCAGGAAAACAAAGAGGATGCCAGTATCTTGCTGGCTTTCTCTCCCTTCCTCCTTTAACTGTGCCAGGGTCCCTAGCCCCATAGCACAGTGCTACTCATACACTGAAGGCAAGTTCTCCCTCTCAGAGAACCCTCTCTGGTGATGTCCTCATAGGCAATTCCAAGATATTATGTCACCAATCTCCTAGGTGATTCTAGGTGCCTGCGTGTCACCATGTTTCCCACCATGGTGATAATGGGTTAAACCTCTGAAACTAGATAATTGGATAGTCTAGGCATGCCATCTTTCTTTTTTTCCCCTCCCAAGATAGCATTTCTCTGTGTAGCCCTGGATGTTCTGAAACTCACTGTGTAAATCAGGCTAGCCTCAAGCTCAGAGATATTCCTGCCTCTGCCTCCCAGCTAAGCCAGCCCCAATTATACGTTTTCCTTTATAAGAGTTACAGTGGTCATGGTGTCTGTGCACAGCAATGAAACCCTGACTAAGACACCCTCATAGGCGCAAATATTTGAACGCTTGGTTCCCTCTCGGTAGAGTGTTGGAAAGGGTTAGGAGGTATGGCCCTGTCAAAGGTGATGTGTCACTGGGGTGGACTTTGAGGCTCCAGAAGCCCACACCAGGTCTGGTGACTGTCTGCCAGTTGCCTGTGGATCAGGATGCAGCTCTCAGCTCCTTCTCCAGTACTATGTCTGCCTGCGTGCTGGCCATGCAACCCACCATGATGATAATGAACATGATGATAATGGATAATGCACCATTGATGATAATGGCCTCCGTCATGTCTCTTCACAGCAATAGAACAGGGACTAAAACAAGAAAAGAAAATATGCAATGTCCAGAACTCTGCTGAAGGAACAGGCTTACCCTCCCATGATGCCTTGAAGATACCCAAGAAGGCATCTCAGAATGGTTATTTCAAAGTTACCAGGCTGAGCATTGACTTTCCTTCTGGTTCCTATTCTCTATGGATAGGGGGTCACCTTTGGGTCCTGAAGTCCCCAAATCTTCGAGAGCTTTAGAAAAACAGACAGCATTCTGGAGCTGGGGAACAATGAGCTTGAGCCTAGCTCACTAGGCACACCCATAAGAGCTTGAAAGAGGGCAGAGAGACCAAGAAAATGTGGTACAGAAATCCCACAGGAGTGTGGGCAGTCCAGCAGCTAAAACTAAATGAATAAAAGAAAATGTACTGTATTCACACAACATAATATTATTCAACTTTCGAGAAAGAATAATTCAGACAAATGTGGCAACATGGGTGGACCCTGAGGGCCTTACACCAAAGGACACAGTCCAGTCATCAGAGATGGAAGCCAGGCACTGTAGCACACACCTTTAATCTCAACTCTTAGGAGGCAGAGCCAGGCAGATCTCTGAGTTTGAGGCTAGCCTGATCTACATAATGAGTTTCAGGACATCCAGGGCTACACAGAGAAATGCTACCTTGGGAGGGGAGAAAGGAAGATGGCGTGCCTAGACTAGCCAGTTATCTAGACACAGACATAGGATCGAGGTTGCAGGGGTAGGGTAGGGTGTGATGAACTGAGAGTTAATGTTTCATGTGAGTACATAGGATCTAACTCCTCAGATGAAAAGGATTCTGTGGATAAACAAAGGGATGGGTATTCTACTTACACCCATGCAAATGTTCTTAACCCTGCTGTCTTAGTTAGGGTTTTACTGCTGTGAAAAGACACCATGACCAAGCCAAGTCTTATAAAGGACAACATTTAATTGGGGCTGGCTTACAGGTTCAGAGATTCAGTCCATTATTATCATGACAGGAAGCATGGCACCATCCAGACAGGCATGGTGCAGGAGGAGCTGAGAGTTCTGCATCTTCATCTGAAGGCTGCTAGTGGAAGACTGACTTCCAGACAGCTAGGGTGAGGGTATTAAGTCCACGCCCACAGTGACACACCTACTCCAACCAGGTCACACCTATTCCAACAAGGCCACACCTCCAAATAGTGCCTCTCCCTGGGCCAAGCAGATACAAACCATCACACCTGCTGAAATAAACATAAGTGTGTATGTATATGGATAGATAGATAGATAGATAGATAGATAGATAGATAGATAGATAGATAACATATACACATAACAATAGTTATAAGGTATATTTTATGTTGTGTATGAATTCTAAATTGTACAATAACCCTTCATATGATGTTGTGTGTATGTGGTATATGTGTAGCTTGTATGTATGTTCATTTGCATGTTCATTTGCTCACACATGCCACACAGTGCATGTGCAGATGATACAAGAGTCTTAGGTGAAGAGTGATGATCAAAAATTACATTTGGAGGTAATAGGGATGCAAATACCAGACTGAAGAAATACTAGTCGGGGGGTGGGGGTGGGGGAGACTGGAGGACAAACAACTTCCATCAAGGGGATTTGAGGGGCCATAGTCGGAAGTTGGAGGTCTCTGGGCTGGACTTTTTGTAGCCCCCCAGAACCCTCCCCTTTCCATCTTCCCTCCCCTCCCCCTTTCTCATTGGTCCGGCCCACCCCTTGGGCTGTTAGAAAGCTGTAGAGGTTGCAACATTCTTTGGGGAAATGGGGTATAACCCTCGGAGCAAGGAGCAGCTCCTCTTAAAGAGGATAGTCCCTGTTTTCCATATTGGCCCAGTTCCCCAGACCCTCCTGCATGGAGGTCGAAGAACAGCCTTAAGCGTGGTTGTTTGCCTCCTGCCTTTTGTAAAACTCCCTCCTTGTCCACTGCAGTGCAGTCCAGGTGAACTGGCCCACTGTCTTCTCCTGACTCTGCCTCCCATTACCCCAAAGAGGGAACAGGGATTACAGATTCCTCCATATTGCTCTGAGAAACATAGGCCTTCCTTTCATAGTAAGAGTCCTGGAGACTCAGATTAGGAAAGACAAGACCATTTATTTTACAACTTGGTCAAATCTGGCGTCATCCCAGAAGGGCAGGTTTGCTAACTGAGCAAGAGAAGTGGTTTTGGTTGGTTGGTTGGTAATAACCTGTGTAGACCAGGCTAGACTCAGAGATCTGCCTGCCTCTGCCTCCCAAGAGTTGGGCTTATAGGTGTGTGCCAGCACCACTCTACTTAAGAAGTTTTAAACCAGAATACAAGCCCCTTTGTTCTTACCTCCTTGGCTGAGTATTCGGAAGGTATCATCTTGCGCATCATAGATCGTGCTAGCTCATAGCTTTCCTTATGCCGTTTACATTTATCTTTTTCTCAACAAAAACGGCTTGCGGATTCATCTCCGAGATTTGTAACCTGCTTGTTTTAAAGCTTATCAGACACATAACCCTAACATGTTTGCACTTCATGAAGCAAACTTGGCTCCTAGTAATTTCTACTCTAAAGTTTTTGATGGAGGACTGGGCTGTAGCTGTAGGAGCAGCGTTTGGGTGGTGGTGAGCAGCTTAGCAAGCTGTCAGCAGGGGCCGGGGTTAACTGTTCATCTGCTCTTTGACCTAAACTGCAGACACCTTTGAAAAGGAACCATCGGCTGGGGCGGTGGTGGCCACGCCTTTAATCCCAGCACTTGGAAGGCAGAGGCAGGCGGATCTATATGAGTTCAAGGCCAACCTGGTCTACAGAGTTCTAGGACAGCCAGGACTACACGCAGAAACCCTATCTCAAAAAAAAAAAAAAATGAAAGAAAGAAAAAAGAAAGAGAGAAAGAGACAAATAAATAAATAATAAAGAAAGGGAACCACCAGGTTCTACTTCTTACCTTCCCTCTGGACTTTTCATGGGTTCCAGACTCCCAGTAAGCACTTTAACCACTGATCTATCTAGCCCTAGCTTTAAATGTGTGTGTGTGTGTGTGTGTGTGTGTGTGTGTGTGTGTGGTGTGTGTGTGTGAAAGAATCTAAAAGACAAAGTGTCCATTTTCAGAAGAACTTCCCTTGCATCAGGAATTCCAGAGCATGTGTCCCATGGTCTTTCTAGGCTTCTCATCATGACCCAGGTAGGTCTACAGTGGAGACATTCCCATTCAACAACAGAGCAGCACACTCCTGAACCATCCCCAGACTCCTGGGACAGTGTTTCCAATCGGGTTGTACAAGGTCTCAGTGCCTCTGCCACCAGCAACGGGCTACTAGCAAGAAACCAAACCTCTTCTAAACCAAGGAAAACAGAGCCCAGCAGCAGACTGGGGCACACTTCCAAGCTCTGACAGTGTCACTTGGTGCTGCCCCACACCTGTCCTTCTAACCAGGGTTCATCGCATGTGATTGTTAAATACTTACTGTCCATCCCTCCTCCCTCCACAGATGGATACTGGATACTGCTCTTTAGCCACACCTGGGATTTATCCTTGGTGAGAGTATAGGATGCCTTGTATTCTTGATATTCTTGCCAGCCAGAGTTTACCATGTGTAGCTAATGGCCCGCAAGACCTGGCATAGAGCACTTTGACCAGGTTCTGTCTTAACAATGTACACACATTTCCCCTGCAGGTCCGCTTCTCCTTATTCTGAGACGGCTCTGCCTTTGTTTCTGGTGGGAAACAATGCAAAAACTCATAAAATTCTCATCCTAGACATAAGGCAAACTCCCCCTAGGCAATTATGCTTGCCACAGCTGAAGCACCAGGAAAATAAAAATGGCTACAATCCTCCTTTTTTTTTTTTTAATGCCATTTGAATTTCAAACACATGAGTCCCTTGAGAATAGGGCATTAATTTAAGGCTGTAAGTAAAATACTACCCATCTAGGGGTATTTTTTATATCCTGTTTTATATGCTTATAGTAAAATAAAATTCACTTATTATGGCAAAACCTGCCAGAAACTGCATGTATACATTATAATAATATGTAGTGCACAGAGGTCTTTGGAGGAAGCCTGATATATTCAACCTAGTTTTTCTAATGCCCCAGATTCCCTGCTTTCTATTTTATGTTATAGTTTCTAAACACAAAACAACAACACACACATATATAAATTTTGAAACATATATATATATATATATATATATATATATATATATGAAAAATATTTCTCTTGAGGTCAGTGAACTCTGACAGAAATATTAGGGCATTGTGATAGGGGACTGGAGAGCTGGTTCAGTGGTTAAGAGCACTGACTACGCTTGCAGAGGACCTGAGTTCAGTTCCCAGCTCCCACAGGGTGGCTCACAAATCATCTGTAACTCCAGTTCCTGGGCATTTGACGCCCTCTTCTGGCCTCCATGGGTGATACAAGCATGCAGTGCACATAAGATACCTATGGGTAAAACACACATATGCATAATAAATAAATAAAATAAATAAATAAATAAGCAAGCAAGCTTTAAATATCTTTTAAAAGATTTTTTAATTAGCCTGTTGTTATAACTAGTTCCCAGGCTATATTTTACCTAGTGTTTCAATGGTTTCTTAAATTTTATATAATTAGATGTTCATTTTCTAAATTAAAGTTGCCTAATTTTTCCAGTCACGTTATAGTTTTTTAACTTAAAAAAACCCTTCCCCATCCTGAGATTTTACAACTAATCAATTTTATCTTCTTTTTCTCTAAAACTTTTAAGATGTGTAATTCTGTAATCTGTCTGGAATAAAAAAGGCAGGCAACCATTTGATGTGACATAGATGAGAACTCCAATTTATTTCTATTTCCAGGTTGAGAAAAAAAAAATGTTCAAGTTGAAACCTCATTAAGCTTAAGTAAGTAGGTACCATTTTCGCTAACATGTTTGTTTTTCTCTTTACATTTTTAATTAAATTAGCATAATGATTTCACTATTGCAATTATGTTGTGTTTAACTAAGCTGAAATTAAGCTTTCCTTTCTGTCCAGTTCCTCTAGTGAATTTAAATTTACCAGAACCTTCTAATAATCCACATTGATCTTCTTGATTAGCCAAAAGAACGTAGTTTTAAAAAAATTATTACCAATTTCTGTTTGATCTCACAATCCTGTGCTCTGTACAACCAAGCAGCTGAGGATATAGCTCAACGGCAAAGTGGTTTCTCAGCATGTTCAAGGCTTTGCATTTGATCTTGACATTAAAAATAATAATGAGAAGTCGGGCACAGTGATACACACCTTTGATCCCAGCACTCAGGAGGCAGAGGCAGGTGGTTGTCTGTGAGTTCAAGGCCAGCCTTGTCTACAAAGCAAGTCCAGGACAGCCAGGACTACACAGAGAAACCCTGTACCAAAAAATTACAAATAGGGCTAGAGAGATGGCTCAGAGGTTAAAAGCACTGACTATTCCGCCAAAGGTCCTGAGTTCAATTCCCAGCAACCACATGGTGGCTCATAACCATCTGTAGGGATATCTGATGCCCTCTGCTGGTGTGTCTGAAGACAGTGTACTCCTATACATAAAATAAATAAACAAATCTTTTTTAAAAACACACATAATAACAATGAGAGTCAGGCATGGTGGTACACACCTTTAATCCCAGCACATGTGAGGTAGAGTTAGTTTTGCTCTACAGAGTTCCAGAACAGCCAGGACTACACAGAGGAACACTGTTTTGAAAAAAGACAATAATAATAATCACAATCGCCAGGCAATTGTGGCACACGCCTTTAATCCCAGCACTTGGGAGGCAGAGGCAGGCAGATTTCTGAGTTCGAGGCCAGCCTGGTCTACAGAGTGAGTTCCAGGACAGCCAGGGCTACACAGAGAAACCCTGTCTCGAAAAACCAAAAATAATAATAATAATAATCACAATCATAATAGTGAGTAAAAACTAGGGTCTGGAGACATGGCTCCGCAGTTAAGTGTGCTTACTGCTCTCTCAGAGGCCTTAGGTTTGGGTCCCAGCACCCACATAGTGGCTCACAGCCATTTAAAACTGTAGATCCAGAGACTCTGATGCCCTCTTCTGTCCTCCAAGGGTACTACATACATGTGGTGCACACACACACACACACACACACACACACACACACAAGCAGGTAAACACTCATACCTAGAAAATAAAAAAAAATAAATATTTTTAAATCTTTCACAAAAACCAAAAAGACTAGATGTTGGAAGGATGGTTTATTTATTAGGAACATGTACCGCTCTTCCAAAGGATCTGAGTTTGCTCTGTAGCATCTACTTCAGGTGGCTCACAGCTTCCTGTAACTTTAGCTCCAGGGAATCCAATACCTCTGGCCTCTGCAGGCCCCTGCACTCATGCACACATGTGCATGCCTACATGCTTGTGCGCAAGTGAACACACACACACACACACACACACACACACAAATACACACTTGTTTTAAAGACTAGAAAAGCACTGTGTGACTGGCACCCCCATACTGAAGGTACACACAGACAGGGTAGCCTTGTGTCCTTTGGCAGACCCTTCCCTTGCCCCTGAGGTGAAATTTTCTGGGAAAGCCCACAGCAGTACGTCTCTACACCCCAGTCGTATTTGCTTACATACTCTTCATCCTGTTTGGCTGAGGACACACTTCATTTAATTCTAGTTGGTCAGCATCCTCCTGGCACTCAGCACATGGGAAAGGCCAGTTCATATTGGTGGGCTGTCGATCAGCTGACAGTCGGGCTGCCCTGGTGATGTTAGCCTGAGCCACCTAAGGGATGAGCTTCAGTTCTCTTTCTGGAACAGTTTAGGACATGACCCATATACGTGAGCAATCAAAGTTTGTTAAAATGGCATCCTCCGTCTCTTAACATAGGAAGTTATTGGAGGCTCCAGATACCATACAGGAGATAGAGAAGAACGCAAAATGGCGGTCCCCGCTTCTACAGCTCCATTACTCTAGCAGCTGTAGTACATTGTTGTCCCAGTTTGCTTTCTGGTGCTGTAATAAACACCATAACTAAAAGCAACTTGGGAAGGAAAGGGTTACTAGTCAAGTATAGGTTACACTCCATCACTGAGGGAAGCCAAGACAGGACTCTAGATGCAGGAACTGAAGCAGAGGCCATGGAGGATCATTGCTGTCTGGCTTGCTCCTCATGGCTTGCTCAACCTGCTTCTTATACAACCCAGGACCACCAGCCCAGGATCACAAGCCCAGGGAGGACACCATCCACAGAGGGCCAGACCCTCCAACATCAACAGCAATCAAGAAAATGTCCCCAAAGATATGTCTGCAGGCCAATCTGATGAAGACAGTGCCATCAGTTGAAAGTTCCTCTTATTATGTAGTCTAGTTTTATGTCAGGTTGAAAGAAATGAAGAAGACAGCCATAAGTCCATGCCACTGTGCTCGGCATACAGAGGGTGTAGACAAAGACTTGAGTTTTATAATTAACACTACTATGTATATACACAATGGAATCCATATTTCACCTTTCATTTATGAAACACCTATAAGATTATAATGTATATGCAAACACACACGGTCACATACGCTCATCCCACACTCATCTCACACACACAATACACACCACACACACATACCACATAATATATCACCACACACACACACGCACATACTCACCCACACACACATGCATATACTCACCCCACTCACAAATGCACACACATACACACACACCACACACAAATGCACACATATACACACACACCACATACACTCCCCACACACTTACACACACACCACAACACTCAAATGCACAATATACACACATACACTCACCACATACACAAATGCACACACACATCATACCCACACCACATATACTCACACACACACACAAATACACACACACACACACACACACACACATACACTCACTCCACACACAATGCACACACATACACACATACACTCACTCCACACACAAATGCACACACATACATTCACCCCACTCACAAATGCACACACATACACACACACACCATATACACTCCCCCCACACAAATGCACACATATATACACACACCACATACACTCCCCACACACATACACACTCAAATGCACATATATACACACATATACTCACCACATACACAAATGCACACACATACACAACACACACCACATACACTCCCCCACACACATACACACACACTCAAATGCACACACATACACACATACCACATACACTCACCACATACACAAATGCACACACATACACACACACCACATATACTCCTCCACACACAAGTGCATACACATACACACACAGTCAAATGAACACACATATACACACACTACATACACTCCACACACATCGCAAATGCACATACATACACACACTCTACACACAAATGCACACACAAACACACCACATATACTCACCCCGCACACATGCACACACATACTCACACACCACACATACAATCCCCCACACACAAATGTACACACATACATATACACACCACATACACTCACTCCACACACAAATACACACATACACATATACACTCACTCCACACACAAATGCACACGCATACACACATACACACATATATACACACAACCACATACACTCACCCTGCACACAAATGAACACATATACACACACACCACACTCACCCCACACAAAATGCACAAACATACACACACACACACAATGGGATAATTGAACAAAACTCTACTAATTTCAATGGCACCATCCCCAAGGGTTTTAATGCACCACTACCCTAAAATCAAGCTACTATAGAAGCAGCAATGTAAAGAATAAATTATAAACTATTTATGACTTCCAATCATCATAGAGATATTTCCTGGACTTCAGCAACCCTGAAGAAAATCTGTACATAAATCATGTTCTCAATTGGGGTTTTGAAATTCTTTTGTTATTGTTTTGTTTTTATTTTCCTTTTTTTGTTTTTTGTTGTTCTTTTGTTTGTTTGTTTTTCGAGACAGGGTTTCTCTGTGTAGCCCTGGCTGTCCTGGAACTCACTCTGTAGACCAGTCTGGCCTCGCACTCAGAAATCCTCCTGCCTCTGCCTCCCAAGTGCTGGGATTAAAGGCATGCGCCACCACCGCCTGGCTTTTTTTTTTTTTTTTTTTTTTTTAAATAACAAATCTCACTATGTAGTCCTGGCTCTCCTAGAACTTGCTATATAAACCAGCTGGTCTCCAACTCAGAGATCCAACTGCCTCAGCCTCCCAAGTGCAGAGAGTAAAGGAGTGCACCACCATGCCCCATCAGATTTTTAAAATTCTTAGCAAAGCTATTTTCTTCAGAATTAATATCCAGTCTGCCCAGCAGAGGGCAACCAGGCCCACAGGACAGAGCTGTTACACAGCAGAAAGCTGTGGTCACAAAGTGCAAATCTAGATCCCTTGTCCCCAAACAAACACAAACCACATATTCCTTTCTTGTGCGGCCTCTCAGTACTTTTATTGCTAGCTAACATCACATGTATTCTGGCACACAGATATTGGAAGGCTGCCTGCACTTTAGACCCTCGACGTGCAGGGTGAGAGGGGGGGGGGGGGAGTTGATTCTGGACATGATCAGTATACAGAATGTCAGGCTTGCCCTACTGGCCTTCCCACCACCCTGGCAAACCCCCCCTCCCTTATAAAGAACAGCAGCAAGTGATGCAAACTCAACCCTGGGGGTGCCTGGCAGTATGAGGGTCCAAACCCTGTGCTCAGCCACATCCTTCCACGGGACTTCACTCACAGGGTGCAAATTCAGCCATCGAGTATAAAGAGTTTCAAGATGCTGGCCTTACAGCCCAAGTGAGAGAAAATAGCATGTACAGCCTGGAAGCACCTTGGACTCTGTAAGCCTGGCCTGTGCCAGCCTCTCAGAGCTCCTAAATCTGTAGTGTGCTGATCCCTGCAAGCTTTGTAGATCCTGGGGTTGGGGGGATGCTATGGTGCTACCCACAGGCAAAGGCTGAGGATAACTCAAACAGATCAGTTTAACCTCTACACCAGTAGAGATCAGTTTAACCTTTAGGGTACTTTCAGGTTCTCATCTCCATCAAAGAAAGAATTCAGAAGAGACAGGGAAAGGACTATACTAGGCAAAGGAGCGGGGTCCTCTGAAGGAAGACTCACTCCGTGGGATTTTTGCTTAGCTATGCTACAAGTAAACCTTACTGGAAGGTAGAATTGATTATTCATGAGCGAAGAAGGGAGTAGGTCCTCACAGGTGTTCTTGGGTGGAACTACAATCTAGTCAGTACAGACTACTTATGCATGCCACTTGCTCCTTGCCCCAATTTTCCCTCCATTTAAACCTAAAGCTCAAGTCGGAACCCAAATATAGACTTGGGGGCAGGGGTGTCCACTGAATTCTTTTTTGTATTACTCCGCCCATTGTGGTTGCACTGAATACTCCGTCATTCTTCTTCTTTGCTACTCCTCATCGATTTCACTGGTATGATGAGATGCATGGCAGAGGCTACCTTGTCAGAGCTGGTGGAGCTGGTATGGAAACGGTGTTCTCTTTATTTAGATGCACATCTGCTCTAGAGAACAGCGACAGGCCATTCCCGTGGGTCTGGGCACCCCTGAGTTGTCATACCTCTGGACATCTTGAAGAAAGCCATGCTTGGGTTCCTGCGGACTTTCAGTGAGCGTTCTTGAAAATGCTCAATGGCGATGCATCCGACTCTAGGAAGAGTCAAAAGAGAACGGGATTGATGGACATCTGTCACACAGTTCCGAAACACCAGCTGCTTAGTTAAGAGAGGTTATGCAATGGAAACGACAGTGTAATCTCTGAGTTCCAGGCAGGGTGGGTAGCAAAAGATGCTTCAGTCCTGGAGTGATAGAAAGCTTAGAAACTGGGTAGTAGTCATAGCCTCAAATCTGAGAAACTTTAAGTCTTTTGTTGTTGTTTTTGCTTGGTTATTATTTGTTTGTTTGTTTAGTTTGGGGTTTATGTTTTGTTTTGGTTTTTGTTTGTTTGGAATTGAAACTAGTATCAAACCAGGACTCTTTAGAGAATTTCTTTTAAAAAATTATTTTTAAAAGAGCCAGGGGTGTGGTGGTGCAGCACTCAGTAGGCAGAGGCAGATAAATTTATGAGTTCTAGGCCGCCCTGGTCTATGTAACAAGATCCAGACCCATCAGAGCTACATAGTAAGACCCTGTCTCAAAAACCAAACAAACAAGCAAAATGAGCCATTGCAACTTCCCATACTATTTCCAATTCCACCAGCCCCGAATCTGTGATCTTTCTGCACCACCGGCAAAGAGTGAAGCGCTCTCGCAGCCTCAGGCATGACATTCATGGTGCTGGCAAGCCTTACGCTTCCCTCTTCCCTCTTCCCTTGTAAACCATGGATTACATTCCTAATGATAGCCACCAAGGTCTGTTCCCTTATTTGGACACTTTCTTATGCCAGATTCATTCCTCAGGTCCCGCTATCAACGTATTGAAGCCCAGCAATCAGAAGTCCCCATTAGCTACCCTAATTAAAACTCAGAACATACCACAAATCCTAGCCTAGCCCTCTCCAACTCTAACACAGACCTCCCCCTCTTTCCTCTTAAAAATCATTCAAGGTCGTTTGTTGCTGTTTTCTGCCTAAGTCAGAAATTGGCCACTTTACTTCCCCGCCCCCACTGTGAAAATAGGTGTTTGTGTGTGGTTTGTGCTTAATTCGGGGGTGGGGGGTGGGGGGTTGGAGGGAGCACCCCGCTGTGTGTGGGTCCCTTCAAAGAGTGCCGGGGTCACACTTCTACTGGTGAAATAAAGCATCTTAAAGTCTCACAGTTTGCAGTGGCAAAACAAACAAACAAAAAAATCAGAAAGACCAGCACCCAAGATGCCTGCTCTCTCTGCACTGTGTTGAGATCAGTCCCTGCTGCAACCTGAGCTTCCTCATTATGTTAGGGGGTGGAGGGTGGGTTTCTACCCAGCACTTTGTAATTGACTCCTACTTGTTCACAGAGATCAGTTGAGGGTCAGAATACCAATACAGTGGTTGGTTGGTGGTTGGTTGGTTGGTTGGTTGGTTGGTTAGGTTGGTTTGGTTTGGTTTGGTTTGGTTTGGTTTGGTTTGGTTTGTTGGGGTTTCTTACCTTAATCAGTCCAAGCATGTGCTGGGTCCCCAGCAGTTGCAAAGGGAATGTGAAACCAGACGAGGCTGTGGGTGTGTACAGTGGAACACCACAATAGACAGACTGAGATGGGTCTAAGTCCCCGCTGCCTAAGTTATCATTGATCTCACTAGTTCCAGCCCATCTACGGTAGCCGATGAGGCGCATCTGCATTTCTCGGGGATCTCCAGCATGGTGATAAGTCATGTTCAGTGGGAGAATACACTCTGTATTACTTCAATTTGTGTTTTCCTAATTAAACTACATATGGGGATGGCTTCTCTTCCTCTTGACAAGAAAAGCTTAGATTTTATCACCAATTCCCTCTGCTCCTACAATGAAGTCTTGGAGAGAATTAGATTCCATAATACATTCTATGTCTTTCCAGGAAAATTCTTTGCTCTCTTTGCTAAAAACAAAGTCAATGTAGTACATAAACACATGGTACCCAAGGAGACCAGAAGAGGGCATTGAGTCCCCTGGGAGGTTATGAGCCACAATGCGGGTGGTGGGAACCAAACCCAGACCCTCTACAGGAGCAACAAGTATTCTTAACCCCTGAGCTGTCAAACTTTAGCTCATGGATGACCATAATTTTTAAGAGGAGGGACCTGGCTACAGGAGATACCCGGTAACCAGTCCTTTCCTGCCTGTCTGTTGCTGTCTACCATGAGGTGAGCCACCTCTGGAACAATGGCGTTCTACCACACCACGGACCCAGAATCAATTCGGACAAGAACTGTAGACAGAAACCTCCGAGCCCATGAGCCAAACTAAACTCATCCTCTTTAAGTTATCATTGGTCACAGTCTGATGGACCCAGGCTGTGAGGGACGGACAGCAGGATCACAGACAATGGCCTGGCATCCTCTGTGTGGCTCCCTCCTCAGACTGGTGCCTTCTGCTTCCCAGCCCCATAGTCAGTGCACTGGGAATGGAAGTCAAAGCCACTGGAGCTTGATGGGCATTGCTCCTCCCACCTGGGCACTCTGCCCCTCCCCTCCCCTCCCCTCCAGTACCAGGTCCCTTTGGAGTATGGATCTGACCTCCTCTCAAGAATGCACCCCAGCAAGCCTGACTCCCCCAACTATCCAGCCCACCGCCCTTGCTTCTTCCTCAATGTATTCTTTCTGCATCACACTATCCTTGGCAGGATTATGTACCCCATGATCTGCATATTGAATTAACTCTGAACACTCTAGAATGTGACCACCACCTTTGGAGACAGGTCTGGAAAGGATGATTAAGGTGAGTGATGTCATGACGTGGGCAAGCTCAACCCATGGTGACCTTTAAAAAGAGGAGGTTGGGACACAGACACACACAAGAGAAGACAGAACTCTACCAGCCATGGAGAGAGGGCAGAAGGGATACCCCCTCCTCACACCCTTAAAGTAAGAGGAGCCATGATGCAGCAAGCAGCGTGGTCTAAGGTTGGTTGTCATGGCAGCCTAAGCAGGTTCACACACAGCTACTATACAATAGGATGGGACAGTACTGTCTTCATTCAGCGACCTTTAATGAATGTAATTGCTACCCAGGCAGGCGGGAGAATGTCTGTTATATAGGTCTGAGACTTATCTGCCAATGAAGCCGGTAAGATCTACAGCCCACAGCAAATAAGAGACCTGAACTCCTGAGTTCTGTAACCACAAGGAAGTGGATTCTGTCAACAACCACAAACCCTGGAAGAGATCCAAGTTCCATCTTGAGAACCAGCCTGGCTGATGGCCACGGTACAGCCTGTGGAACAGATCCAGCTAAGCCATGCCTGGACCCCAGAGCTGTGGGAACGTAAGATAACGCATGGTAGATGTTTCATGCCACAAAGTGTGTAGTTCTTGGCTACAGAACAAGGAGGCTAAAGCATACCTGCTGGTGGATCGTCTATATCCTAGTGCCAGCGAAGGAGAGGAGGCAGGAGACATTCGTATGACTGCAAGCCAGGAATGCTCACTGAAATCCAGACGTCACACACACAATCCAAAAGAAAGAAAACTTAGACTATTTGGAACTCTCTGCCACCCTCAGACAATTCCTCTCACATGGCATCACGTGAGAAACACTAGCAAGCTGATTAGAAACTAGCCTCCCCCTCTGTTCTAGCTAGCTAGTTTCAGCTGCCAGTTTGACACAACCTACAGTCAACAGGAAAGAAGGAACCTTAACTGAGGAACTGCCCAAATCAGACTGGTCTGTGGCTATGTCTATGACGAGGTTGGTTGATGTGACAGGGCCCAGTCCACTGTGGGCGGAACCATCCCTAGGCAGGTGAGCTAAGAATGCTTTAGAAAGATGGCTGAGCCTGGGCCTGGGCCTGGGCCTGAGCCTTGGTCAGAGTGAGCTCGCAAGCAGCATTCCTAAGTAGTTTATTTGAGCTCCTGTCTGGAGTTCCTGCCTTGACTTCACTTCCTGATGAATTGTGACCTGGAAGTATAAGCCAAATAAACCCTTTCCTCCCAATTGGCTGTTGGTCTGTGTTTTATCACAACCACAGAAAAGCACACCAGTATACCTTGCTATCTTGAGATCTCAGACATCCATATGCAGGAGGTATATGTATCTCTATGCAATAAGTGTCTGGAGTCATTCTTTTTAAATGTGCGTGTCTGAGTTCCACCCATGACCCTGCAACCAAGTCTACATTCTCATCAAGGATGTCCAAGTGCTTCTGACACTCATACCCAGGAACCAGCCATAGAAAAACATCATCCACCAGGTAGTGGAGTCGCATGCCTTTAATCCCAGCACTTGGGAGGCAGAGGCAGGTGGATTTCTGAGTTCGAGGCCAGCCTGGTCTACAGGGTGAGTTCCAGGACAGCCAGGGCTATTCAGAGAAACCCTGTCTCGAAAAACTAAAAAAACAAACAAACAAACAAACAAAATCACCTTCAATTGCCTTCCATGAAGTGAGATGGACAAACACTGCATGTTCC
Organism: Mastomys natalensis; assembly: GCA_021653895.1. Lineage (NCBI taxonomy): Eukaryota > Metazoa > Chordata > Mammalia > Rodentia > Muridae > Mastomys > Mastomys natalensis. Next base: position 622,654 of record JAJTUV010001315.1, on the reverse strand, counting down.
CACATACATGTGGGAAGCTAAAAACTCCAGCTCACCACAACAGAGAGTTGAATGCTGATTACCAAAGGAGAGGATTGGACATCAAGGAAGGGCAGGGATGGAGGAAGGGTGGTTAGCAGGTATGGGGTACAGTTGAATAGAAAAAGCAACTTTAAACATTCAGTGGCACAGTAGATACTACAGTTGATAACAATAATTGAATACTGCAAAATAGAAGACAAAGTTTGTTTTTATGTTTCCATGCTGTGTGACCTCTCCAGGGGAGATGACTATCCTAAATCGGACCAGAGAAACAAACCCACACAAACTTAACTTTATAAAACTCTGAGTTCGCTGGGGCTACTTAAAAAAATATAAGTAAGGGTTTCCTTAAGGAAATGTCAAAGGCACCTCCATCCCCAGAAATCCCATCCCAAAATCTACATCCCAGGAACTCCCGGGATGATTTGCAGGCTTGGAGTTTCCTTCCACCAGCTTTTGCTACTATTTACATAACCTTGGGTCGGTATCTTGGGAATCTTGTAAGTTTCAGGAACTTCCCTAACCTTTGTTTACTTCCTGAGTCTTGAGTTGCCTTCCGGGACAGAATGTTTGAATTAGGAGGCTTTAGGTATACAACATCCTAATACAAAGTTGTGATACATGTCAAAGGTTACCACTCTTGTCATTACTTCGAAATGAATGGTCCTGTGTGTGTGTGTGTGTGTAATGTCATGTTGCACCCTGTGAATATGTACAATTCCATACCAATTATTTTTAAACATCACTTTAAACCCATTCTAAATATGGTTGAAATTATCCAATCAAGTGCTCAATTTTATTTCTTTTTTTTTAGTTTCTGCAGTAGAAAGAGGACTTCTCCCCTCTTCCGCCAGCTGAGGTCCCAGTCCTGTCCTGCAGCTATCTCTGACTCCTCCGTGCTCTCTGCAGGAGCTTGTTGCCAGCTCTCAGGGTGACACGCAATCCCTTACAGTGTCCCAGTGCAGGCAGCATGAACACACCACCTTCACACTGGAGCTGCCCCCAGCTAACCGCCCGCTGGGACCAGGCTCCAGATACACTGAATCCCTTCAGCTCCGTGTCTTAGTTAGGGTTTCTATTGCTGTGATAAAACACCATGACCAAAAATAGCCACAGAGGAATGCAGCTTGCTGGCCTGCTCTCCATGGTTTGTTTTTTTAATAGAATCCTGGACCACTTGCCTAGGGGTGACATCACCCACAGTGGGCTTGGTTCTCTCCCATCAATCACTAATCAAGAAAATGTGGCCATACGCTTGCCTACCCGGCCAATTCCTTCAAAGTATTTTCTCAAACAAACAAACAAACAAAACAAACATCACCACCAACAAAAAGCAAACAACAAAAACTATCTCACATTCCATAAGTAAAAGCTCTGTGACAGAAGCTGCAGTTGTGGTGACTCTGGGGTCCAGAGATGGAGAGACTCTCTTAGTCTCAATTTACCTCTGACAGCTCTGGCCCTCCCTGACAGGAGACAGACGTGAGACACTGCCAAGAGTACCAAAGTGTTGATGATCTCTGACTACCTGGTGTCACTTTGTCAGGCCAGGTCCTTTTCCTCGGTGCCTGTCTTCCAGCTGTCAGTCAAGGTTCCCCTCTGCTCTCCCCACCCCTCCCCCACCCCAACACATACACATACTCCTCCTTACTGTGCACAGAAGTTTCTAGTGACAACTGTTTCAGGCATACATATCTGACTAGCACGTACTAAGCCATCTCTCCCACTCACTAATTTGCATTTTGATAGATCTTTGCTATCATATCCATCTCTCTCTTAGCACACCAAAATCAATATTTGATATACAAAATGCTCAGGGATAAAATATAGAAACCATTTATTCATACTTTGAAGAGGTATTGATGTTTTAGAGTATGAGATCACTGTACAGAGAACATGTTTTCTGTCAGTGATTTAAGGGATGGGGCACTAAGCATTTTAGTTTTGAATGCAGAGTATTTTCCAGTTAAACCTGCCATTCTAACCACAGAATACATATGACATTCTTTTTATCATAGTCATCAAGTCTACACAATAATAATAATGATGATGCTCAGGAATAGAAAGATGGCTCAGTTAAGAGCACGGGCTGCTCTTGCAGAGGACCCAGATTTAGTTCCCACGTGACAGCTCAAACCCAGCTATAGGGATATCTAGGGGATCTGATGCCCTCTGCTGGCCTCCGCAGGCATTGCATGTATGTGGGGCTCTGGCAAAGCTTCATAAACATAATTTAGAGGGGAAAAAAAACTTTAAAATTACTAGTCATCTTCTAGTTTGTGTCCTTTACGATTCCCACCTCCATTTCACATTCCTTCCTAAAAACAGCTTAAGGAAGAGGATAACGGACAGACAGCAAAATCGAGCAATCACACTCCCACGGTGCACAGCTGCCGAAGGACACACCTACATCTCTCCTTGTTCCTTGAGCTGCAGTTCTTATTCATCTATTCTTGGGTTCCCAGAAGTGACCCTGACATGGTCCCCATTCAGCGCTGCTTTTTTTGTAATGCAGGAATAAACAACCATTTGTAGTCAAATTAGCGCGCTTCGCTTCCAAGGAAAACGATTTCCATTCATCTTCTTCCAAAGTAAATAAATAAATAAGTAAATCGCATCGCACCGTGTATGAGTAAGTCGACCCTTTAGGTTGTATTGTATTACTCTGATCTATTTCCTTCTTTCTCTGCCTCCTCAACTCTCCAGCCCCGGGTTCTCTGGAATGCAGTGAGTCACTGGCATATAGACAGCTGAACCATCTGTCATCAGCTCCAGCTATGGATTGCTCTAGAACAATGGAACTTAATCATCAGCGAGGGTTTTTTTTTTTCTTCTTTTTAACATCCTCTCCCCGAGGATCTAAAAATATTGGTGCCCAGCAATCAGAGCCAGAGGAGCCTCTGTCTGCTTACTTTCTTCCTGACAGATAGAAGCATGAGGATGTGACCCAAGACATATTTAACCTTCATTTAATGCATAGTGTAGTGCCAGGCACACAACAGCATTCAGGACACATGCAATAAATCTATGAGGGCTGGGGGTAAATCCCAAATTTCTGGCCCTGTCAATCCCGGCATAAGTGGGAAGACCAGAGAAGCTGAAACCTGCTGCTGAGCCAACCACACACCCCCAGCCTGTGCCTTACTCTCTGCTGGCTGTCCTTGTGGGTGCTCAGGTGATGTCTTTGCCAACCCCACAATTGCCTTGTCTTCCCTCTCCTCCTTCACTTTAAACCAGGCTTCAAAGACATGAGAGACCAGGGAGTAGGTAAGTGTCCCCACGGAGGTCATGTTGGGCTGTCAGTGTGTCGGGGCCTGAATATTCTTAGAGTGGTATGAATGTGCATGGATCCTTACAGAGAAAAATATACAATTCAAACACTGTAGTCAACATTTAACCATGAATTTCCAGACAGTTAAAATCCAGAGTTAGAATATAAACTAGTGTGTGTTCATTTTCATTGAATATCCCCCAAACACTGTCTTCCGCCATTTCCTTTCTCTTGTGCTAAAAACGCCCTGCCTAAAAGGAGGATAAAGAAGAAAATTTTATTTGGTTTAAAATACTAGGTTACAGTTCATCGTTGACAAAGCAGGACAAGTCCTAGCACATCCCCAGTCAAGAGCAGAAAGAAACCTATCTATGTATACCTTCTCCTGCTTCTACTTGCAAGCAACTGGCTTGTTCCTATGCTGTATAACTCAGGACCCCCCTGCCTAGGTAATGGTGCTGCCCACAATGGGCTGAGTCTTCGTGCATCAATTAATAACCCAGAGAGTCCACCAAAGGCAGGCCTATAGGCCAACCTGATGGAGGCATTCCTGCAACTGAGACTCCCTTCTCTGGTGATTCTACATTGTATCAAGATGAAGGTTAAAAGGAAGGACACAAATCACTTGCTATATTAATGATTACATAGCATTTCATTACATTGGCAAAATTGTATTGACCTAATATTGTGTTTAATGGTAGATTTAATGAACATGTTTTCATTCAAATATAGTATGTTCCTTAATGTATGCACCACCCCTATATTCTCCTGTCTCACTCCTAATTTTAGCTAAAGGGTTTACATTTTCCCCATTGTTGTATAACATTTGGCTATAATTTTCTTGTATGTAGCTCTTATTATATTGAGGTATGGCCTTTCCATTCCTAGTTCCTTTGGAGTTTCTATGATGAAGTGATGTTAGACTTTGTCAAAGCTTCTTCTGCATCTATTGATGTGATCATGTGATTTCTGTTCTTGAGTCTGTTGGTGTGATGTGTTATAGTTACTGATTTGTGTTTATTGAACTATACTTGCATCCTAGAAATTAAAAGAACTTAGCCATAGTGAATGATCTTTTGATGTGTTGTTGAGTTTGGTTCGGCAGCATTTTATTAAGAATCTTTTGCATCTGTGTTCATCAGAGATACTGGTCTGTCATTTTTTTAAATGTGTCTGTATCTGGGTTGGTATCTGAATAATACTGATTTTGTGAATTGAGTCTGGTAGTGTTTTTTTTTTATTTCTGTGTCATAGAAACGTTGGAGGAACACGGATGTTAATTCTTCATTAAAAGCCTGGCAGCGCTCCCAACCTTAGTTCCATCTTCCTTGAAAGTCTAGCACCATAAAAATGAAGTGGAGGAAGAAGAGATCGTGCAGGCTGAAGCACGAGAGAAGAAAGATGGGGCAGAGGCCAAAGTAAACTAGCCCGTGCACCCACGAAGGGAGAAGAGCAGATATACGGGATGCTGGTTCAAGCTAAGCTGTAGGACTGTATGCTACAGTCACTTAGTTACGAACAAAGGATGTAGAACTTCACACCTCCTCTCTAGGACCACCTCTAAGAGAGACTGCAGTGCTTCCAATCAAACCAGTGCCTATCGCCCTGGACCTGTGGCATTCAGGACCAGTTCTGATCTCACCTGTGCCCAAGTGTATCTTGCGTACAATAGATTATAATTCTCATGGTCTAAGGTGAAGAATAGAGCAAAACTGGTAGAATTCGGCTGTGTCCATCTGGGCCTGGGTGGTTTCTTTGTTGTTGTTGTTTTTGTTTGTATGTTTTGTTTTTATTTTGTTTAAGTTGGGAGACATTCATTCTTACCATTCTCATATCATTGTGTCTGTGGGTCTGTTTAAGTTGCTAATATCCTCTTCATTTAATTTTGGTAGGTCACATCTGTTCAGAAATGTATCCATTTCTTTAAGATGTATGGGAATATAGGTTTTCAAAAACTATCTTACTGATGTTCTGAGTTTCCTTTGTGTATGTTGCAATGTCTCTCTTTAACCAGTAATTTAATTTGCAGATTCTTCTCTTTCTTTTGGTCAGTTTAGACATGAATTTATCAGATTATCTTTTCAAAGAACCAATCTTATGTTTCATTGGTTCTGTGTCTTGCTGTATTTCTTTATTCCATCTCTGGTATTTATTCATTCTTTCAATGTTCTAGTCCCAGGCTTAGCCCAGACTTATTTTCTAGGACACTAAGAGGCAACATTAAGCTATTTATTTGAGTTTGATCTAATTTTATTTTTCCAGACAGGGTTTTTCTGCATAGCAGTGACCATCCTGGAACTCACTCCTTAGATCAAGCTAGCCTCAAACTCAGAGATCTGCCTGCCTCTGCATCCCAAGTACTGGGGTTAAAAGTGTGGGTCACCACCACCTGGCCCTGAGTTTGGTCTAATGTTTCAATGCAGGCATTTCTAACTGTAAACTTAGTTGTAGAAGAGCGTCTGTTATACCCATAACTTCTGATATATTTTTTTTCACTATTATTCAGATATAGGAATTTCCAGTTCCCTCCTGATGACCCTCCTAATAGTGTATGTCTTGGTCTCCGTGAGTTTCTGTATTTTCAATATTTCTATGGCTGTTCTTTCTGTTGTTGTCTTATGATCAGATAGAATACAAGAATTACCACAATTTTGCATTTGCTAAGACTCTCCCTGTGACCTATACTTTTCTCTGTTGGGAGACTTTTACTAGTTCTACCGAGTTGCTTGCTCAGAGGCAATGTAAGTTGTTTATCTTCTTGATTTAACTTTAAAAAGTCACATGTGTTTAGGAATATATGTATCTCTTCTAAATTACCCATCTTCTACACTACGGGTTATTAGAGCATTCTCTAATGGTTCTTGGTTTTCATTGGAACCTTTGGTAACAACTCCTTTGTTCAGCTCCAATTTTATTAATGTTGGTCTTTTCTCTCTTTCCTTTGGTTAATTTGACTAAAGTTTTTGTTTGGTTTGGTTTTCGCCTATCTTCTCAAAGAACCAACTCTTTGACTGGTTCTGTGAATTGTTTATTCAGTCTCCGTTTTTAAAGATTTATTCTATCACTGTTTTAGTGTGCGTGTGTCGCGTGTGTGCGTGTGTGTGTGTGTGTGTGTGTGTGTGTGTGTGTGTGGCGTGTGTGCGTGTGTACCTGAGTGCACGTGCCCACTGAGCCCAGAGAGACCATCACCTGGCTTTACAGACAGCTGTGAGCCACCCGACATGGGTGTCCTTAAACACTGAGTCATGCCTCCAGGCCCTGGTTTGTTAATTTTATGTGCGTCTTCGTGGTGAACTGTCTGTCCTTGCTTGAATTATGTTCCCCACTGCTCCTCAGGGAGACACTGACTGCAAGAATGTGCAGCCCTGGTGGTAATCTGCAAGAGAAAGAGCACCTGTCTGCTTCCCTGGAATCCCCAGCAAGGGTCAGACAGTGGCACTCGGGTACTAATAGGAAAATGTAGCTAATTGGTTTTTTTTTTTTTTTGAAGGTAAAGGTATTATAATTAAGTAGTAAAACACTGAATGAGAAAGGGAGAAAAAGAAAGAGAAAGAACACAAGTGGAGCATTTGAGAAGTAAAGACATCATTGTAATTATTGCATAGTGGATAAAGAGAAAACCAACACAATTCAAGAACACACACACACAAAAAAAAACAAAAAACAAAAAACCCTCCTCTCAGCTGCCCTTTCTCTCAGACTCTAGGGTGGGAGGCAAGCTGCTAGTCCTGGGTTCTTCTTTCTGCTGTCTGGAGATGCCACTTTCTGCCTGAAATTCTTAGTCTGGGATCACCAGCCTGCCTGTTAAGACTGTCTCTGGTGTATGGGAGTTGGTCTGTCCATGCCGGGCTTTTGTGACTTGAGGCTCTGCATGGGAGTAGAAGGCTCATGCACGTGTGTTTACCTTTGCTGGATGGGTGGTGTCCTCTGGGATGCTTCTTGGGGGTGAAGGTGACCACAGCCCTTCTTGCATGTACTCAGTGTCACGACTCCAAGGACAGGGAGGCACTTGTCAAGAGTCAATCCACTTCAGGTTCCTATACATCTACAACACAACTAAGACGCAGGGATCACTGCAGAAGAGGGATAGGAAGAGTCAGAGGAACTGGGGGCTCCCTGAGAGACTGGGCCTCCTAGGAATGTTAGAAGCTAGCCCCATGAAGTCTCACCAGCATGACAGTCAAACATGAGATGAACAAGTGTAACTGCAGTAGCCATGCCGTAGCAGATGGGGAAAGTCCATGAGTCCGAAACCTTATACAAAGAACTGCAGGCGATTAGGGATGCCGAGACTGGGGGAAACAGTGTCAATAGCAAACCAGGCTAAGAAAAAGAGCATTCCATGCAAAGGAATCTTGTTAACTGGAGTTTCTGGTGGTGAAGAACACACGGAGTACCCAGGGAGGTGGAGTGGGTGCGGACACACAGTAGCAAAGCTTCGTTTCAGCAAGTGGTTGCTCATTAGTGCTTTGGACATTTATATCACCCGTTCTGCTGTTCCTACCAGTGGCCTTGATGGAGAGCAGGGGTGCAAAACTCTATGAGAGCACAAACTAGACAGAAATTCAATTGATGGTGACATGGGAATTTCTTATGATGACTTAGAATTCTAATCTATTCACATTTCTTTATTTTTTTTTATTTTTTATTCAATATTTTATTTATTTACATTTCAGATGTTATCCCCATTTCCCTCCCCCCCCCATTAATCCCCTATCCCATCCTTCCTCCTCCTTTTTTGCTTTTGTACCATTTAAATTACATGCAAGTATTAAGGTCAGTTCTAGGACATTTCTTTATTTTTAAGATTGATTTATTTATTATGTATACAGTGCACTGCCTGCATATATGTGTACCCACCAGAAGAGGGCGCCAGATCTCATAGATGGTTGTGAGCCACCATGCGGTTGCTGAGAATTGAGCTCAGGACCTCTGGAAGAGCAGTCAGTGCTCTCAACCACTGAGCCATCTCTCCAGCCCTTCACATTTCATTAAACAGACTTTGGGCTGGAGAGATGGTGCCTCAGTGGTTAAGAACACCGGCTGCTATTCCAGGGGTCCTGAGTTTGATCGCAAGCACCTATGCGGCAGCTCACAACCATCTGTAACTCTAGTTCTGGGGGACCTGATACCTGCTTCTGACCTGTTTCAGCTCCAGATGTTCACATGGTGCACAGATACACAAGTGCAGGTAAAACATCCATAAATAGAAGATGAAATAAAATAAACAGACTTCAAGCTTGCCAACAAATCACCACACCCAACATTAATAAAATTATATGGCAGCTATAAATTGAACATAGGCCTCTGATTGAGAGCTCTAAACAATGTTCCATAGTAGCTTGATTAAGAAACATACTGCAGTGATTTGTCTGGGACAGACTGCACCTCCTAGGAGAAAACCTCCATCCTCCTAAGTCAAAACAATCTTTTAAATTCTGTACTGCAGTTGTAAAAAATCTCCAGACCCCCCCTCAAAAAAAATCTCCACACCACATACCTGAATGGTAAAGGTAAAACATTTTGTGTGTGTGTGTGTGTGTGTGTGTTGGAGGTAGGGCTTGCTGGAGAGATAGCTCAGTGGTTAAGGCACTGGTTGCTCTTGCAGAAGACCCCAAGTTCAGTTCCCAGCCCCTGCATGACAGCTCACAACCATCTGCAACTCTAGTTCCAGGGGATCCAGTGTCTTCTTTGGGCCTCCACAGACATTGTACATAGGTGGCGCACATACCTACCTACCTACATACATACATACATACAAATGTACATATGGACCAAAAACTCATACACATAAAATAAAAATAAATTAGTCTAAAAAACAAAAACTAGACTTAGTGTAGTTGATTTTCTCTTTCAACGCAGTCTATTAAAGAGAGAGAAAGAACGGAAGAGAGAGAAAGAAGAAAGAAAGTAAAAGAAAATATCACGTTCCTCTTCAACACTTTTTTTCCCTGAAGTCTGTTTGGATTTAAGGTGTTTCTTCTCAATCAGGCCTGATATGAAGGAACCAAGTCAACCTCGGAGCCCACTCACCTCTTTTCAATACTTCTTTACAACCCTCCACCAGTGTTGACCTCACAGCCCTGACCACCCCTTCTCCCCTCCCCTGCATCCTCTTCTGTCCTATACCACCATCAAAACCTTCATTGCCCTGGGTACGTGCTCTGTTCATTTGAGTTTTATGGAGCACTTTCTGGTTCATCTCCTTTGAGTTTCCTCTCCCTTTCTACAGGACAGGGAGCCCCTGAGAGGCAGACATTTGCCCATGTGTCTGAAGCTCACTTTGCTCTTGTCTCCTTTCTTCACAATTTTGCAGTCTGTTGAGGTTTGGTCTTTTGCTACCTTAAATACCGGTTGCTCCCAGAGACCGCACATAGACCCAGGTGACCTTGACCCTGAAGTTATCCCTGATTGGTGAATAAAAATGTTGACAGCCAATAGCTGGGCAGAAGAGACATAGGTGGGGTTTAGGGTTCCTGGGGCTTACGGGGTGTGAAAACCATGAAGTGGGGAAAGAAGGTAGAGAGAGGAGAAGCCACCATGGGGTAAGAACCTTAATGGCCATGAAGCCTGGCTAATTGGAGTTAAGAGCATCCCAAATGGAACATGGCAAAATATATAATGAGATTATTGACTGTGAAATGTATATAATAGCATAGAGGACAGATATCTGCCCAGCTCTTGTGCTGATTAAAGTTTATTATAAATATAAAGGTTGTGTAGTGGCTATTCCTGGTTGTCAACTTGACTATATCGCGAATGAACTACAATCCAGAATGGGAAGGCTCACCTGTGACCCTGATCTTGAGGCTGGGAGACACAAGTTTCTGACCTGGATCTTGGCATGGAGATCTTGAGGCATAGTGGCTATGAATCCCAGAAGATTAAGACAAGGAGATCTCTGAGTTCAAGGTCATCTGGGACAAAGCAAGTCCCAGATCCAGGCATGGTTGGTCACACCTTTAATCTGGGCCACACTTTCTGCTGGAGACCTACATTAGGACATTGGAAGAAGAAGATCCTCTGGTCTTTGCCTGCTTGCCTTGTGGGACAGAGTTAGATCCTTGGACTTCCATTCACAGCTGCCGCTGACCATTGTTGGGGAGTTGGACTACACACTGTAAATCATCAACAAATTCCCTTACTATATAGAGACTACCCATAAGTTCTGTGACTCTAGAGAACGCTGACCTGTATCAGCAGGTTCTATGTGTCTTTTATTTGGGTTAAATATTTTCTACAACAGCAGTCAGTCCCCAATAGACTAATTTTCACTGGCATCTGCGTGATGTGCTCCCTCTAAAGATTAGACTCATACTAGAGAATTTTTTTTTGTTGTTTTTTGTTTTTTGTTTTTCGAGACAGAGTTTCTCTGTGTAGCCCTGACTGTCCTGGAACTCACTCTGTAGACCAGGCTGGCCTCGAACTCAGAAATCCGCCTGCCTCTGCCTCCCAAGTGCTGGGATTAAAGACATGCGCCACCACTGCCCGGCTCGAGAATTTTTTTTTTTTTAAGTAACATTGGCATCTGAGTTATACACCATTACTGTTTGTGACTCTCGGGGAAGAATTCCTACAAATAGGACCAGACAGAAAAAATAAAGCATTTTACAAGTGAAAGTATTATGGGCATGCACTTTTGCAAACTTTAACTAATTAAATAGTCCCCCTGAGTGACAGATAAGAGCATTTAGCAGAAATTAGTTGACTAGGATTTCAGAATCATGATCTTGCGATGGTCCAAGAAGGCTGAAGAGAACGCAATGCCCAATAGAGAAAAATGTAGTGGTCAAAAAAAATGACCCCCGAGCCCAGAACTGGGAGAAGGCTGAGCCTTTGAACTTCTTTTACGGAGACTAGCCAAGGGAGGGAATACTTTAAACTGAGGAAACGGGAAGTACACAGATAAAAAGTTTGTTTTGTTTCTTACGAGGATGGTTGCTCTAGAAGCATTCTTCCAGGAAACCAGTTCTTTCCCACCTAGAGGCTGAAGTTTCCTGAGAAAAACACAAATAGCCCCTCTCTCTCTCCCTGGCATAGCGTGAAGGTTCAATTAGTCACTAAAAAGCTGCAGAAATGGACCTGTCCACCCACACCCATCCCCGATGTTATCGGCACAGGAAGGGTATGAGTAACTTTGAAGGGAGAACCTGGAGAGACAAGGGGCAGAAATAAAGCAGGGAGGCAGGCAGGCTGTGTACCCATGCAGTAGGACAGCAGAGCAGCGTGTCATCCTCCTCGAAGAAGATGGCTCGGTTTCGGGCAATGATTAAGACACGGACCACCACAAGGTTGAGACCCTGAGACTAAACCATTCTCAATCCCTTTCCTCTCTGGGAAGTAGCTAGAAGGGACTGGTTTTGGTGAACCACAGCGCCTCCTGGTGGTAGCCTGCTGAAGCACAGCCCCTGTGGAGTTGTAAGATGGCAGGAAGGCAGAAGGGAAATAAAGTTCTTTCCCCATCGATCCCGCTCCATCCTCCCTCTGGATGCAGGCTCCTTCATGAGAGACTGTGTCTGAACCATTGACACTGTCTAGTGTGAGATTCATACTAGATTTACAGACTCACCGTCATGCCGAGCAAAGCCACTAGCTTTACATTTTGAAATCATTTGGGCCTTTGCGGTATTATGTGACTTTAATATTTTTAGTTCATACCCCACCCCATTGAAGGAACGCAGCCTCCCTCCCTCGGCTTCTTTCTTGTTAGCCTCTGCTAGTAGGGTGTGGATAACTGCTTAGGCAAACCAGGAGGAGGCTGACTTTTTTCTGGATCACGATGCAATGAGAATTGTTTTCTGGGGCCCAGAGATGGGACTCAGTCCCAATATGGTCCAGACAAGTGTGAATATATAGATAGCTGGCAGATGTGATCAGTGGATAAAAAGTTAATAAGAGGAAATATCTCAAATGGGATCCTAGTTCCATTGGCTTAATAAGGTTCACTTGGAAGATGGGGTGTGGGGACAACAACACTCTCCTCAGACATCAAAAGTGAAGTAGAGTAACTAAAGTGTGTGTGTGTGTGTGTGTGTGTGTTGTTCTGTGTCCCTCTCTCATGTGTGTGTGGCGGGGGGCGGGGGGAGGAGGTCCTAAACTGACCTGTCAGGGCTCTTTAATAGAATTTTAAGAGGATGTGCTCTTGATACATCCAGGATGGGTATTGGCTCATAGACAATTCCACTGCAATAGCTTTTGTCGTCACCCTCTGCCATTACTACCTGCGCTGATATCAGGTGTGACCCAGTGACCCAGGTGCGGCAGCTTATAAGAGGACTGTTCGCCACCCTAGCTCTCTCCTCTCTCTCTCTCTCTCTTCTCTTCTCTCTCTCTCTCTCTCTCTTTGTGTGTGTGTGTCCACATGTTCTCAGCCACCTTCTCTTTCTGTCCTTCTCTGTCCCCTCCAGTTCCCCACCCTTCCCACAATAAACCTCCTTTTATACTAGGCCTAAGTGTGGCGTGATTTCTCTGGGGGACACCTTGGCACGGGCCCGCCAGGTACTCCCTTATTTCTGCAGCATTATATCGCTTTATACTTCATAACAATGAGATCCCTTGTTACCCACCCAGGCAATGACCACTGGAGTGAACTGTTTTCCAAAGAGTTTATTCATGAGGGAGTGAGATCCCCAACACAAGGACAGGCTCCCTCCAAAGATACCTTGAAGAAGTGACTGGAGGAAACAGACGTGATGTCATCTATCAAGTGGGTTAGTATAAGGTATGGGTGGAGCTCTGGCCTTCTGTTGTGACAAGATGACACATGGGGCACCTGTGTGTATCCTTGTGAAGGTTTGATAGCTTCAGTGAGTTTGAGATCAAACAAAACTAACCCCAGGCCCTGAGACAAAACATACAAGGAGGGGCTGGAGAGATGGCTCAGTGGTTAGAGCACTGGCTGCTCTTCCAGAGGTCCTGAGTTCAATTCCCAGCAACCACATGGTGGCTCGCAACCATCTGTAATGGAATCTGATGCCCTCCTCTGGTGTGTCTGAAGACAGCAACAGCGTGCTCATACACAAAACAAAACATACAAGGAGATTCCTTCAAAGTTTCACCACAAACTGTACTTCAGACCAAATAGAACATACCAAATAGAACATGCAGAATTACCACAAGCATGTCTGAAGTTCTGAGAGACAGCAGGATGTGCAGAGCAGAGGCCATCAGCCCAGAGATGGCAACAGGTGTTCACAAGCACTCACAGAAGTCTTTCATGTATTCTGTCCCTATAAGATGCTTGGTTTCTGGATAATTTCTAAGAAATGACATGATCATTAGAGAGAAGAGAGAGAGAGAGAGAGAGAGAGAGGAGAGAGAGAGAGAGAGAGAGACCTCCAGAAGTGTCATTGTTGACAGCCAATGTAAACACCACATCCCTGGATCAAAGACATCGCCCATCAAAGAAAGTGGGCAACTCCAGGATTCCATCTTTCAGTCTTAGGTTAAGGGCCACCAGGAGAGGAACTCATCGGTTGTTTCTTTAAGTGCTGAGGATTTTAAAAATAACACAGGACAGGTCTAAATCAAGCATCTCATATGATCCAGCACACTATGTGCTAAAAGCCCTTTCTGAGTTTTGTTTAACTTTAACCTGGAAGCACTCTCTTGATGTCAGTCCTGTTGTTACCATTGAAAGACAAGGAAACAAAGGAAACAGTCAGAGAGGACATGAACTTGCATAAAGCAACAATGGCTATACCTGGGGCTGTGCGCTGGCCTCTTTCCTGTATAGGATGCAGGTACTTCCTGGCACCTACAGGTTCCCAAGCTCTTTGGAAAATACTCTGCCTGTCTCAGCGCTCACAACAACATGCAGGAGGATATAAACCATGGAGATACATGTCACAGTGAGAAGCTGAGACCCAAAGAAGCTCGGTGAGCCACCATGGACAGCAAACAACTGCCAAGGGCCACAGCCTCCTGTCTTTATGCAAGCCCAGGTAATCTTCAGTCTTGCCTGTGTAGCTTCTATACAAATAACGCAAGAATTTTGTGGTGGTTTTTTGTTTCAGATTTTGTTGTTTTTTTTTTTAAGTCAGTTTTTGTGTTTGGTGGTTTGAGGTTTTTATTTCTTTGTTTTTTGACAAGATATGTAGCCCTGGCTGACCTAGAACTCCTTATTTAGACCAGGTTGGCCTCTTTGTGGAACTCACAAAGATCCACCTACCTCAGCATCTCAAGCACTGGGACTAGAGATTTGTGCCGCTATGCACAATCTAAAACAATAATTTAAAGGAACTGTGAGAATGAAGGAAGTCATGGTAGAGAAGGCATGCCCACAAGATGACAGGATTTGGACTGGAGAGATGGCTCAGCAGTTGAGAGCACTGACTGCTCTTCCAGAGGTCCTGAGTTCAATTCCCAGCAACCACATGATGGCTCACATCTGTAATAGAATCTGATGCCCTCTTCTGGTGTGTCTAAAGACTGCTCCATTGTACTCATATACATAGAATAAAAAAATAAATCTTACAAAAAAAAGATGACAGGATTTGTCGTTACTAGCCACTGGTCATGTATCTATAACCACATCCTATAAAAAGATGGCTCATAAATTGGAGGATTTGGGCCACAGAGTCAAAGAAAAGGCAAACCAGGGAAAGGTAAACCTGATCAATGAAAACTTTAGAAACAATGAGATCCAAAAATGATACAGTGCCCTGTAATCCCTTATTCAAGATGACCCAGTTCCAACCACTCCCACAAATATAGTACCTAGAACTCCCCTACCCAATGATATAGTGTTTAGTACTCCCCACCCACAATGAAAGAGTACCTAATACCTCCCCCACCCAAGATGGCACTCACATACACACCACACACACACACACACACACACTTGGGGGGTGCAGTGGCCAGAAGGAGGGGCAGAGGGGAAGGGAGGGGGAAGGGGAGGGAAAGAGACTTAACACAATGAAGTTTATTTCCAGCTCAGGTTACGTGTGCCAGATGGGGAAATGTGACCATCCACAGACTTCAGCTGATGGGTAATGGAGAGTCACTTCCTTGATATTGGTAGGATGGGAACTGAATTGGGCATAGATTCTCATGTCACCTTCTGCCCACATTACTTGGGCCGGAGCAAGTCACAGGATGTGCACAGCTTTAAATGGGGCAATAAAAGGCAAACTTAGAATGTGCCGAGAAAAGAGAACTCAGTTACGTTCAACCCTAATGACTGGGACATCCCGTAAATGTCACTGGAGAAAGGAAATTGGAGCAGAAACAGAAGTGTGTGATCACCCAAGAAGGTCGTCTTTAACTCTGTGACCTCAGCTAAAGACGACATGAAGATTTTCCCTGGAGCAATGGCAGGTGTTGAAAAGGCAGTAAGCCAGGAGGTCACTGGACCACAATACACCAGGTCCTTAGGTAAGCAAGCCAAAGACCACCTCAGTGTAAGAAGGATGCTTAGCCCATCCACAGCCAACCTCTGACAAGCCATTCTCCTGCAGTGAGCCAAATGAGCCCACCTCTCCCTAGAACAAGTCAAATATTGTCTTTGTCACATGAAAGACTTCCTCTTTCTTCCGTTGGTTGCAGCCCCAAACTTCCTAAGGTCTGGAGCTACCCCACTCATGGCTGAATTGATGCTGCTCAGATAACACTATAATAGGATGACACATCTCAGTTCACCATCTAATGTGTTTTAGCAAGTGTGTGGAGGCATGAGGAGGTGCTGTAGGGAGCTGTGACCACTGATGTATGCCAATGGGACAGAGAAAACACAATCATAATTGATTTAAGTAAGAACTTGCCACTAAACCTTGATGTCACAAAGCCCCAGGATGGTGTATGTAAGCTTTAGGCAGAGGAAACATTTGAGATTACCTTGCTCACAGCCCTGTGATTCTTAATGAATATCTAATAGCACAGAATGATCTGGAAAGATCTGGACGGCTGCCTCAGTGGTTAGAGCACTGGCTACTTTCAAGGAGGACCAGGGTTTGATTTCCAGCACCCACATGGTGGCTCACAGGCATCTATAACTCCATTTCCAGAGGACCCAATGTCCTCTTCTATTGTCCCTGGACACCAGACATGCAGGTGATACAGACACATACATGTAGGCAAAGCTCTCAGACACATAAAATAAAAATAAATATATCTAATTTGAAAAGGACTCCTGTAGAAAGGTGTCAAATCTGCTTTGATGCCATCTCTGCATAGGATGCAATGGCTTTAATGTTTGGCTCATCTGTGGGCCACTACTAGGCCAAAATGGCCAGCTAGTCCTGATAGATTTTAAATAATGCTTTTGGCAAAACAAACAATAGACAGAGCCAGGATTACCGGGAGGGGAAAAAAGCCTACGACAAGAAGGCAACATTGTAATATCTTCCCCTAGGAGTTCTTTGGAAGGCTGAATTCCAGGAACTGGGTTTCTCCATACCTAGAGAAACCCTATAGTGAGTGAGAGCAGTGCCTGTATGCCTCTGTCCTGGCTCTGCCACCCCAGGAGAAAGTAGAATGCATTCCGCATGGCAGAATGAGGATGCCTGTGATTCACTGCAAAACCCAACAAGCTGATGGTGGAGTGAGGGATCTGGACTGCTTCTACTTCCTGCGTTCACTCCCCTCTGCAACCAGAAGTGAACTAAACCCAGGTTTGCTTCTTAGAATGTATCATTTCTCGAAGATTCACACTCATTAGGGTCAAAATGACCAGAAAACAAAAACACTAAAGCCAGAACTGAGCACGCGTTTGTAATCCCAGCATTTAGGATGCCCAGGCAGGACCAAGTATCACAAATTCCAGGCCAGCCTGGGCTGTACAGGGAGATCCTATCTCAAAAAGCAAACCAAGTTCACAAGTAAAATGGTAATGCTCCCCACCAAAGGAGTTTACTTTGAAAATAAGATTCGATTGTTCTCTATCAAATGTCCCTATGCTGCACGCATCAGTTCCAACTACCTGATTTTGGGGAATTCAAGGGAACAGGTGAACAGAGCTAAGAAGCTCATGTTGGAAGTGATAGTTTTCCCTTTCAGTAACATTTGTTTCTATTCAAGATTCTCCCTCAGAAGATGAAGTTGGTATTGACAGGCCCAGGGCATGCCACTCCGAAATATGGTGCTCTGTGCTCTAGGAGATGAGAGCAGAAATGGTGACATCACTTCCCCTTCCGCTAGGGAATCAGACCTAGGAAAGAGGCTGTGGGTGCAACTCAACTGTCCAGCATGGTCTTAGGACTCATGAGGCCCTGGGTTCGACCCCCAGTACCAGCCCACTAAAACTAGGAAATGTCCTCTGACTTGAGAGGTGTCATCTCTATGCCTGCTGAAAAGAATAGTTGTTCTGGTCACGAGCTCACAGAGAGGAGCCTGAATAAGCAGGCTTTGATATCTTACCTTATCAACATGTGATGGTACTTCATTATCCAACCATATATCCCCGTATCAATCTACTTCTTCATGTAAACTAATAAGACAAGAACACCTCACCTCTCTGGCTGCACGACTCTGTTGCAGTGGCTCCTGAACCAGTCGACATGGCCTCCCACACATGAAATCTGTTTTCTCTGACATTTCTAGGAGACACAATCTCACGGCAAATGTCCTGTTCCTCTGTCTCTTACACTCTTTCCTGCCCCTCTTCCTCAACGGTCCCTGAGGCTTAGGTACAGGAATTGTGCTGTAGATGTATCAGCTGGGCCTGGGATCACGGGATCTCTTGTTCTCTGTATTAGAAATGTCAAGGCTACACACATGAAGTCTTATCAACATGGCTGCCTTAATGAGACCCAAACAAGGACAGCACCAATGGAATGCTAACATGGAAGGGGAAAACTCAAGAGGCCTCAACCTTAGCAATGAACTGAGGGCAACTGGGGAGTGCCAAAAGCAGGAAAAAATATCTTCACCAGGAGAGCCCCCCAAATTGCTTATCTAAAGTAACTTTATATGGACAGAGCAGGTTGTATTTTTGTGTTTATGTATTTAGGAATGAATGTGTATATATGTATGTGTATATGTATAGTATATGATGTATATGATATATGTGTGTATGTGTATATATGTGTATGCATATATGCATAGTATATATGTATATGATGTATATGATATATATGTTATGTTGTATGTGCATATGTATAATATATGATGTATATGATATGTATGTGTATGTGTGTATATGTGTATGTTATGTATAGTATGTGTATATGATATATGTGTGTATATGTATATATGTGTGTTACTTATAGCATCAGTATATGATGTATATGATATATGTGTATATATAAAACAACAAGAAAAGAGTGATCAGGAATTTGAGAGAGACCGTAGTGGTTGCATGGGAAGGGTTAAAGAGAGGAAAGGGAGGGAGGAAAATAATGCAATTTTATTATAACTTCAAACATAAATTATTATTTTAAAATCTGCTTTATTGTCTTTAATACAAAGAAAAGAGACTGGGTGCACATCTTTAATCCCAGCACTTCGGAGATAGATGCAGGAGAGGATCTCCACAAGTTTGAGTCCAGCCTGGTCTACAACAGAGAACTCTGGGCCAGCCAGGGCTACAAAGTGAGACCCTGTCTCAAACAACAACAACAAAACAAGACAATAAAAACTCTAACATTAAAAGCACATAGGATCTTCATTCCCTAGGAATTCTTCCTGTCACAGAGGATGCATTTGTGTGCTTTTTCGTCACTGTGGGCTCCTCTGCCATGACTCTAAGATGGGAAAGGAAGATACTGATGAGATGTGTGGACGTTTCCACACACTGTTGGTGGCAGTCCAAGCCCTTTTCCAGAGGGTGTCTATGACACACAGTTCTGGAGAAGCGGTGGAGAGAATATTCCAAGGTGACAATGAGGTCGGAAGTGATGTGACGTTTGTACGTGATGAGGTACTCATTTCTCAAATAAAAAAAAATCTGCGAAGAGAAGAATTATGACTACTATTTACAACAACTTTTCATAAACATCCCCAAATTCCAGGCACAGGACAAAGACATGACTCACCCCGCCGGAGGGCGGCCCAGCCAGGGAAGTGGCCCTGGGGAGGATTGCTTCCGTAATAAAGCCTGAGGGTGACTCTCAAGAGGTCTGTAGGAAGCTGATAATAGGGCATTTTGCTGGAGGGTCGCTGGTTTAAAAAAAAAAAAAAAAAAAAAAAAAATCTAAGTTCTGAAGAGCATTTCCTTAGTTAAAAATGTCTCATTTCCAGATCTTGACTTGAATTTGTATGGGTCCACATCTGCAAAGACTTCAGGCTTGTAATGACAGACAGATAACTGATTTGTGTGGGATGTCCCAGAGAGGGTGGCATCAAGTCTCCGTTACTATGATTTGAGTCCTGCCCCCCCTCCTACTGTCAGTCTGCAGGACGCCTTCCTACCACCATTAGAAGCATCTGCGTGCACTGGGGCTTGTCAGAAGGCTACACGGCTACCCCCAGCCTCACTGGTCCCATCTTGGACTGAGGTGGGATCAAGAGTCCGAATCTTATAAACGTTCCACAATGTTCTGAGGATGAGACCTTCAGAACTAGTTCAGAAATATTGAAACCTAGTCAATTTCTCATATTCAAAAAGAAATAAAAAATCAGTATTGGTGTGCAGAAACCACAGACACTTGCACGTTGCTGGTTGAGGATTAATTAATACATGGCCATAGGCAGAAGTCTGTGGTCCCTCCAAAATTGTGGATTAAATACTGTGTGATCCAGGAACCCCCATTCTGGACACCTGGGCAGATCCGGAAGCAAGGTCTTAAAGACGAGCTCATTCTGTTCACCAGAGCCAAGACGGCGAAAGCACCCCAAATATCTACTGATGGATTATTACGTACGACTTGCATTTGCAGCGGAATAGACACGGCCTTGAAACAGATGTGCCTTGAGAAGATTAGTCTGTTTGAAATAAAGCTTTCACGACAGACAACCCACTGCAACTGGATACAGGACCTGAAGGGGTCCAATTCATATACAGAGGAGTAGAAACGTGGGTACCAGGGCGGGAAGCAGAGGGGAATGGAAGAACGGTTATGGGTGGGTACGGAACCCACATGAATGGTAGTGAAGACCGCATAGTGCTGTGAACTGGTTAATAGCAGTGAACTACACACTTGGAGATGCTTAGCATGGCAAGCTGTAACTGGCACACACCTGGAATGCCAGCCGGGGAGGTGATGTAGGACGATCATGAATTCAATGTCGTCGGCAGCTATAATCTGAGTTCAAGACCAGCATGGGCTATGTGGCACCTTGTCTTGAAGAAATAACAAAAGGCAAACAGTGGGGTGTGCTTCAACACAACTGAAAAGTTATTCTAAAAATCAAATGGGAAAGGCCGACACAGAAAGAATAAATCCTTAGCCCTAAGTATTTGTTTTTCAGATGGGAAAATCTGAGTCAAAATTCTCTTAACAACTATAGGATTCATAGAGACTGAGACATCTCCACAGCCAGACAAGCAACACAGAGTACAGATCCGAAGCTAGCACACTGACATAGCTAGCACTTCATATTCAAGGACAGTTTTTAAAGATCCAAGGCCAGGACTGGAGAAATGGTGCATTGTCTAAGCACACCCACTGGCTGCTCTCGAAGAGGACCTGGGTTCAGCTCTCAGCGTGAAATCACCCATACACATAAAATAAATAAGTAAATCTTGAAAAACAAAACAAAAAGACTAAGGTGTATAGTTGCTTCTTTGTCCCAAGACTCAAGGACTCATACAAGCTTCTTCCAACTTAGATTGCAGTTAGCAACTTAAGGGCTGGAGAGAGGACTTCCGCAGTTGAAAACACTGGTTGCTCTTCCAGAGGACCCTGGTTCAATTCCCAGAATCCACATGGCAGCTCACAACTGCTGTGACTCCAGTTCCAGGGAATCCAACACCCTCACATGGACATACATGCAGGCAAAATACATGAAATAAAAATTTAAAAAAATAAAAAGAAATTAGTAAGACATTGATCTCATCAAATTCATCATTAAAACATTTCTCCATTCAGCATAAATACATGTTTCCTTAGATAAAATAGAGCATGCTTATCACCATTGGGGTTTACTTTAAATCTCAAATTCGACAGTTGGAGAGATGGTGGAGCTGTGGGAATGCTTGCTTCACTTGCAGAGGACTTGAGTTTTATTCCCAGCAGCCGTGGTCAGCCGTTCACAATGCCCTGTACCTCCAGATCCACGGGATCTGAAGTCCCTTTCTGGCCACGTGCACATATGTACATGCATGTGTGCGTGCGTGCATGCATGTATGCATGCGTGCATGCATGTGTGCATGTGTGTCTGTTCTCCCAAAAGATTTCTAGAAACTCCCCCATGTTCCAGAGTCTTGACCTTTGACCAAATGCAGAGAAAGTTATAGCAGTGCCCAGTGATGGCCTCCAATGTTCTGGACTCACAACTGCCCCCAAATTCATACCCAGGTTCCCCACGGCCTTCTATAAACCTCCTCCCTCCTTTAACATTTCCTATGATGACATTCCCAGGGTGGAGGGGCTACACAGGCTGCTGTCCAGTGACTCCGCTAGGGGCCCTCAGCCGACAGGAGACAGATCCAAGGGCAGCTAAACCTCCAGGCTTTCCTTCCTCCTGTCTGATTTTCAGGAAGTTTCCTTCCAAATCTTTGAGCACTTCCTGTCCCCTTATCTCAGTTACGTGTTTGGCTCAACATGATTTTTTTTTTCCCTATAGGGCGTATATGGAACTCCTAGAGGAAATAGGACAGACATAAATACACTTTGTTGAGGCTATAGGACCTGGGAACAATAGCCCACTGCTAATAGGGACAACAACCTAGCAAGGGGTGACTATTTTTCTACATGAATGTGACAACCCTATTCTTCACATTTACTCTATAGCTGCTTCCAATGAGCCAAAAGTACAATCACTTCCGGAACCACTGTCCACTTCAGGACGGGTAGGGGACCTGGTAAGGCTCTAGATGCAGCTCCTGCCCCACTTCTCCTTGGGAAGGTGTGCAAGATAGGCAGACAGTGACACTATAGAGAAACCTGAAGAGGCTACCAGGACTGCGGTTGTCTTTGGATCACTTTGGAAGCAAAACCACTTTCCTCAGATCTCCCAGGGCATCCAGCCCCTCCCCCCAAGGCCATGTCCTCCTGTAACAATTACACCGAAATCCAGATTCAGCTCATCTTCACCTGCTCCGTGTCAGACCTCAGAGGAAGAGATTTTTAGTTTTTGAACTCTCGCCCCACGTGATTTTCGTTTCTAGGATGGGCGGATGAGGCCCCAATCCGTAAAGAGAAAAGTTCAAGTATGTGAAGCCCTGGGGACTTGGAAAGGGAGTTAAGTGGGGCCCAAGAACAAGAGAAGCAGGGCACACACACGCTGGAGCTCCTGTTTCTGTAGCATTGGCAACTCTGAGCC